>JAFMOD010000464.1:872571-920791 GCA_019802435.1 Corydoras maculifer
GGTTTCCTCCGGGTTCTCCGGTTTCCTCCCACAGTCCAAAAACATGGAACAAGTTAATTGAATTCTCCAAATTGCCCCCTATAGAGTGTGTCTGTGTGAGTGAGTGTGTGCCCAGCGATGGATTGGCGCCCTGTCCTGGGTCTATCTGCCCAGCGCCTGAGACGTTCTCCCCTGGATGGGCATGGGGAACCCCACCGCGACCCTAATAGAGGATAAGCGGGAGATAATGAATGAATGAATGAATGTTATTATCTGTTCCAGGACTTCTTGGTAGGAGCCATAGCGGTTAGCACACCTGCCTCTCAGTGCTGGGAAACCAGGTTCAAATCCATATTTGGGTGGAGTTTCCTTGTTCTCTCCTTGTTTTCCTCCTACAGTCTAAGAAAATTCAATTTGTGTTTCTAAATTATTTTTATTGCAACTTAAGGTCTTTGAAGGTAAAATAAATAGCCTTCCTGAACAGATGAATAACCTGAACGAAAGTAACGATGCTGCACAATCAGCCTCCATCTACTAGAGAAACAGAGTCCAGCAAACTGAAATGAAGCAGCACTTTGCACACTTACATGATGGACAGTAACTGTTGGACTACACACAGAACTGTGTGCTTCGTAACTGCCTAAGTTTCGCTGAGTTGAGACATTTGGCATGAGATGCCAAGACTGATGTACCTGTACAGCAAGTCAGCAGTGAATTGCTAATGAGAGTTCTACCAGTCAGTGTTCTCACAGTCAGCTGCATCCATCAGTAAGTTACTGGAGTCTGGAGTCTACTCCAGTGAAAAAAGTCAATTATCTTTTGAGACACTGTGTATACAAATGTTTATGTTGTTTTTGCTACACATAGAGCTTTACTCTTTATATAATTTTCTTCATTTGTTTTGTAGGAAAGCCTTTAAAGTAATAAAAATATTTTATTTTCTGTATCTGTGTGATGGTGATGTAATAGCTCTGACAGCTTACAGCAAAAAGTTTCTGGGTTTGGTTCCAAGATGGACAGCCAGGGTTATTTAATTTGTCAAATTTGCATGTGTCTTCATGTAGAAGCCCCGATCTCTTATTCTTTCTGCTGTTCCCTTTAGGGGTCATTAAAGAAGGGGCATTATCCTCAAGTTTATCCTGTCCTTATTATCCTCCTTTGTTACCCCAACTTATTAAAAGTGTGTAAACTTCAAGTAAATTTCAAAGTTATGTTGAGTTTTTTTCTTGATCCCTTTTACCACAAAACAGAGGTCAGGCTTTTTTGTGAAAACATATCATTAACTGCCAAAACAAAATGCAAACGTGAGCGTCAGATTGACAGCTTGATGTGATTGGACATGCTGAGGAAACCAATGCACCAGAAAATCCTTTATTGGCTTGAATTGTTTTAACAAAATTATAACTGAATACGGCGGCAAGGTGGCTTAGTGGTTAGCACGTTCGCCTCTCAGCGCTAGGGATTCCCGGTTCGAATCCCCATCTGGGTGGAGTTTCCATGTTCTCCCCGTGTCTGCGTGGGTTTCCTCCGGGTTCTCTGGTTTCCTCCCACAGTCCAAAAACATGGATCAAGTTAATTGAATTCTTCAAATTGCCCCATATAGAGTGTGTCTGTGTGAGTGAGTGTGTGCCCAGCGATGGATTGGCGCCCTGTCCTGGGTGTATCTGCCCAGCGCCCGAGACGTTCTCCCCTGGATGGGCATGGGGAACCCCACCGTGACCCTAATAGAGGATAAGCGGGAGATAATGAATGAATGAATATAACTGAATACAGGCTTCACTGAGCTATAAGACATGTATGTACGCATCCTTCCTTTATCTGTATCAACCAAAACCAGAGCTAAACCTTCAGTGAAAAGATGCATGAAGCAGTAACTGAAAACACAAAGCACTGTGAATGGACCGAAATGTAGCAAACAAAACCTGAGCTGAAATTCATAAAGAACAGTCTGTACTGGCCTTTGGTTTACAAATAAAACTGATCCGCAGGCTACAGAGCTAAAAACACAGTTTAACAACAGGAAAGAAGGAAAAGAGAAGGGCTGATGGTGTTTGAACCCAACATGTCCATGTGTCATGACTTTTTCATGCAAGTTCTTTGTGCACAAACTGGTCTCTGAATAACACATTTTAGTCTGTAATGCTAATATAATTAGCTTATTCTGGAAAAAAAAAAATGGTTGCGGTAGATCAATGGTTATGGTGTTAGGCTCTCTATCTATCTATATGAAGTTACCAAAACGGTTCTTGCAGCAAGGCTCTTAACCCTTATTGCTACAAGGTGCTGTATGGCCAACCCTGTGTTCTAACCTCCACCAAGTTGTGATACGGAAGGCAGGGATGGAATGTAGATTAGGTAAGCAGTGACACTTTACTGGAATTCTCATCTCATCTTATCCTTTTATGAACCCTCTACTAGGGACAAGGATCATGGGAGGGGGTTCCCCATGCCCATACAGGGGAGAATGTTTTGGGAGCTGGGCAAATACACCTTTGACAGGACACCAATCTATCACTGGAAGCACACTTACTCGCACAGATACACCCATCATATAGAGGCAATTTAGAGCAGCAATTTCACCTTGAATCCACCCTGAAACTGGAGAACCCTGGACTAAACCCACACGGACACAGGGAAAAAATGTAAGCTGCATTCCAGACAGGTATCAGTGACATTCATTTATTCATTATGTTGTGCTTTATCCTATATTAGGGTCGCTGGGGGGTTCCCCATGCCCATCCAGGGGAGAACATTTCGGGCGCTGGGCAGATACACCCAGGACAGGACATCAATCTATTACTGGGCACACACACACAGTATATGGGGCAATTTGGAGAACTCAGTTGACTTGATCCATGTTTTTGGACTGTGGGAGGAAACCGGAGAACCCAGAGGAAACCCACGCGGACACGGGGAGAACATGGAAACTCCACCCAGATGGGGATTCGAATCCCTAGCGCTGAGATGCGAACGTGCTAACCACTAAGCCTGTGTCTGCTAAATGATTAAGTGTAAATGTGATAGTAACTGCATTGACTGCAAATAACACACTGTTACATTAAAACCCATGTTCTGAATGTAAAATACAGACATGAATGTGCTTCTCCTGAATTGTGGTGAATAATTATGGGTCACACCGAGTGAAACAGTCTTTTTATACACAGTTGCCGTTGCTTGTTCCTGTTCAGTAGTCCATGAGACATTCACATGAAACTGTCAAACTGAAAATGCGAAGCACGGTGAATGGAAGGTGCTTTTAAACAGGATGTACCCAACAGTGCTTCAGCAAACTCCTCTGGAACAATCCGTCCTGCCCTTATGTTCACTGTTCATCCCCTCCTACATACTACAGACCCAGAAACACAGTTAACAGCCACAAGGTGGTGGAAAGTAGGTCTGGTGTGACCTGCACCTGTCTTGAAAAATTGCAAAAAGAAAAGCCCTATGTTGCTCTGTGTGATGCATTAGTTATGTAACTGCCACTTCAGAGTGTGTCATGACTTATTTTTATGCACATATTCTCTTGTCTCAGTTCTGAACTGCCTGCCACACGCTTTGTTGTGTAATTACAGACACACAATAATGGGGAGAACATGGCAACTTACATACACGGAATATTAACTTTTTTTTATGTGCATCTTTGTGTAATGATTTTCAAATAAATAAATAAATGAATACCTATGAGTGAAGCACTTCTGCTAGCTAAATTTTAATTCAATTGTTTATGATCCCATTAACCGTCAGCACACAGCCGAAAATGAAAGGTGTGTCCAACGTTAATAAAGTGATAGCATATTACTGACACTATAGATATAATTTATTAAGAGCACTCGTGTACAGCTGCAAAACAACCTGATGCTGAATATTTCCCATCTGTGCTAGATTACAAAATAGCGTGACCTGCGATACAAGAAAAAACAGGCTTTCTATTTACGGCAGCTTTATTCATCAGTTCAGAGCAAAGGGTTCAGTTTACGGGAAGGGAAAAAAATCAATGTCCACATGTGAAGAACCGATGGGACAGATTAAGGATGCCTGAAGGAAACGGAGAATGAAAGGGAGGGTAAAGGAGGTAAAAAGTGTGCGGAGTTCTTTCTGTCATGAAGAGCTGAGTGGCGTTATTTCATAAATGCACCACTGCAGTTCGGCCCCACACAGCCTCTCAAGTGGAGTGTGCCCAAACACTGATCTCCTGTGTGTCACTGAGTGTGTGAGTGTATCAGTGCACTAGTGCGGAGGAGTAAGAGGGAGTGCTAGTTGTTTTGCATGTATGCGAGGTAAATGGCAGAGTTCATTTCTATGCTGGTGGAGAGAGAAAGTGCCTTGAGGCTGCTAACATTTAAATTTGGATTCCCTCAATAGCCTGATGGAACAGACATGGCATACACAATCAGCACTTTTCCAGGCAGTGGGTAACGACTGATAACCGCAGGACTGTGTAACCAAAAGAGTCCTTACAGAACGGCTTGATTTGCATATAATGCCCTTTCATTACATCTCCAAAGTGTATTATGTTGTAAATACAATATTTCCCAACTTTTTTTTTATTTGTGTCTGCTTTATAACAAAGTCACTGGTTGGATGTTGAAGTGTTATGATCTGTGGATGCTTCAGTTGAACAGGTTATAACATAATTGGCTGCCTTAAATTCTTTAAGTAGGGCGGCACGGTGGCTTAGTGGTTAGCACGTTCGCCTCTCAGCACTAGGGATTCCCGGATCAAATGTTCTCCCAGTGTCTGCGTGGGTTTCCTCCGGGTTCTCTGGTTTCCTCCCACAGTCCAAAAACATGGATCAAGTCAATTGAGTTCTCCAAAGTGCCCCCTATAGAGTGTGTTTGTGTGAGTGAGTGTGTGCCCAGCGATTGATTGGCACCCTGTTCTGGGTCTATCTGCCCAGCGCCCCAGACGTTCTTCCCTGAATGGGCCCCCCCGTGACCCTAATAGAGGATAAAGCGGAAGATAATGAATGAATGAAAAATTCTTTAAGTGCTTTGAATGGATGGATGGATCAGAATCAGAATCAGAATACTTTATTATATGTCCTAATAATTTTGCCAATATAGGGCATTTAGTAAGTGGGAGAAGAATGAGTGTAGAAACCAGAAGGTGCATCTGTTGAAGTGACTCATGGGTGCCATTTTATGAATGGCGTAAGCTTTGTGCTCCTGTTTCAGCCAGAGATCTTCATATTCATGAGATTTGATATAAACTGGTTTTAAAAGGAACATTTTATGGTTTTGTCAAATGGATATAAAAGAACTGGCATTTACCTGTCAGATTAAAGTGCAAATAGAGAAAGAACGAACACAACTTTTGCCGTCAATCTTTTTTGTGTCTGTAGTCTATCACAACTTTCTCTTTCGGGGAAAACACACGCAGATGGTACAGAGCACTCTGAAGGTCGTTCATGGCATTTCTAAGATGTTTATTGCCAGTGGGATGAGATAAGAGACAAGAGTGAGACAGCATAACACTCACCAAACTGAAAATTGGATTCATTTGAAGTGACTGACTGAAGTGTGGGCCAATTTATGTTTCTTCTGATTATCGACATTTATTCAAGTTAAATCGATCGATTAAGGCCCTTAATCTTTAATTTAAGTATACTGACTTTACAGGATTAACAAAATCACTAAGAATGTCATTTAAGCACATTGTGTCTTGCAGCTTAATCTGATTAATCTAATCATCAAAGAAGAAAAGTCGGAATTTGTAAGTATCTCAGTTTCTGATGAATTGATTTAAATGGATTTATGTCACACTGTCAGACACACTATATTAACTCGGTTGCAGCTCGGTTGCAGAATATCTGCTATGTACTTTGCACTTTGCACTATGAAGCACCTTTCTGTGAGCAGTCAGTGATGAGCTGTGTGTTACTAATCCCTGTCTAAGAATATGATCTCAGCAGTGAGATTTCATAACCCAACATACATTATCACCTAATAAAATCCACAAGAGTTGTATCTGTCATCTGTAATTTACAATAACATTCACTTAAATTCCTTTGCACCTACCTGCTACACACTGAGTGTAAACGCACTTATAATTCATTCTTTATGTGAAATCCCTTTAGTTTTACTAAAGGGATTTTACTATGTATATATATAGGGCGGCATGGTGGCTTAGTGGTTAGCACGTTCGCCTCTCAGCGATAGGGATTCTCGGTTCGAATCCCCATCTGGGTGGAGTTTCCATGTTCTCCCCTTGTCCGCGTGGGTTTCCTCCGGGTTCTCCGGTTTCCTCCCACAGTCCAAAAACATGGATCAAGTCAATTGAGTTCTCCAAATTCCCCCATATAGAGTGTGTACAGTATGTATGTGTGAGTAAGTGTGTGCCCAGCGATAGATTGGTGCCCTGTCCTGGGTGCATCTGCCCAGCGCCCGAAACGTTCTCCCCTGGATGGGCATGGGGAAACCCCCTATGACCCAAAAATAGGATAAAGCGGAAGATAATGAATGAATGTATATATATATATATATATATATATATATATATATATATATATATATATATATATATATATATATATATATATATAGAGTAACAAGTAAAAAGTAACAAGTTGGATTTATTTCAAACATGCAAACTCCATACAAATGGAACCGAAGCTGAACCCAGGACCTTCTTCCTGTGAAAGAGCTGCAATAGCTACATTTAAGAAGTTTCACTTTTGACATTTCTTAGAAAAAGTTACACTAGTCTCATAGTCTCAGTACCTACACCTCCTCTTCTGCATCTAAAAGATGTGTGCACTGTGTTTAAATAAACGAGCCATACGTTTCTTCAGCTGGAGGTTAAGTTATGCATCGTTTTAGATTCAACTCTACTGATGCTTGTGCTTTAGAGTGGACAGGTAAATTAGCTGTCACTTTTAATCAGCATAAAGAAATGCATCTTTATTTCTGTAACCTTTCAGTTTCTTTGATGTTATCTTTTTTAACCTGACTCGGATATTATAGGCTTGCTGTTATGTGATGCTATCTTATGTACACAAAGAATTTCAGATCTTACATTAAAAGTTTCATAGAAAGTTTCTGGCACATACCTTGTTCTAGTAAAAGTTTCCAGTCATTTGGGATAGAAACAAGAAAAGGATGTAAATTAGCTACCGGTATGGTCACCTATGCACTCTGTATTTACAAAACAGTGACCTTGACATCAACCAAGGCATGTTTTCCGATATGCAAATAACTGTAATAGAACCAGAACAGAAGGTCCTTTTACTATTTTAAGTGCTGTAGCCTCATTTGTCCCTGAACTCAAGGTTATTCAAACACTGATTACTTACAAATTCATTCATCATCAGCTCCCTCAATAGCATTCTGTAATCTATAATGTATGTAATCTATTTAACTTTTAATTTATATGCTGTGTATGATAATATGTGGGGCATGGTAATTTACTTTTTAATTTAGTGCCTGTATACCAACCTTTGGTCATTTGGACACATGGCTACCCTAATAATGTTTGTTGCTACCAATTCAAACCCTTATGAAGTGATTCCTTCTGGCCAATGAAATGCATTGATGCTGTTATGTAGTATACAAATTATACTGACAGCACAAAGCATAAAGCAAAGGCAAGAATTAATTAGTGCTAGAAAAACAAAGAAAGAAACCAGATTACACGCAGCACGTCAGATGCAATAAATTAGTCCAGTGATTCAGAAAACAGTCAGACATTCTCACCAGAGGATGAAGTATGTGACTGGATTAAGCACAGACTCATCAAATGTGTCATCAAAATCAATTTGGAAATATACATGAGCCATGATTACCATTGTATCCAATTTGTATTGCAAGCTTAATACTAAACATAAATGGTGATGATTAGCCTAAATAAATAAATCATTCTCAAAGCTTAAACTGGTGAATGAGCCCTGTGTTATTTACAATGGTGTATGAATGGCAGTTGAGTGGCAGTTCATTACAAGACCTGCATGCAAACTCAATCGACGCCTGGATCCAAAATTCACCTTGACTCATCTTTACATCCTCAATTCAGTTTGCACATTCTTAGTAAACAGAAGTGTGGAATTGTAGATTGGAGAGTGTGTACTAGAGGGAGAAGGAGACCAAGAAAATGTTCAGTTTATATTCCAGATGAGTGCAAGGTGGGGAATATGAACGATCTCCAGGGATGACAGGAGACAAAATGAAAGGGAGGCATGACAGTGCAGATAGGATGCGAGCAAATTAGATAGCCTGCCATTAAATTTGACAGTGGAGCAACAAGAACAGCCTCGTCTGTCCTTTTAAAAGCACCAAACTAGTGATACGTACTTCGTCTCTAGGATTTATGCTCATTATAAAAAGGTTTTTACATCCTCCTCTGGAATTAATCACAACAAATTAAAGCGAGATAAAACGTTAATGGCTGCTAATAAAAGAAATCCAGCAGAGATCCTTTAGATATGATACTGGAATAATTATTTTCAAGCCTTTTGTCCTTGTTAGGGTCTAATGGGGCGGGGGGTTAGGGTAGTAATTTAGTTCATTTAGTCCCTGTGACATTCATGACCTTTAAAGAATGAGTAGGACAAATTTCAAATGTTTGCAAAATAAAAGAAAATAGAAATTATAATGAAACAAGGTGAGCATTTAAAGGTAGGTTATATAGACCTCTGTACTGGGTCTATACAACTTTACATCAGTGAAAATGTTTTATCTCATTTCCACAGATGAATAAAATTAAGCATTCAGTAAAGCATTCAGACTGTTTGCGTTTTACCTAGAGAACAGTTTGGGGAAGGCTTTTTCCTGTTCCAGAATGACTGTACTTTAGTGAACAAAACAATGTCCATTAAGTCATGGTTGGGTTGTGTTGTCTGCCAATACACACCACACCCCTCCTCTGTACATGTCCAAACCATATAATAATTATACATTTATTAAAGGACTAAAACACAAGAATTAAGACGCCTACTTTCTGTATTAATAAAATGCTAGTTTGTTTATAAATGCACTTATGTTGTCATTTATACATTTTAAATCCAAATGCAAATCCAAATTCTCTAAATGTCTCTTGAAGAATGAATTCCAATAGTAAGCAAACATGAATAACATTCAGCTGTTAGCATTTACTCATTTAACAAGTCATTAAGCAATACTTCTTTGTCATGCACACAACAGCCAGCTGCACGACTCCCATGTGCGCTGAACAGGTTTATGTGAGCACCTGCCTTGTCTTTGACTGCTTCTTTTCAGTATCCAGTAGCATTTTTGCTGCCAATACAATATTTTAAAAGACAAAAATAGATTTTATGTTGGAAATTGCTTTATCTATCCACCCATCCATCCATTTATTCATCTATATATGTGATAGTAATTAATAATCAAGACAATAAGTAAAATCAAAACATATTTTAAAATAAGTGTTATGCCCAGGGTGGAAGTATCACACAAACACAATGTAAATGAATGGAATTAAATGAAAATACATTTTACAGTATATAACAATCAGTTATTATACAATGAAGTGTTATTCAGTTATTTTTAGTGCAAATGTCATTCAGTTGAATTTTATTGTAAGGAACTGACTGATTTTTTTGTTGTGTTTAATTTAGTTTCTGGCTGTGTAGTCATTTGTAAAACAACAGAGCATCAATGCAACTGATTACAAAGAAATAAAATGCAAGAAAAAACAATAGATTCAGTTTTTGTAATATAATTATCCAACACAGAGAAGGCAGTTGTGCGGTAGAGCTTCTTATAACGTTCTGCTCCCATAAATATCATTAACCGACAATAATTATCACTAAAAATTCAGAAACAAACAATGATTTAATATCAGTTTCATTTATGTTTATAACCTTCTATCATCTCCACACCAAAAAACAGGAGGATTTATAAACTAACTGTAAGTGAAACATACTAACTGAACGGCACAGATGTGCTTCATGAAGGAAATTAAATAATAGAGTTTATAGCAGTATGTGCACTTTATTCACAATACATTTAAAATGCAAGAAATGTTATGTACTATATTACTAACTTATGATATGATTGTTTGTATGAACAGAAGAATAACAATCATGTTAAGCCTGAAATAAATTTTTAGCAACAGTCATAACATTGTAGCAATTAACCAGCCAACAGCAAAGGACATTCTTACAACTTTCCAACTTTAGAAAAATGTAATCATGTCATATTCAGTGCTACACATGGTCTACCTCCCCTTTCAACCCAAGCCAAAAGTCTAAAGGAGGAGTCAAAAAAGAATATCTGTTCCTTTTAAATAAGCAACAGAAGCAATCATTTGCTGTTACATGGATTATTCAATAGCTACCCACCCCATGACACAAGCAGCCCTCGAGCCAGGCTTTAAAGTCACTTTTAGTAAGCTCTATGGAATAACAGAAAAATGGAGGACGTTTGTGTCTCTCTGTGTGTCCTGCCTTTAAGATTGTCTGCCTAATTAAATGCTGTTATGAATTATTTAGTTTCTGATGAGAAACAGAATGGAACCAATGAATAACGAAGCTCAGCAGCTCCCAACAGGAGCGATGCTCTACACCTCTATTAGCTTAGCGTGCCAACCCAATTAGTCAGAAACAATTACACTCTGAGGTGCCACAGTCAGGGCTAGTGAGAGTCCTACTTCTTAAGGTCTGATTGGAAATTGGATTTAATTATGGATTATATGGAAAGCTTGATACCTAAGAGATAGAAATTGATTTTCTATCCTGAACTTCACATAAAGAATCTGCATAGTATACACTAAATGCCTATTTTATAAAACACCTGCTCATTCAGGACTGACCCTTCTCTGTTTTCTTGACTTTATATATAAGCCAGTTTTGTGTTTCATGATTGCCAAAAGCATTAGCATTTAAAATAATGGAATTAGCTAATGCTATGCAACTTTACTTAGACAGCTGCAGTTCTTTATTGCTGTTTATCTTAGCTATGGGGCATTTACAGCATATTTTTCAAAATAAAGTCCATCATGGGGAAATATTTCTGGCACATACATATAAAACTAGGTTCCCACCCCACACCCCTAATATAAGACAAAGCAGAAGTTAATAGATGGATGGGTTGCTATTGTAATTTAGCATAGAAATATTTCTCAGTTCAACTGATGAACAAAAGTTTTATTCTCATTCCCATATGATATTTGGTTAGACTAAAAAATATTCCAGAAATAAGTAAAGTCCTTTTTTTTAGTAATAATGTCTTATAATATTTAATTTAAAATATAAATGAAGGTTCATTAGAATGTCTTTTTGACAGGTGAGCACCTGAGGGAGGGCAAGCTACTTTCTGGTCACTGAGATACGGGGTACAGCTTTAATACTGTTTCCCCAAGAACTCTGTTCTGACAGGGTATTAAGATTTGCATTACTTAAACTGGCAAGTTAACAAAGGCAGTAAAGCGATAAGCGAGGACATGTGAGCGAATAAGAGCAAGAGTCTGTAAAAAATGAGAGAGAGAGAGAGAGAGAGAGAGAGAGAGTGAGAGAGTAGGAGAGTGAGAGAGAATAATACACTTTGCAGTAGTACAGCCTAGAATTAGTTTTCAAAAACAAGCACAATGCTAGCAGCCCACACACAGTCACAGAGTCAGAGCGAGAAAGGACGAGATAGATGCCTATCATTATTCCCCTCTTGAACATATTACTATCTCTAGCTGTTATGTAATTATAATCTGCATTTATTTTTATACTAAAAACATAACACACACAAGAACACAAGCATGGGCAAAATTTAAAAATGCCATGTACATTATACATCTCATCTGGCAAGCTAAGCTGAATCATTCTTCATAATGCTCTGAATATTATATCCCCTTCATTCATAAGCATGATTTTATTCACTTGTCCAATTATCTTGAACTAGACATTGAAAAAAGCTTGAAATGGTAGTTAAAGGGCAGAAGAGGGCACAGAGTGTGACAGAGATGCTAGTTATCACCTTTGCTAGAGGCTTAGCAACAGTGGCCAGAATAACGAACAACACAGTTGTGTCCTAGTTACCAGGCTCGGGGCTTTGCTGTTTTTAAATTGAACCTTTGACTACGTCATCTGTAGTGTTTATACATATTACACACATTAATAAATCCAGTGATATTAAATAAGGAAAAAAATGGAAGTCGGTGTGATGTTCAGCTCACAGAGATGCCTCAGGATTTGAAAGAATGTTGTTTTTCATATAGAATGTACTTTTTCTAAAAAACAATCCAAAGGTAATACCAAATTAGGTATCAGTGTGAATAGATAATGACATTTTCTTAAACAGATGAACAACATGTTTGTATCTTCAGCGTGAATCGCTGATGCTTAAAAATATGCAAATAAGTCAAAGAATGTAAAAGCTACATGCATTCAGAATCATTTTAAGCCATTTATACTAAATATGCCTATCTCGGCACGCATGTGGTAAAAAGTAGAGTAACACTCTGGATAGAACACCCTTTCATTACAGAGCAGACAAAAAGACTAAAACAATTACACCTTAAAGGCAATTGTGAATCGCTCTTTTACTTCTATGTTTTTTTTAACAACGAAAGGTCAATTGATTATTAATTATTAATAATCATCTGGATAAAGAAATACAACAACTGTGTATATGATAATCCGAAAACTCATTTTTATTTTCACATGAGTCTATGGTATAGTTGGCTGTTTAAGGTCTAGCAGACTCAGCTCTAAATGTCCTTAGCATCATCGTGATTTAAATCCATACTATAAGTGGTTGTGTAAGCACCTTTCTTTAAGCCAGTTTAAAAAAAATTTATATGACCTTCGGAGCTCATAAAGTTTTTTATTAAAGAATTTAGTAGTGTTTCTAATACCATTGGTTTATTCCAGGTTCTTTTCCTCTTTGTATAAAAATATATTGAAAAATCATGTCATGTGGAAATTATACTTATGTTTTAGATGCAGTAGACAGTAAGTGAGTGAGCTAAAAAATATTTAGTCTTTAGATAAAAAAGCACACAAAATAGAGCAAAGATGCATTTCTCTTAGAGCATTCATGTACTTTGCAATTTTGTAAATGCAGTAGAACACAGAGTGACCTGAAATGAAGGCCTAAGGTATAATGGTTAAAAAGAATACACTGTACAGCCTGTATAGGATCCATTTGCAGTGTACAAGTAACTTATTATGAATTTGGGTGGCTTGCTTTTTATTTACTCACCACATACAACAGTAAGACCCTTTTCAATGGCTTTTCTTACAAAAAAATGAAATCAGCATAAAAGATTGGACCTTCAGCATGAGACTGAATTGACTGAATACATGTTTCTTCAAATCACCTTATTATTAAAACTGATGTCATCAAAAATAGTTCATAACAGTCTCGACCATTAAGTTTTGTTTAATTATGTTTAAATTCTAATTTGAAGAAATCCTGTTGAATGTTTAAGGTGTTCAGAAGATGGATCGAGATTGGACCATGTGTTTATTGCATTCCAGTTATATGGTATTTATGTTACTTAACAAATATGTAATGTTGAAACCAAATGTATAGTTTATATGAAATTTAAGTTATTCTGTAGTGTGTAAACCTGACTTTTTAATTGACAGAACTTGATTTCTTTTGTTTTGTGTGCATGTGATACTAATACTATTACAATACTAATGCACATCTAATAGACATCAGTAGGATCCTCCAAAGACTATGGCAGTTGTATTAGTCTATGATTTCTACAGTGTAGCTGATTTTCTCCATAACTACAGACATGTGGTGTTCTCATTTGTAAGTCGCTTTGGATGTAATGTAATGTAAATATATATTTATTCACAATAAAGGGCGGCACGGTGGCTTTGTGGTTAGCATGTTCTCCTCTCAGCGCTGAGGATTCCCGGTTCGAATCCCCATCTGGGTGGAGTTTCCATGTTCCTCCCTGTGTCTTCGTGGGTTTCCTCCGGGTTCTCCGGTTTCCTCCCACAGTCCAAAAACATGGATCAGGGTCAATTGAGTTCTCCAAATTGCCCCGTATAGAGTGTGTATGCGCACGTGTCTGTGTGAGTGAGTGTGTGCCCAGCGATAGATTGGCGCCCTGTCCTGGGTGTATCTGCCCAGCACCCGAAACGTTCTCCCGTGGATGGGCATGGGGAACCACCCCCCACCCTAATAGAGGATAAAGCGGAAGATATAAAGAATAAAGGGTTATATGGTAAAAGGTGGAAGATTTGTTTAAAATATCACTTTGCTGTATAATTAACCCTTTATATGAAAAAGTGTCCTACATATAACTGCCTTAGTCTACATTACACACCATTGCACATCCACAGGTACACACACACACCCACACACACACAAACACACACACACACACACACACTGACCTTAACTGCTTCTGCATGAGTGACCAGGTTGAACTCCACCTCGTTGACTCTGACGATCTGGTCCCCCACACGGAGTCCCTCTCTCTCAGCAGAGGAGCCTGGTTCTACCAGGGACACGTAGATGCCCACGCCGTGCTCCGCACCCCCACGAATGCTGAACCCTAAGCCCTCGTGGCTCTTGCTGCGCTTCAGCGTGACGCGCCGGGTTTCCTCGTGGAAGTCCGGGAGCGCTGTTCCCTGCGCCGCGGTGCTGAAATGCACGGATGGGGCGCGCGGGTGGGAGTTCGTGACACGGGGCGCGTCCACGGCGGCCGTGGAAGTTTCGCTCTTCAGGTACAGACCCTCTGACGTGTACTGATCAAACAGCAGTTGGTCCGCGCGCGGCAGCACCAGGCGCAGCATGGGCAGCAGCTGCCTCTTCCCCGGCGTATCCAGGATCACCCTGAGCGTCTGGACCAGGTCGTAGACGTTGCGCTTGGCGTGATAGACACTCAGACAGTGAGCGAACTGTTCGCGCTCGGCGTCCCCGAGCAGCACGTGCAGGGCGTCGTGGAGCCGCTGCACGTTGACGGAGAGCGCGCGGCCACCGGAACCGGCTGAGAGCGCGCGCGGCTTCAGCGACGCGCGCTCCAGTTCAGCGCTCATGTCTGCCGCGCGGCGCCGCTCACAGCTCTACAGACCCACAGAGAGCCGCCAGGGGATCATGACTGACCCAACCAAACATAACAAGGTTCCCAGCGTCCTTGTGCTGACCCAAGCGTGTCCGCTGAGTGGTTCGGGTGTTGGGTTGTGTAGTAGCTGTTATGTATAGCACCTTGTCCCTATATATGTGGAACGAGATATACTGTACAGTACTTTATATTGTTGGAATGACAAAGGAAACACTTAAATACTTTGATACGTGAATAAATCAATCTGAAGGTTGTGGGTTCAAATCCCAAGTTCACTGAAGTTACCAATGTGGGTCCTTGAGCAAGACCCTTAACTCTTATTGCTCCAGGGATGCTGTGGCCAACCCTGTGCTCGCTTTGTAAGTCGGAGCTAAATGATCAAATCTAAATCAAGAGTCCGAAAAGCAAATAGAACACGATTTAAATAAAACCTCTGCACAATAAGCAGGCACATAACTGCGCCAATATAACAAAGCGCAATCAATATATTAAACAAGAAACGAATGAATTAAAGCAAAAAGAAAACAAATTAAATAAAACCTCTGCACGATAAGCAGACCATACTGCGCCAATATAAAAAAAAGCGCAATCAATATATTAAACAAGGAACGAACGAGCTCACACGAATGAATTAGTAAAGAGAAAACGAGTTGGATATAAGCTTAGAAAGTGTGATAAGAGAACAAAAGCATTCGTATGCTAATGATAATCAGTTACTGACTTCTCAGTTGTATAAATCAGATGTAAAGGAGACGGAGAGGAGACATGTCTGCAGTTTAAAATCCACAGCCATACCGGGACCGAAGTTCCGCAGGGTGTCCAAACGCTGACCGCTGAGTCGAAAGCATTCAATCCCAACAAACTTGATATGAGTTGCCAGAAGTCGTAAAATCAAGTCAAAGAATCTGTGAAACCCTGTCAACAACAGCGGAGCAGAATCTGAAGGCGCGACAAGTTGAGGACCAGCGCGCAGTGGAACTTTCCTGCGCGTCTGCGGCAGAGAGCCGCGCTCAGCGCGCACGCCAACAGCGCGCACCAGCCAGCTCCGACAGGAAATGACGTGAGCAAGTGCGTGTCCAGGTTGCTTAGCAACTCACAACACGGTGGTAACGGTCTGGTAAAAATAAAAGAAACGTCTGTGACATGCGGCTCAATCCCGAGTCGCTCTTCGCTCCCTACAGAAACGCACTACCCAGAGCACCAAACAGAGGCGTCCTTCGTTTGTGTCGTGCATTATGTGGCTTCGATCGCGTTTTTTGGGATTTATCCAAAGTCTATTTTTAATACTCAAGGTTTACTCGAAGGATGACGTGATTCAGCTCGTAAGTGGGCTTGCTGGGATTTAATAAACGGTTCACATGATTATGGATTTTTTTTCTACATTTGTTAAACCCAGGAAATGATGATGTCAAAGATCCACCAAGACCTTAGCTGTACACATAATGAATTAATTGGGATTTGTTTCATAACTTAAAAATTAAGTAATAGTAATTTGGCTGAGATTTGGCACTGCTGGCCCACTGCTGGCACTGCCAAACTTTTGTGTGCCAAAGGTGGCTCTCACATAAAAATTTCTATGGCCCAATAAATCTGGTTTACATTTGGCAGTGCTACATATTTGTAAGCCGTAAGTCTAATTGTCATACACCTGTAATTAACACTGTTTATTATTACCTCCTATTATACTATAATAAGTCAAAATCAGATCAAATTCAACATTTTTTGTAAGATAAAGTATTGGCGAATCCACTTCCCAGCATGGATCTGGAGATTAGGAGAACAAATTGTAAACAAACAAAAAGATGACTTCTTTATGTGAAAAACAGAAAAAGTATTATATCATATAATAAGTCTAACTTTGCATAATGACATTTTATAAAAGTTTCTGGTTTCATTATGGGGGGAAATGTTGCTTAAGTTTATCAATCACCTTGAAGACATATTCAGTCGAGTCCAGTAGCAACAAACTGTTATGACAGATGTCTTGTTGTGTAACAGCTCTTATGCTCAGTGTCCCCTTAAGCTCATAAAGAGGCATTAGTGTACAAAGAATACAGCAGACTTCGACACCCCCTCACTCCCTTGCTCTATTTATAGACCTATATTTATTGTGGTGCATTGCTTTAACAGGAGCAGCTTTTTCAATTTGCATCTGCAACTTTTTTTTAAGCTTATCTCACTGTTAATAGATAATCAGTCCTGAGGAGTTTTCACTATACTTAAAACTAT
This sequence comes from Corydoras maculifer, assembly GCA_019802435.1. Classification (NCBI taxonomy): domain Eukaryota; kingdom Metazoa; phylum Chordata; class Actinopteri; order Siluriformes; family Callichthyidae; genus Corydoras; species Corydoras maculifer. The sequence goes on from JAFMOD010000464.1 coordinate 889,750, forward strand.
ATCTAAATAAATTAGGAATGAATTTATTAGGATAGTTACAAAGGCAAGCTTGAGTTGGTTTGAGGTTTATATTGGCAACGGGATTCTGTGGATGGAGCTGCCAGGCGGCAGGAGGAGAGAAAGGCCAGAGAGGAGTATTATAGACGTAATGAATATGGAAAACATTACACTGTTTATGCATTAACACAAATATCAATTTGTATTTAAGACGTTATGGTGACAAAAAAATTGTTCATGTTCACAAAACCAGGTCACAGACAGAATTATGAGAATTTAACTATGATTTTTTAAAGATCTTGAAAACGTTTTTTTTTCCTATAGTGTGTATGGTGGCAGTTTCCGTTGTTATTGCTCGCAGCCTCAGCATTTCAGTTGTTGTATTCTGCATATAAACGTAGAACTCACAACATTAAAACCAAATAGTTTTAGCCAGTGACGTATAAAAAAATACAAAATAAGCACTTTCCCCTGTATTAACTTGAGAGTGTGTCGGATTTTATAATAATCGTTCATGGTAAAAATTAATTCCCACATGCCTGACTTCAAAGTCAGCCTGGATATTTTATTCCTTACCATTTAATACTGTGTCTGCTTAGGGCTTTTTATTGGGTACAGATAGAAAATTGGAAGGAGCAATATCAGTGAGAGAGGGAGTGAACAGAATAAGTAAGTTTGAAGGGTGACGGGGTGAATACTGTATGTTTGATGAAAGTAAGTATGACTTGAAATACAGGCTAAAGTCTGTGGACATGAAAACCATGAAAACCCAGGACAATGGACAGGATTATTACATTGATTTTGCCATTTGCTTGATATTATTGCACTTGAGTGAATGTTTGCTGCTTCTCTCACTTTTGTACAAAAAGAACTACTGCTGCCATGTGCTACCTCCATCACACATACATCACCGACCCAAAAACAGGACAGTCTTACAATCTGCCTTCATCCTTACAGCAATGACTTTTAAAGGATAACAAACTAACTCACTAGGTAACAAAACACCACTTTTCCTGACTAATATGTAACTGCAAATCTTATTTCACTTAATCAATATGCAATATGTTATTGCATTCTTATGAGCACTGAATCGTAAAAAAAATGGAATTATATAAAACAAACAATACATTTATGTCACACTTGGTGTTTCTTTATGTTCTAAAGTTCTCATTGCAGTGTCTCTGTATGCAAAACATCTGGGGAAAATCCCAATCTTTCCAGCTGAGTGTCCTTCCAACCACTCCTCATTCACTACAAAGATAAAAGTCAAGCTATTACAGCACAAGTCAGTGATAACAACAAGGCATCAAAAATTTATGTGTGTGTACCTTCACTTAGAATGTCAATAGTGTCCCCCTCACTAAACTCCAGGTCCTCAGGCCCTTTTGCCGTATAGTCATACAGTGCCATCATCTGGTAGAGAATAGTCCTGCTGGCCAAAGGATCTTCAGCCTGCAGCAAGTGGTCACACAAACACACATTAAATAATTATTATAATATTTAACACGGCAGTTCCGTGTTCCAGAATAGTTTCTCACAACATTACTGCACCTCCACCAACCAGCATGGTGCAATAGAGATCTGAAAGCTTGTTTAATTTTTTACTGCACCTGATATAACAGATGGTTGTAAAGATCCTAAAGGATAATGAAGTACCTGACACCACAAAGTGGCTCGACCTGACTCTGCCACCTCAGCCAGGCCTCGAAGACCCGTCTCCTTCTCAAGAGGCGTCAGGACTGAGGAGCCGTGCTGTTTATATCTGCACAGGACGGCAACATAGGACATGGCAGAAACATTCATTTTTTTGGCCTGAAAACCTGATTTCAAACTACCACAGAGAAAAAGCAGGTCGGCATACTCACCTAAGACGAAGGAGTTCAGCTGGTTGTCCCAATTTTTTAGCAACTCTCCCCCGCAGCTCCTGATAGGATGTCTCGAGGGGTACATGTAGAGCTATGGTGTAAGTGTAGTGCACCTTAACATTTAATGCCTCTGCTTTTGCCTTCAAAATAATTAGAAACATGAACAAAATGTCAAATATTTATCACAATACAACACATGTAAAGTTAAAACAAGACAATGACCTCAAGCACATTAAATATCTTTTTGAGTGACATCAGAAAATTATGTAAATATCAAATATTTATCCGCCAGCATAAATTTTTGTTTTAAATGATGATATAAATATATAATTTCATGTTTTTTGGTTTAGAAACTCAATACCAGATTAGTTTGGGTCTTCAATTCTGGTACTAAAATGATGGAGAAAGGGTTAAAAACTATTTAAAAATACTAGTGACATTCCCGCTAATTTCATTTGCTATAAATACAATGCTTTAAATATAAATAACAAATACATTAACTGCCTACAAATATATTACATTGTCAAAAACTTTTGTAGAGCGAAATATATTAAATATAATAAAAATAGCATTCTGTTTCCTACAATTTTTATATTTTTGATTAATTTATTATTAGTATTTTCTCACATATAAACAATACTGGGCTCCATAAGGCAGGTCACAAAGTGCTTTGGTCTAAAGTAGTCCACTACATAATTCATCTGCTTTTTCTTTTCCACCCGCAGGGATTCTCTTTTGACTGAATCGGGTCAAACTCTGGTGATATTCAACTCTACAACTTCAAATGTTAAACAGATTAAATCTTTTTCAGATCAGCGGTAACAGACTTTTTGATTTAAAAATGTAATATTACAAAAGTATTTAATATTACATTTTAATTACAATAGACCACTGAAGTTGTGTCCTCATTTTATAGTTGGCACTATGTTAGTTATGTTTATATTTGGTGCTCTGAACAGCTTTTTTAATAGTAAAAATTCAATTGGTTTTCAAAAATTCTATGGTAAGTACATATATTCCATTTCTGATATGTTTCCTTCTGTGTACATATTTCTCTAGTACATCACTGAATTCTCTAAATTATGAGATTGTTTAAGAGTCATAATACTAATATTCATACATACATACCAAGATAAACATGGGTATATCCAGTATCAAATGACATAGATATCAGTGGTCTAGATTAAACTATATACTCAAAAATAAAGAAAAAGGCATAAAACACAGCTTTACTTAGGTATTCATTCTCTGTGCCCACATTGCTCACCTGTGATTTCCTTCAGGAGTACTGTATTTGACATTTTTAGTTTTAAGTCTAAAGAATATCTAGACCGCTGTGTTCTTTTTAGTGAATGCCATTCAGGAAAGTGTATTTGTGTGAGTCTCACCTGGGGAGCAGAGCTCTGTGTCATACTGCTGTATTGTAAACGAGGGTCAGTCTGTGTAGTGCTGGCACATGAACATGAAGGCAAATCTGTAACTGGGGCAAAGACATATACTAATACCTTTAATAATGTAAACGAGTTGAATAATATTAATGCTTTATAATTTATTATTAACTGTGTGATAATGAACCTGTACTGTTTTAGCAGGAAGACTGTGACCCCAAACCCGATAGAAATTTGCAGAACGAATTGGAATGTTGATTGCAGTTCCAAAATTTTTGTGTAACATCAGAGAAATTCCCTGGTTTTTGAAATTTGGTGTTTAAAAGGCTTAATATTTACTGGTATTCCAACATAATGGAGCCAGATTGCAAGGACAGGGATCACACAGCATCACTGCAGAAATGATGTGAGAGAGATAGACCCTTCTATATACATTTCTTTACTAATAATATTTTTCCCCAAATGCACCATCACAACTTTATTATAGCTCACGACACAGAGGGGTATTGCTACACAACTGGTTAAAATACAGCCCATCAAACAGATTATCCAGCCGGGAGCACCATGTGGTCAGATCCTGACCCTAATAGAGGATTAACACAAAAGGTCAGAGTCTGATGGTTAAGTTTCATTAATGTATGTAACAGTCAATTGGAGAATACTCCAGGGCAAAAGAATTTGGAAGCTTCCAAAATTGCTAAATATCAAGAAATGTGTTGCTTTTGAATAGAAATCACTGATTAGAAAATCAATATTTGCCTAATTAAGTGCATCACTAACCCAGCTGACCTAGACTTGGAGTTGGAGAAGCAGTCAGCTGTGGACGTGTAGGTGGCTTCATGCTGGGTGGGAGGGGAATCCCACTGGGTAAACCCTACAAAGGATAAAGAACAGAATGAGTGTACATTACCTGCAAAAAGGAGGAAGCAAAAGTCCCATTCCAAATGTCAACATCTGCTCACGTCTCACGTCTGCACTTTATCTGTAATAAACCCATTTGCTTGAAGGAAACAAGAAAACTATAACCTGACTGTTCTTCTTCTTCCTCTTCCCAGAAAAGCACAGTCTTTGTTTAAAGTTCACCTGAAGGTAAATGGAAATCTGATTCCATATAATCTGTGGCTCAGAACAAAAGTGTACACTGTGCTGTCAGGAGAAAATCTTCCCAAACTAAATATTAGTCAGCCCTGTCTTTTCTATCGTAATACTTGGTTACACCTTGCCTCACCCTAATGACTATGTCGATCCTTTCAAGATGAAGAATAACAGCTTTTGGTAAAAGTGCATGCTTTCCCACAATGTCTCTAATTCTGCTAGGAGATTTTCACTTGCAGCTTTAAATAGATTTTCAGAAATCAGTTAGTTTAATATCTGAAGCCTAATGGAAAGTTTCTGGAGTGAGTGTGTGCCCAGCAAAGAATTGGCGCCCTGTCTATCTGACTAATGCCCTGGATGGGGTTAGGTTGCCCAGGGAATGGGGGCATGGGGTACAACCCCAGAGACAATAGCAGAGAGTTGAGCGAAATATGGGATAAAACATAAGAGCGAAAGGAGATGAGCTTTTTTTCCCTAAATTATTTTCCCTGCAACTGTTTTCCTTAAAAAATGCTTCTCAAGATGCCACTGAGATTTTAAAAATCCTCTCACCTCTTTCTTCTTCTTGCCTTTGTTTTTCTTTTTTAGGGGCTCTAGCAGGTGGTTTGGCAGCAGACCCCTCTGCAGCACCAGACAGCAGGATTTAAAGAGGATCAGAAATAAGTGTCATGCAAAAGTAATTCCTGAATAAAAGCAGACCTGGCCGTCGTATATGACCGTGGCAAGTCCATCTCTGTTATCAGAACTGAAGACAAACACGCAGGCACCAGCAGGAACGGTCAGTTCCTCCACATTCCTGCCCACGTACTCCTTCCTTACAGACATGTAGCGGGAGTCTCTGTATGATCCGGAAACATTAGTACATCAAACTGCCAGTTTTCAACAGATGCTCACATTTTTAAGATCGAAACAATTATTTAAGGACTTCTGATGGTGATAATATTTGAAATGGACAATGTGTAAGTAAACTCACTGGCCCTCCTCTAGTTTTGGCTCATAATACCCAGGTTTCTGCAAATAAACATATTCAAACATTAAAAACTGTGTAAAGGCTTATAAACACATACAAAACTGCACCCATATATATATATATATATATATATATATATATATATATATATATATATATATATATATATATATATATATATATAGTTATAATTAGTGACAGTTTTTATCATAAAAGATTCACGAATAAATGAATGGCAACACATTACCTGCAGTCTAAGAGGTTCAAAGCCTCCAAAATCATCATTCGGGATGTCGGATATAATGACCTAAAATAAGAATGGTAAACATCATGCTTGTCAGGAGATTCTACCCTTTAAACTCCTCAGAAATCAAATGTGATGTAAGTGAATGAATCTAATTACCTCTGCTTTACCCAAGAAGTCTCTGGGCTGAAGCTCCTCCACATGCTGTTTTCTGGGGCGGAATACTACACCCTCTGGGACCATTAGAGGTGCAATCATCTCATTCTTCTAATATACGATTAAAAGAATAAGGAATAACATTCAGAGCTACTGTATTCCGTTTTCAATGATGTGTAAATAATGTTTCATCAGGTAGATTTTATTTGATGATTAATTGAGAGTGTGTTTTGGATGATAGAAGAACACGAATTTTGAGTGTTTCGTACAAGCTTTTTTAATCTCCAGGTTAAGTTAAGTTAACAGACCTAATTTGGGGTTTATACATGACCATCATCCCAGTGGTTCAGAGTTCTTACCGCTACACTTTCCACAGCTGAATCAATCTGACTTCCTCTTCCTCCTCTCTCTTGTGAAGTGGCAAATAAAATCTCTGCAGCTTTATCCCACTGTCCTCTTCTACAGTGCACAGCTGCTGCATTATACAGGACCTGTTAGAGATCACACACACACACACACACACACACTCATTATCTTCCACTTTATCCTCTATTAGGGTCGCGGTGGGGTTCCTTATGCCCATTCACGGGAGAACGTTTCAGGCGTTGGGCAGATACACCCATGACAGGGCGCCAACCTATCGCTGGGCACACACTCACTCACACAAACGCACTCTATATGGGGCAATTTGGAGAACTCAATTGACTTGATCCATGTTTTTGGACTGTGGGAGGAAACAGGAAAACCCGGAGGAAACCCATGCGGACACGGGAAGAACATGGAAACTCCACCCAGATGGGGTTTCCAAACAGTTTCTAACCACTAAGCCACCGTGCCGCCTAGACACACACACACACACACACATATATATAAATGTACACAGACATAAAGTAACATACATACTGTACAAATGTACACATCGAACCCACACTTCATCACTGCACTATTTCTAGATAACATAATCTCAAAGAAAAGATAAAAGAAATAACACATTTCCTTCTAGAACAATGTGTACAGTATGTTTAATGATGACATCATCACTGTTCTGTCTAAAAATAAAAACCTACAAATACACAAAAATAGTCCATTCTTACACAAACCAGGAACAGGAAAAGAATTAACAGTGGAGCACTGTTCTCCTGTGTGGGTGAGGAGATATTTCTACTGTTTGTATGCACTATGCCCGAATACTTGCACCTACTACACCTACATACTACTGACACCTAATAATACTCTCACTGAAGGTCTTAATGTCGTTTCAATGCACTTTAGTTTTCTCTCTAGATTTAATCCTGCAGATGAGTCAAGGACAAATAAAGGTTCTGGTCTCGTAAGCAGGAGAAAAGTGACGACAGATAGATGTGCAGGTGAATCAGAATGACCGTGCAACCAGTTCCAGTGTTGACATGAGAAAGTAAGAGAATGCTAACAATTTCCTTGCAAGTTCAAAGCGATGACAATTGAGAAGAGTGAAAAATGAGTAACTGGTGGAGGTAATGTGGGATTGTGGAGATTCTAGTACTATTCTACTACTACTACTAATTATATAACCTTAACTAGTACTATTACTGTTGCTATGACACAGAGTATAGCTGCTATGACGCAACTACTATCACACTATTTTCCTGCAATGCTTCATTTTTATTATTTTACTTCTACCACTATTCTACCACATTTTCTAGCTAGTAATACTACCATGTCATAAAAGAGTCATTAAATTGGGCTCATTCAACATTGTACTTCAAAAATTATGATGAATAACATGTTAGTTTTAGTAATTTTTTAGATTTGAGCTTAAGGTCCAGTTTCTAAACAGGTCACCAATGTACCTCTATAAGAATGAGGTCAAGCAAATGTGTTAGAAGGGCAAATAAAATATTTGAGTTATAATAAATCTTATAGGAGGGGAGTGCCTACCTTAGCCCACCTGTAGACATGCCCCTGTAGTCAAAAACTAATCTTTGATTCAATTAAACAGGCAATAATTTTCATCAAAAAGCATGTACTTGTCTAAAATACACCTTTACGCAATACATAGCAATAACCTTCCCCTGTACAAGACCTTACTTAAATACAATAATCAGTATAGATCAGTTTAGTTTCACCATATAACGTGTCTAGAATGTTTTACATAATCTTACCTGCCAGCTGTAGAGTCTGTATCTTAGACCGAGCTGTTTGTAGTCAATGACAGAATTGGTTCTCATGTGTTTTTGTGCCTGTACACAGTCATTAAGAGCCTCCTCAAATCTGAAGGAGAGATATGTTTATATTTAATAAATAAATAATATATTGACAGACCAACAAAATCAAACCTATAGTTTAGTTTCATAAACAGTTTAATAGAATCTGTTCACCAGATTTTTAAATCTGGTCATTTTCTGAAAACATTTAGGGCATTTAGGGCTCTGGGGCTACATCTGGCCCTTTGGCTGTCTCTGTCTGGTTCACATGAGGTCACTGAACATAAATGGAATCTGTTAATTATAATCTGTGTATATACTACTGCACAAACTCAATGCAGTTGTATTGCATGCATTAGGTACAAACAGTACAACTGCATTGCTTTTGTTTTGAATTAGGTTCAGCCTAGTGTTTTGACCCATCACAGCAATTGAGTTTTCCATGATACTCATTCATTCATTATCTTCTGCTGGGGGGGGGGGGGGGGGGGGGGGGGGGGGGGGGGGGGGGGGGGGGGGGGGGGGGGGGGGGGGGGGGGGGGGGGGGGGGGGGGGGGGGGGGGGGGGGGGGGCCAGGGGAGAACGTCTCGGGCGCTGGGCAGATAGACCCAGGACAGGGCGCCAATCCATCGCTGGGCACACACTCACTCACACAGACACACTCTATATGGGGCAATTTTGAGATTTCAATTAACTTGATCCATGTTTTTGGACTGTGGGAGGAAACCGGAGAACCCGGAGGAAACCCACGCAGACACGGGGAGAACATGGAAACTCCAGCCAGATGGGGATTCGAACCGGGAATCCCTAGTGCTGAAAGGAGAACATGCTAACCACTAAGCCACCGTGCTTTCCCATGATACTCCTTTAGAAAATTAATTCCCAATCTCTGCTTTAGATCCTGAAAAGAATCCTGAACATCTGCTATCTGATTCAAAATAAATGTAATTAGCAAAAAGTCAAATTTCAGTCATTGCACTGAAGTCATTCATGTGAAAAGGTAACATCACTCCATTTTACATTTTACACATATTTATTCATTTGATTTACAAATCACATTTCAGCACAAATCACTTTCAAGTTCAGTTTATGATGCACAAAATCAACTGCTATTGATAAATTGCATGGTTTAAGTCAGAACTTGTTAAATGCTAAATAATCACCCTGCATCATTGCAGGTGGTCAGTTCTGTTTTTCTGAAGAGTGTCAAATATTCATACCTGTCTGCCATCATGTGCACAGCTGCTCTTTGAAAAAAGCCAACTGCAAGTCTTTCATCCTTAACAATAACTTCATCAAGAGCCTGAAATATCACCATCAACCACAAACACAACGGTTTCAGTTGTAGAGTTTTTCACAGCTAACAGGATTTGTGCACACATGTTGACTGTATTATACATGTTATATATATATATATATATGGCTATACAATTAGATTTGTTGTCCTACCTTGAGAGCCTGGTCGATCTGTCCTAGTGCCAGGTGGACTGCAGAAGTGACAAACAGTATGTGAGATGTTGGTTCAGTGATCTGACTAAGCTTGGTAAGGGCACCAACCCAATCCCGGTTATCCACAGCCCGTACAGCCTCATCCCACAGCCGGATCAGCTCAGTATACAACATGGAAAAGAATCACTTTTCTAAAAGGGATGATAATAATAAAGATGCATTAAGTAAAATAACAACCTTCTAATGGTGTCAGTTTTATTCACTTTATACCTATTTTAGACTTTTTAATTGTTTTTATTTAGTTTTTTCACACCTAAAAAAATATGCTGGAGCATTTGAGTTTTTGGAAAACCTTCACAGACATCACATTTTTAGGAGCATTACTGAGAGACACCTGAGCTGAAGTCTCAGCCCAAATGAGAGAATTCAGAGTGACTTCTCCCTGCATTATTAGTGGATATAGTAAGAATAAGTCTGAGAATAGGAAATTTGTAAAAACATGTACATTTATAATATAGAATAGACTCCAGAACTCCTAGGAACATTAGTCAGGATGAGCAACTTAATCTAAACTGCTGATAAGAGTCAGAGGTTTGTTCAAGTTTAAATAAATAAAGAAAAATACAATAAAAACATGATAAGAAAAAAAAACCTAGACTGTCTGTTGGAAAGAAGCAGGTGTACAGAAAGGGTACGAGATGAAATCTGTTTTATAATAAACAAATAAAGCAAAATATGAAGATGAGACTTCACCTCGGTATCACATGATCTTAAAAATAATAGATACATGTATACAAGGTGATCTTCTTTTTTCCTGTATGTTCTGAATTGTTACAGTAATTACCAGTACAACCTGTACTATCAGAGTACACACTTTAACAAGAAAACACACTGCTTGAGTCTGGGATTAGAATCAACACCTCAGAAGTGTCTATATTTCAAACCTTACGGCCTTAAAACAACTCTCTACTCACCAGACAGCAGACTGAGAAGAATCTGAAAACTCTCCAGACAGAAATGCTAGAGGCTTCCGACCAGATGACTTATTCTCTCTACCTGTTCTGAGTTGTAAACTGTGGACAGCTGTGTTTCCTGTCCACACCTCGCAGAATACCAGGAAATTCTACTAATGACATTCCTGAGATTAAGCATGAATGTGTTTGTGTGTGTGTGTGTGAGAGAGAGAGAAAAGGAGTGAGAGAGTATGTGAGAGAAAGAAAGAGAGAGAGGGAGGGCAAACAGACATATGAAATGCACCTATTAAAAGGTGAGCAATTACTCAACAGCTGAGAAAAGCAGGTTATTATCTCCTGTATGACTGTTCTGTAAGCGCAATGTCGTGTTGAATAAGATCATTTACACTTGATTAACATTTAAATGTTTAGAAATAAACCCGTTTTAACCTTCTCTCCATTCACTACATCTGTAACATGAGTCATCCACCATAGAAATATATATATATATATATATATATATATATATATATATATATATATATATATATAATTTTGAAATTCCCTACATTGCAATCCAAACATATTATACATTTGTATTTTAAATTGTGTTAAATTAAACTGTTAATGGAATCGAACAGAAAAAAATCAATGCTTTTCATGTGTTTATAGTGTGTATTAATTCAGGTAACCTGTAGTTTTACTATGAAAGGCATTTAATAATAATAAAAAAAAAACATTTAGATTTTGTTTATCATCTGTAATGAACGCGCCTTCGCCTCTCAGCATTAGGGGTTGCTGGTTCGAATCCCAATCTGGGTGGAGTTTGCATGTTCTCCCCGTGTCCACGTAGGTTTCCTCCGGGTTCTCCGGTTTCCTCCCACACTCCAAAAACATGGATCAAGTTCAGTTGAATGCTCCAAATTGCCCCATATTAAGTTTGTTTGTGTGTGTGAGTGAGTGTGTGTCCTGTGATAGATTGCCCCCCTGTCCTGGGTGTATCTGCCCAGCGCCCGAAACGTTCTCCCCTGGATGAGCCCCCCCCCCGCGACCCTAATAGAGGATAAAGCGGGAGATAATAGACGGACGGACGGACGGATAATGAACGCGCCTCCATCTTTATTTCACACCGCTTCTCCAAACGCGCCAGTGGCGGAATAGCGGCGGCCAAACGAAATCACATGACTCGGGATCACGTGAGTGGGAGCCATGTGACTCGGTGCAGGTTTCCAGTCAGCTGTGTTTGTGGTGAAACTTCATCTGCTTTGTGTTCATTAAAATGGCAGCTCGCCGCGTTCTGTTCGGGGCTCTGCTTTCTGTCTGCTGTGTGAGCCCCGTGTCCGCCTTTCCAAAGGTAGAGTCCCGTCGTGTTTCATTTAATGACCTCACTCTGTTTTCATGGAGTTTAATGGCAGAAGTCTTTCTGTTTACTATCATTCAGTGTTATGTAGAGTTTCTCTGAATGTTTGGCTCATAATAAATCAAGTCTTCATTCAAATAAAAGGTTTCTCATATGATTTTCATGTTAAATCTGAACTCATTTTTTTGGACAGTTTTAGCTTTTGTTGTTCCATAGACAAATGTTAAAGATTAAAATATAAACCTGCAGTTAGTTCTAATAGTTTTGTACGTGTACTAATGAGATCTGTGATTATCTCAGAGATGCAAAGCATAATATCCATCCATTCATTATCTTCTGCTTTATCCTCTATTAGGGACGTGGGAGGGCAGATACACCCAGGACAGGGCGCCAATCTATCTCTGGGCACACACTCACTCACACAGACACACTCTACATGGGGCAATTTGGAGAACTCAATTGACTTGATCCATGTTTTTGGACTGTGGGAGGAAACCGGAGAACCCGGAGGAAACCCACGCAGACATGGGGAGATCATGGAAACTTCACCCAGATTGAGATTCGAACCTAGTGCTGGGAGGCGAATGTGCTAACCACAAAGCCACCGTGCCGCCAAAGCATAATTAATAATAATAATAATAATAATGACATTTAAACCTGTTCTTACACATGTATTTGAATTTGTTTTTGTTTTTAAGTGGAAGCCAAACAAAGAACGAAACTATGCATCACTGTTTAAGGAAAAGTACTTCACTCAGATCATCGATCACTTCAACTTTAACAGTGTGGGAAATGGAACGTACCCTCAACGCTATCTGATTACAGGTATGAACATCTACTAAACATGTCAGCGATTAGAAACCCAATAAAGACTGACTGCCCATAGCTTACATTTAGAACTTGGGTTAAAAAAAATTTTTATTTATTTTTTTGGTGATAGGAGATGCAGTGACTCATGGGATTTAAGTAAATTTAGAGAAAATATAAATTGAAAATAATTGTAAGTCATTTGGCATGAAAATGTGTTTGAATAAATAGATGTTTCTATTCAAAAGAAAGAACATAAATACATTAACAGACGAAAGTTTGAACACGTCCTCTTGTAATTTCATCATGTTTTGTTATCAGTTCCACTTTTTGTAAATATGGACTTTGTACTTTGTACTACAATTACAGACTGTAGTCCTCTGTTTGTGGAATACAGTACATTGTTTTAACTGGTACTATTATATTATAAATCAGTAATGTTATTTACACAGGGCTGAAAATCTGCATCAGCTAAACTCATTGCTCTTGCGTTGCTCTTGTTTCTGCATCTTATAGAATTCTTATAAATTTAAACTTATAAAAAATTTTCAACTCCACAGATAAGTACTGGAAACAAGGTGGTGGCCCTATTTTCTTCTACACCGGTAATGAAGGAGACATCTGGGACTTTGCCCTGAACTCTGGGTTCATTTTAGAGCTGGCAGCTGAGCAGGAAGCGCTGGTCATATTTGCTGAGCATGTGAGCAGCTCCTCAGTACATAGAACAGTGTCATGTGATGTTTCAGTGTGACGAGTCGCAGGTCTTATAGACCACTGACTGTGTCATCATTCTGTAGTATGCACCTGGTTGGTTATGCCCATATTTGGCAAGTAGCATTAAATTGCATGTGGGAATATTAGTATTATGATGTCTAAACAGTGCTCCAGTGATGTACAGGTAAAAAATGTACACAAAAGAAACGAATCAGGTTCTAAACATGTTTATTAAAGCACAGAATATGATGGAGAAATATTCTGTCATTTTATTGACAATTAAATATATATCAAATGCCAAATATGGATGTTACAAGAACTCCAGCTTGTTATATAAATTTAGTGATTCCTTAAAATTAAATTAGTATTGCTGTACTGTTGATTAGGTTACTGATAATTGATTATTTAATCTAAATCCACTTTGAAAATCAGACAGAACCAATCAGTTAAAATCTGTGTCTTTTGGTGAGTATTTTTAGAGTCAAATGTTAGAAAATGTTATATAAATCATTATATAAATAAAATATTGTTTATACAGCAAGACATAGATGAAATGGTTGGCATTGCGGTGTGTTATGTAGACATTTTTATTATGTAGAAACCTACACCAGAGTGTAAAGCTTTTGCTTTGTGTCATCAATGTACATATCTGAAATCGTAGAAACTCACTTCTATAACTGAAATAGGAGTCAAAATGTAAATAATTAATACAATAGATGCGAGTGAACATGGTCTAGTGTTGTACTGCGGTCAGCTTCTAGAGGATGTTAGAAGCCAAGCCATCCACTTGTTATACATTGGTCTGTTACAAAATGCTTGCAATGTCTTATTTTTATCAGAGCTGCCAGCAAATTAATCCATTAATCTGTGTGCATATTAAAGCTCTTTTTTATTATCTGATTAAAGCTTCAGTGTACAGATTATGATAGGTTTACAAAATGTCATTAAATTTTCCCTACAATATTAATCTTATCACTCTTATCATCTGATGCACTAATTGTTACCATGCTTCTTTTTCACTCGTGTATGCAGAGATATTATGGAAAATCGCTTCCTTTCGGAGAAGAGTCCTTCAATATCCCAGAGATTGGGCTCCTCACTGTGGAGCAGGCACTGGCTGATTATGCAGTTATGATCACCGTGTTAAAGACGGAGTTGGCTGCTCAAAAATGCCCTGTTATCGTCTTCGGCGGGAGGTAAAATGTAGAGAACGTGTGGAGGATTTACACATGAGAATCCATGAGGATTTACACATGCATCTAAACATCACTGATCGAAGAAGGGTGTAAAGTTCACTAGGGTTTCAGAAGTGGACACAGTGTTTCATCAGGGTGGTGAAATATTGTGTCCTTGAATGTGCAACCTTCAAGAATCCTACTTTAAAAATAACTCAGATTTTTAATAATAAAGTTTGCGGGAAGAAAGTTAAACAGTAGAAAAAAAATACAAACTAAACATGAATTAGAAGGATTTAAAGTTGATTGATTTGTGAAGCAAACAAAAATTTAATCAGTAATTAAAATAAATGAAAATGTTGATTCATTTTGTAAAAATGTGACAACAAATGTACAACACTTCCTACTGAACCTGTCCTGGTTTATATGGATGAAGTTCTTAGAACAGGCGGCACGGTGTCTTAGTGGTTAGCATGTTCTCCTCTCAGCACTAGGGATTACTGGTTCGAATCCCCATCTGGGTGGAGTTTCCATGTTCTCCCTATGTCTGCATGAGTCTCCTCTGGGTTCTCCTGTTTCCTCCCACAGTCCATAAACATGGATCAAGCCAATTGAGTTCTCCAAATTGCCCCATAGTGTGTTTAAGTGAGTGAGTGTGTGCCCAGCGATGGATTGGCGCCCTGTCCTGGGTGTATCTGACCAGCGCCCGTAATGTTCTCCCCTGGATGGGCATGGGGAACCCCCCTGCGACCCTGATATAGGATAAAAGTGGAAGATAATGAATAAATGAAAGTTCTGATCCCCAATGAGTCCATCCTCAAACTCTGCTCGCAGCTCACGTTATACGCATAATATGGATAAAAATATAGGGACACCTTCACATTACATCACATGAGCTTTTATTACATGACTTTCCAGGTTTAGTTTGTTTTTAACTCATATTTTAAGCTCATCAGGTTAATAAGCAGACACTTTTTGAAAGTCTCTTAGAAGTATTCCAACTGGATATTGGCGCTGGGTTATTCATGATACAATGCCACTGGAGTAATAAGAGTTGCAAACTTTGGTGGACCTGAGGTTCAGCCCTAATAACTAAGCAACCCTAACTACAAAAATACATCCCAAAGTGCAAAATGAGACTAAACTTTTTACGTTTGCTTTTATTAAGATTTATTATTGTGACAAAATTCTTTCTTCTATGTTAATACAATTTCCTTCTCTTTCTCAGTTATGGTGGCATCCTCAGTGTTTACATGAGATTAAGATACCCGAACATCGTTGCTGGTGCGTTAGCTGCCAGTGCCCCCATCGTATCCACGGTTGGAATGGGTGACTGGAAACAGTTCTTTCATGATGTTACAGCAGTAGGTTGAGTCTTTAGTGTTAGACCTACATGTTTCTTTCTCTGAAAATCCTTCGCTGGCTCTTTAACGTGTCTTGTATTAAATGATTCGACACCTTTTCATGTGTGTGCAGGATTTTGAAAACTACAAACCGGCCTGCAAAGATGCCGTTCGAGCCGCTTTCCAAAAGTTGCAGACTTTGGCTCAACAAGAAGGTAATGTTCTACTTGCCTTCCAGGATTTGATGTCTGGTTGTGACCTGAGGAAGACAGTATGAGCTTGTTTTATTAATTTCACGTATTTGCATTAAACTGGACAGACTACTCCAGCATTCAGTCAGCATTCTCACTGTGCAAGACTCCATCCTCCAAAGATATCCACCAGCTGAATGGTTTCCTGCGCAATGCTTTCACCCAGATGGCCATGATGGACTACCCCTATAACACCAGCTTCATGTCAATCATGCCTGCTTTTCCTGTAAAGGTCAGGCCTTTTGAAATACTTTATTTAACTTGGTCTTTGTATGAAGTTGATCTAACCATGTCCTGATCTATTGCTTAAAGAGGCTTTGGTGTATGGTCTCTGTATTATAGAGAGTAACAACATGTCTCTGAACTTAACTAACTATCTGAACTTACCTTAAATAGTTTATTGAATAATAATGATATTATTTGAAAAAAGAGAGACGGGTCAGTGAGAGATAAAAACAGGTACTGATTTACTGTTTTGGATTGTGTATTATTAAATTTGATTTGTCTAGTACTTTATAAGTGTTAATTTTAGTGTCCCACGAGGTTCTGTTTTAAAGCTTTCACTTATCCCAGGACAGGGCGTCAGTCCATCGCTGGGCACACACTCACTCACACAGACACACTCTATATGGGGCAATTTGGAGAATTGATCTATGCTTTTTGGACTGTGGGAGGAAACCGAAAAACCCGAAGGAAACCCACGCGGACACGGGTAGAACATGCAAACTCCACCCAGATGGAAATTCGAACCGGGAATCCCTAGCGCTGAGAGGCGATACATTGTTTTAATGTATTTTTTTTTTGTTTAAAGTTTATCCTGAAGTTCTGTTGGTGTGTTTTTGCTCATCTGTTTAAGAAGTGTAACATCCAGTAGATGTCTATCAGTTTTAGAATGCATGACCACCACCTAGTGGTGGTAGTGAGACATTACACACCACCTGGCAACAACAAAAAAAGTGAACCATATTTAAGCAAATAGATGCACATTGAGACATTTGAGGTCTTTTGAGGTGTTAATTATTGTAAATGTATCTGCAGATGTTGCTTTGTCTTTTAATGTTGTTTAAAGTTAATCATATGAAAATGTTTTTCTTTTAATCATCAAAACAACATGAGCTGAATATAAACCCAAACCTTCATTCAGTTCATAAGCATATATCAATCTTTTTATTTTACAGGTAGCTTGTGATGTCATGCTGAACAGTTCTGAAGTGCTGTCTGGTCTTAAAGATGCTGTAGGTAAGACATGTTTTTGACTTTTTTGTTTTGTTTTGTTAAATTTAAATAACCTTAAATGAAATATGCTTTAAAATATCATTTTATTTTTATTTTTTTTCTCTGTAGGAATTTTGTACAACTCTACTGGAGATCAGGGTTGTTTTGACCTCTATGCACTTTATGTTGAGTGTGCAGATCCAACAGGCTGTGGTTTAGGCTTCAACAGCTATGCCTGGGACTATCAGGTTTCTGTCTTTCAAATCTTTGTGTAGTGTGTGTGTGTGTGTGGGGGGGGGGCATGTAATGAGTAAGAAATGTCCCATAAATTACTATTCTTCTTATACATGTTACTGAAATGGTCATTGATGTATAAAGTAATAGGCGGCACGGTGGCTTAGTGGTTAGCACGTTCGCCTCTCAGCACTAGGGATTCCCGGTTCGAATCCCCATCTGGGTGGAGTTTCCATGTTCTCCCCGTGTCTGCGTGGGTTTCCTCCGGGTTCTCCGGTTTCCTCCCACAGTCCAAAAACATGGATCAAGTTAATTGAATTCTCAAAATTGCCCCGTTTAGAGTGTGTCTGTGTGAGTGAGTCTGTGCCCAGCGATGGATTGGCGCCCTGTCCTGGGTCTATCTGCCCAGCGCCCGAGATGTTCTCCCCTGGATGGGCATGGGGAACCCCACCGCGACCCTAATAGAGGATAAGCGGGAAATAATGAATGAATGAATGAATGTATAAAGTAATATATAAATGAAGTCATAATAGATTTTGTCCATCAGGCCTGCAACGAGATCGAAATGTGCTTTGAGAGCAACAATGTGACCGACATGTTCCCCCCGATGGCCTTCACAGAGGGCATGAGAGAGCAGTACTGTGAGAAACGATGGGCAGTGGTTCCTCGTCCAGGCTGGTTAAAAACCCAGTACTGGGGTGATGGTGAGGTTCACACTTATATCTTTTTTTTTAAAGGATTTATTAGTTGACAGTAATCAAGGTGTTTAAATAAAAAAAAATCAACCTTGGGTTTGTGAAAGGTGTTCTATAAATTAAACTTAATATTAAATGTAATGTTCATGTAGTGTGTGTGATGTTTCATACAGTCTAAAGTACATACAGAAGTTTGTAAAAAAAAGAATGAAAAATTACTTCTATAATAAAAGTGTAGTGTAGGTATGATTAAAATGTATAAAGTGTAATAGTATCATGCACAGGTGGCACGGTGACTTAGTGGTTAGCATGTTCTCCTCTCAGCACTAGGGATTCCCGGTTCGAATCCCAATCTGGGTGGAGTTTCCATGTTCTCCCCATGTCAATTGAGTTCTCCAAATATGCCCCATGTAGAGTGTGTGCCCAGTGATAGATTGGCGCCCTGTCCTGGGTGTATCTGCCCAGCGCCTGAAACGTTCTCCCCTGGATGGGCATGGGGAAACCCCCCCGCGACCCTAATGGAGGATAAAGCGGAAGATAATGAATAAATGAGTATCATGCACATGAATATGACTATGCAGCTGGTATTGTGCTATTTGGTTTAGGTTAGTGATTTTGACCTGAAGTGTGTGTGTGGTTAGTTTTAGTTATTCTAGTGACTAGTCATTTTACTTCTCTTGTACATTTATTAAAACCTGTTTCCTGCAGCTCTTTCAACAGCAAGCAATATCATCTTCTCCAATGGTAATCTGGATCCATGGGCCAATGGAGGGGTGAGAGGCTTAACTGAATGTTATCACAAAAACCCCACATGTGCGACACTGATGGGGATAATCTCAACCTTATTTCTTCCTCTGTTTCAGATCCGAAAGTCACTGAGTGAGTCTTTGATTGCAATCAACATCGCAGATGGAGCACATCATCTTGATTTAAGGTAAAAATCTGCCAACATAAATCCAGTGAATCTGTTTCCTCTTAAGTCATTATTTGCTTATGTAATGGAGAGCGTCACGTCCACACTGAGCTCTGTATCATCAGATTTTCTGGGAGCTACACTTCCCCAGTTAACAGTAATAATAAAACCTGAACTTAGTGGTCACTTTAATAGGTACAGAAAATTTTACACCTTTTTGTCCATTTTATCAGCTTCACTTACTACATTGCTGTTGCTATAGTACAGTTCAGTCCACCTGTTTCTAAATAGTTTGTTGGTCTTGTTGGCGCTGGACATCGGGACACACACCGGTGAATATGGCATTCCTGTAGTTTCCAGTGTGTACAAGTCCATTGTATTCTCATTGCTGCAGGGCTGCTGTATAATGGCTGACCCTTGTTCTCATGACTGATACTTGAAGGTCACTTTAAATAAAAATGACCTTATGGAAAGTATATGTTCAATTTAATGTTGTATGTTTATTGTTTTTGCCCAGGAATGTATAACTTTCATTCATTCATTATCTTCCGCTTTACCCTCTATTAGGGTCGTTGCGGGGTTCCCCATGCCCATCCAGGGGAGAATGTTTCGGGCGCTGGGAAAATACACCCAGGACCGGGTGCCAATCTATCACACTCACACACACACACACAGACACGCACACAAACACACTCTATATGGGGCAATTTGGAGAACTCAATTGACTTGATTTATGTTTTTGGACTGTGGGAGGAAACCAGAGAACCCGGAGGAAACCCACATGGACACGGGGAGAACATGGAAACTCCACCCAGATTGGGATTCGAACCGGGAATCCCTAGTGCTGAGAGGTGAACATGCCACACACTAAGCCACCGTGCTGCCCCTGGAATGTGTAACTTCACACCATCTAATTAAGTATGAGGACAAATTCTATGGGGATGAGTGGACTTCGTGTGTTTTAGTGTTTGAAGCCTACAAGCTTTCTGTTCCCACTGATACACATTTCTAAACCTCAGGATGATGGGTTGTTAAAAGTGCAACATGCTGATTTCTGTTTACTGGTCGGACATCCAGGTTGTAACACTGATGGTTGTTCTTTTTCAGAGCATCCAACGATGCTGATCCTCCATCAGTCAGAAAAGCGCGACAGCAAGAAGCCTCCATCATCGCGCAGTGGGTAAAAAGTGCAAGAGAGAAAATCCATGATTAAAAAACAACCTGCAAAAGTGCCATCGACTTTAGGTCAATATAAATAAGTATTTTACTCAGACCATGATCAGATTATCCACACACATCGTCCAATCACATATCAGTATTAATGAAACTGCTTTTAATTGCACAGTATATTCATTTTCTTTCCACTTTGCCCCAAACCTTGTACGATGTTAAATATTTAGCTATAAAATAAAATGTTTTTTTCAAAAATCATTGTTTTCTGAAGAACAAAACCAGACATTTCAGAAATATATTTATTGATAAAAGCTTTTGAACTGATTACCCATAATGACCATCGAAACCATTGCACAATTGTACATGTCCATATTAATTGACGGTACAAGCCTCAAACATGATCTTCACTATTAAAACAAAACGAAGTATCAAATATATTTACCTTAATTCTCCTTTGAATGAGTTCCGTCTTTGGTCAATGAAAAATTAAGGACTATATTCATTTATACAGAAATTCATTCTTTAAAAAAATATACAACACTGGATAAAAATACACAGAGAAGCCCTTAAATCTGTGAGATGAAAAAAGCTGTACATCAGCTGCGAGAGCAACACATTCTCTTATTTACGATCACACGTCTGCAAACACGACGAAGCCACAGCTACGGTTTCAATAAAATGTTCAAAACGGCCTCATTATAATACAAATCAGATTCCGTGTTTGTGCTCTGGAAAGACTCAAAGGCACGAGTTACATCGACCTCCTGAATGCAGCGGTGACTCGGATTACGTCGTGTTGATTCGGAGCTTTGACTCAAACCTATCAGATTTTTCAGTCTAATTACAGTATTAACTGATCAGTCATTTTCACCATGAAGCCTTCTGTATCTGCATTTAAAGTAGAAAAGAAAAGAAAAAGACGCTGTTAAAGTCCTGCGCTGTGTTCATCAGTCCTCCACACAGAAATGTTTCATTTTGATTTTGTGATGTCCCTCAGTTTCGGTAACGTTGACAAACACTTTGAACTGAGGATCTTAGATTCCTTCAGCGTTTAAAACTACAACTAATTTTATGGAATTTGAGGATTTCGGCTGTAAACAGTACAGTAGTCTTTGATAATGACGGCCCTGCTTCACTGGACGATGCCTCACGGCGTTTAACCTTCTTTACTGGTCTGATAAACCCATAAGCCACTTTTATATTTATTGTGCATTTCATGGTTCAAAGTTTCAAGTTTGCTCAATAGTATGAGGACTTGTTACTTCCATTAAAGTAAATGGTAAAGCTGTATTATACAAAACCATTTCAACAGAGTTTTAACTTTGTGCTTGTGCCGCTTTGGCACCAAACTAAATTTCTCTATACACAAAGTTCAGCATCAACACGACCCCAATTTATTTGACTGAGCTTGTCAGATAAGTGGATGTGTGTTTGCTATTCAGTCCTGTCTAACCTTTTGTACCTGGAACAAAATGTCCAGATTACACTGATTCTGGTCCATGGTGATTAATGGTGAAGGTTTTCATGAGGTAGGTCACCGGGTCTTTTCTCAATAATATTTTACAAATGAACCAATCAGAACCAATTAGTACCTCTAATTTAACAACTAATATGTCTTTGAAATTTAATCAAGGAAAAAACATCTCAGGTACATGACGATGTGCAGACTCCACACACAGAGGACCTTTTGTTTGCTCCAGTTAGGATTCGAACCTGAAGACATGCTTGCTGCTAACCACTCTGCACTGCTTTATATCAAAATAAATCTTGTGGCCCTAAATTGTGATGTGTGTAAATATATATAGAAAGAGACAGATATAAAAATTAACTAGTGACCACCACTAGTGAGTACCACAAGTATTGGTATTGAATAATGCAGACGCCTTAAAGACATTCATTCATTCATTATCTTCCACTTTGTCCTATATTAGGGTAGCGGGGGGGAGGGTTCCCCATGCCCATCCAGGGGAGAACATTTCGGGTGCTGGGCAGATACACCCAGGACAGGGCGCCAATCCATTGCTGGGCACACACTCACTCACACATACACACTCTATATGGGGCAATTTGGAGAACTCAACTGACTTGATCCATGTATTTGGACTGTGGGAGGAAACCGGAGAACCCGGAGGAAACCCACGCGGACACGGGGAGAACATGGAAACTCCACCCAGATGCGGATTTGAACCTGGGAATCCCTAGTGCTGAGAGGCAAACGTGCTAACCACTAAGACACCGTGCCAACCTACTCCAAATTTATTTTCTACAATATTTTGGAGCATGTCTGGTCATTTTGCTGATTTATGATCAATGTTTCCAGTGAAGGTCAGTCAAGTTCTTTTACACTAAACTCTCTCCAATCTTGAACTTTGCTTTGTGTCTTAGTAACACAGTGTATATAAAATCAGGGTATATAAAATCACAAGTTGCCAATTTAAAATTATGTAGTCTTGACTTGTCCTTCATTGCATCACCATCTCATTTTTACAGTTTTGTTAAGAAATCGGTGGTGAAACTAATGTCTTGATTAGAAGCAGCTTTTACCGGCATGCGACTTCTACTTTCATTCATCTGACTGTTCTACTCTACTACACTATACTGACATGTTCCTTTTTTTTTTTTGGCATCACATCACTCTGCCTCGGCGCTGCATTCTCATCCTGATTTTGGCCACTGAGCTTCTTTTAACTTTAGTTTCCAAGGTTAAAGTAGACATGATGCACATGCAGCCTCATTTTCCTTCGTATTTCAAAGTTTGCATGTGAAGCTCCTGCTGAGGTTGCCTCGTGCTTTGCATTGAAAAGTTAGCATACACGTTTAAACTCATTTGGATGGAGGCACCTTTGATAAATCTTTTTTTTAAAGATAAAACTTATTTCAAATTATTCTGCAGGGAAACTAAAGAAAAACCTAAAAAAAAAAAAACAACTGAAGCAAACTGTGTATCTAAAGGAAGGGAGGTTCCCTGTGGAACCTACAGGCTCATGGCCTCTTACAACACAATAGCACACATTTACACACACACATTCTGTAAAACTCACAACTAAAATCAACCACATTGAAAGATTGGGTGGAAATGTCACAGGTCAAACAACAAAAAAAAAACAACATTAAAACGTATTAAACACAGACTGCACGCATTTGAGCGAGGAGGCCATAAAGTGCTTGAAGTCTTTGTACAAAATGTTTCACAGTTTAAACGTGACATGGACATGAACCCAATTAAGAGGGCAGCTGGCGACGGTGTAATGCATGCCTGTCGCCGCTCTCCTGCTTGTGCTCTACAGTGCAGTAGTTTAAGCGGGGGGGGGGGGGGGGGGGGGGGGGGGGGGGGGGGGGGGGGGGGGGGGGGGGGGGGGGGGGGGGGGGGGGGGGGGGGGGGGGGGGGGGGGGGGGGGGGGGCAGCTGCTGTGTGCTGGAATTCAGTTTTAAGTAAAGTCTTGTGCAAAAGAAAGAACTGTCTGCATAAAACCTAATAAATGAACCCACTCTCCATGTGACCCGTTCGCACAAAGGCCGGATTTAAAAGTTGTTTACAAATCCTTTTACTTTTGCTGAGATAAGGAAAGATGCTTTCCGCTGCTAACATGTTCCCGGGTTTGAAGGAAATCCTCCACCACCGATGGCATGAATAAGAAGGTTGATGGTGAGCCAGGCTTTCACACAACTGGTTAACCTTGAATGGAACGGCATGCCCCCACAAACTGAAGTTACTGTGAGGGTTAAGTGTGAGAGCTTTTGGTCATGTGATGTCTCTTTGCACAGAATAATAAAAATAAAAGACAACCGCTCCTTCATTAAAGATAAGACAGGAAGTGACAGGATTGATGTACATACAGATGCCACTCAGGAGGGAAAGGCAGACCGGAGAGCAGTAGAGAGTAAAAAAAAAAGTAATTTAAAACACCTTCCCGATATTTCCACTAATGTTCTGTGTGCAGGTATATAAGAAGAACAAGACACAGAGCATGAAAAGCAAAACTGCCTGCATGAACGGCATTTCCGTAAACAAATCTCATTCCTGTGTCTGATGAATCCTGTCTCCAGGTCCTCATGGTGTCATGGCCAAAAATATAAAGGCACACTTATCAATCAATTTGGGTGTTACATTTAGTCCCATTGCCTGTGGTTGGGATAAGAACACAGGGTCAGCCACTTCACACAAGAATATTTCAAAATTCTTGTAAAAAGTTTATATATATATATATATATATATATATATATATATATATATATATATATATATAAAGAATGAATGCTGTCTGGGGCACCAACTTAGAATGGGATGTCATTAAAGCCCCTGTAAGTGCAATGGGTAGATGTCTCAATACTTTTGTTCATACAGGTTACGTTGGATCGTTGCTAATGCAGTCTACCTCCGAACAACCTGTGCAAATCGAAAAATGCAAATTCCACAAAGTAAACACTTTTTTAGTTTTCTCAGAAAAGGATTTGGGATTTTGACTATTTTTTCAATTTGTGTGAGTGGATGTGATGTCGACAGGACGGGTCATGCAAAATGGAATTCACAGTCCATTTCAAACCTGTGTACAGATATGTACACTAGGACAATTTGAGTATCTCGAATTTGCCCATGTCTCTGGCTGTGGGAGCAATTCGGAGGCTCTGGAGAAAACCCATGCAGGCACAGGGAGGACACAGGGAGGACATGCAGATTTCACACAGTAAGATCCGGTGTCTGCCTCACTGGAAAATGAATTCAGGACCTTCCTGCTCTGGGGTAAGTTCTACACAATGGTGCTCAAATTACTTATAATTACTGACTATAAGCCCCAAATTATAATAATATTAATAATAATAATAATAAAAATCATTTAAGAAAAATGGAAAATCAACATAATCCTCCCAAACTATTTAAAACCACTACTTCACTACTTATTCACATATATACAGTAGATACATTTACAAAACTATTACAATCATAAAGGAAATGAATTAGGATCATTATAAAAACTATTGGTCCCAGAGTATAAAAACAACATGGCAGTTTCGATATCAAAGTGTCCTTCTGAAAAGCCCTGAGAGAAATGGATGAATGTGTTGGTGCTGATTACTTTGTCTAAGGCCATATGGGTAAAGGATGGGCCTCTGTGTTAAAGACGTATTTGTCCAGGCTTAAAAGATCAAGGTCGTTGGAAAACAGCAGATAGAAGTACTTGAGCGTCTCACCCAGGAAGAAGCTCTCCATTTTGTCCCGAGGATTGGGAGCGTTCGGGTCCCGGACGTTATTGATAGAGGTGTAGCCCCCAGTTTCAACCTGAAAGCACATGCAAGATTTAGCAATGAAGATATAGAATATAGCTACAAACTCCAACGATCAGCAATTATTTAAAAAAAAAAAAAAAAGGGTTAGAGTGTTGTTGTCTGCCTGGCTTCAGGAAAGAATCTCGATTCACCCCAATTTAGGTGGTACCCACTGTGCCACCAGTGATGCCCTACATTCACATATGTGTAATATAATCATAAATATATCATCTTAAAAGGTCTTTTTACTGAAATTTAGTAACATGGAAATGCATGCAAACTCCGAGACATGTATACTTACAGCTCTGGATACTGAGAGCCAGCTGGTAAAATGAGAAGTGCACAACCAGCAGGGCAATAACAGTAACTGGGTTACATACAGAAACAAGATACAGGTCGAAACCGATTAGATCAGATGCTGTTTCTACTGCTGCTGAGCTTCAGGGCTTATACGATTTATCTACTCTAATAACAAACCAACTTTCATATTTAA
The DNA here is from genome assembly GCA_019802435.1 of Corydoras maculifer. Classification (NCBI taxonomy): domain Eukaryota; kingdom Metazoa; phylum Chordata; class Actinopteri; order Siluriformes; family Callichthyidae; genus Corydoras; species Corydoras maculifer. The sequence goes on from JAFMOD010000464.1 coordinate 915,688, forward strand.
AACAAAAACATTGATTTTTTTTTCTTATCACGTTATATTATGCTCAAGTTCCTACATGGAGCCGTCATCTCACACAGGACTGTGACTTCAAAAATTTTCTTGTGGCATTTAATTTTTTATTTTACATAAATTTATTCACTCTGCATTAATTCTTATTTATTTGAGCTGTAAACTGTGCTGCTAAATCACGGTGTATCGGTTGCTTTGGGAACAACTTTTTTGTTGAGTCTGTTCCACTCACCCTGGTGTATTTATTAAAGTTCTGAAGGATCTCCCAGCCCCAGTCCTGATACATTTTGTCCCCAGTGAATCGATACAGGTAGAAAAGGCTTTCCACAGTCTCTGGACGTAACAGGTTGTGTCTGTCTGCAGGCTGAAGAGAAAACAATACAGAAAGGTTGACTGTAAAACTGTAGCTGACTTCATTTGAACTTTATTCTCGCAGTATTGTATTCTGCAATTAATTATATATTATAGCACAACATCCAGAATTAAAAACAGCTTGTATGAAATTTTATTTATGCCTAAATATAATGTAAAGCATCATTGGAACTCAATCCGAGAAATGAGATAGCATGCTTGATTATTTAATAATCAACTGGATTATTATCCAGTTCAACAGGAAAAACAGAAACTAAATAATTTCCTTGAAATAATAATTTCCTTGAACAGTGACTTGTTCCAGTTTTTAAAATGTCAACATTTTGACTACAAGACTTACTTTATAGGCAAATACACACATTGTTCAGTTTACCTGCTCTACATACTCTGCGGGTCGGTTTATAGATCTACAACTCCAGACAGTAGTGAATCTGTTCCAGTGTTCTTTATTAGTGCTCATAACTCTATACTCTAATGTTTAATACACAATAAAGCAGGTTTTATTTGGGTGACGGATCATACTCAGCACTACAGTAACCATAATGTGGTGAAGATGGCAAGTTTGTGTATTTTTTAATCGCTATCTCATGGTATGAATGAATCAGACACAACAGTGCAGCTGGAATTTAACACCCTGTTCCCTTTAACCTTCCTTGTGGAGGTTTTGTCAATATATTCAATAACTACTGTCACTGAGGTGTTTAAGAACTTCCAGCTGCACTGCTGTATCTGATCCACTGCTTTTAGTATAAAACTAACACCACACACACACCACACCATCACTGTGAATGTAGTAATAATACTGATGCATCATTCAAACAGTACCCGTGTTGTGGTGGTCATGTGGGGGGTCTTGAACATTCAACAACAGATAATATGGGACTTGGCGGCACGGTGACTTATTGGTCAGCACGTTCGCCTCTCAGCACTAGGGATTTCCAGTTCGAATCCCAATCTGGGTGGAGTTTCCATGTTCTCCCTGTGTCTGTGTGGGTTTCCTCCAGGTTCTCCGGTTTCCTCCCACAGTCCAAAAACATGGAACAAGTCAATGGAGTTCTCCAAATTGCCCCATATAAAGTGTGTCTGTGTGCGTGTCTGTGTGAGTGAGTGTGTGCCCAGCGATAGATTGGTGCCCTGTCCTGGGTGTATCTGCCCAGCGCCCGAAACGTTATATACGTGATATAGGATAAAGCGGAAGACAATAAATGAATGAATGAATGAATATGGGACTTAGAAAGAATGTTAGGAAACTGATTATTGATTACAAACTACAGTTTAAAAGAGTAAAACAAAAATGTGCATCTATAAATCTAGGCAGCAAGTATACACTTTTAGGATCTTTGAATCTTTTATGTTTGATTCGTTAGTGTGGGAAGTGAATCTCTATTTTAATTCCCCTTTCAGAGATCATTTTCTTTTGGTCAGGAATTTCTAGAACTTGTAGTAACTTACTTTAACATCCACGTCCTGTGTGCTGCCCGCCTGCATGTTGAACTGAACAATCTCAGGACTGAGACCCGTCTCCATCTGTACATACATCTGGTAGCAAGTGGCCATCAGCTCTTTGGCCAGTTCCATGTGTTCAGCAGGCAGGCCGTTGTATGCCCCCAGAGCAAGTGTGCCAGGCAGGAAACACACCAAATGGTCCTAGGAGGAAAGAGGGAGCATTCATGCCTGCCGCTGTGATTAATCTCCTGTTTGTGCTCTTCAATGGCAGTGAAACTGCAGACTACTCATCATGAAGCCCTCCAGGGGCTTTTAATTTTAGCACCAGAACCCAGATGATCATTTATATTCATTCGAAAGGAGGACTATAACTTACCATCTTTGGGCTGAAGCGCCCATGAGACAGCTCCCCTATAAACGTAAGGCCAAGAGGAGCAGACTTTTTCATTAGGTTCTTTTTAATGCCTTCCACTGCCTGCATGTAGTCATCCAACAACCTTTATAAAGAGAACAGAACCTTTAACTTAAATCGTTACCATTGTGGAACATCAAGAAAAAATGGCACTGATGCTAAAAATACCACCTCTGTCTGGCACTGCTGATGGTTAATAAGTTATTCAGACGTCACCATGACGCTATGCTTTTGACTCATTCATATACAGTACCAGTCAAAATTTTTATTATAAGGTATTATTTGGTTGGTGCATTATTCCAATCCCAGCAGTGTCACTGAGCAGTTTAAATGAAACTACAGCAGCACTGCTGCACTAAAACCCATCAGTGTCACAGCAGAACTGACAAACAATCCACCACCCAAAAGATACCTGTTCTGTGATGCTCCTGACCAACAGAGAAGAGAGAACCAACAAAGGCCTAACAAAAACAAAGAACACAGATGGACTACAGTCTGGAATTGTAAAAAGTACAAAGTCCATTTGCATGGTAAGAGGAGGAAACAGACAATGGAGCAAGAAGGGGGTGTGTTCAAACTTTTGACTGGTACTGTATATTTATTACATTCATTAACAATGCACCTTCATACTGTTTTTGTTATACCTATAAAGCCATTTATTATAAACATCATGTGCAAAATCTTCATTTTGCATTGTGTACAGTAAGCAGTATACTTTTAAATGCATGAACTTTAAATCATCACTTATCGCTCTTCTGGCAATAAATATTCAGTAGACTTACGCATTTATAGCACAACTCGGCTGATGGCATTACCCAACAGCGCCTGACGTAGGCGATTAAACTGGCTGTGCGGTTTAATCACAGTCAGGAATGTCAAGGGTTCGGTAAGCACTTAGCATATGAAAAATGGAGGACATAAAAAAAAAACTGAGTGAACCTGAGTGTTGCATAATCCTGATTAATACACCTCACAGTCAAACAGCATGCACATGCCAACCAGCACACTTACTCTGTCTCCTTTTTGCCTCCCTGGATCCATTGTTTGAGCAAATACTCGTAATAACTGTCAGCCCTGGCACCCAGGGTGTACACACCCAGGTGAGTGAACTGCCCGTTGTTGGTGTTGATGAACATGGGCACCAAGCCGTCCTGCTTCCCTTGTAACGCATGTACCTTTTTGATCACCTCCATCACGGCATTCTACAGAAAGGAACAGAGAGAAACGATGTGAGGTGCTTTGTTGAGGCAGAATAGCAGTGGTCTATATAATTTATAGATATAGGTGATTTTTTTAAGTTGACTTAATAACATCACTGTAAATGTACTATACACCCCACCACACATTATACACACCTGGTATTTGGCGTCTCCAGTAAGACGGCTGAGCTCACGGAACTCTAATTGGATGCTGGTCACCTCGGCGACGGTGCTGTCGGTGGTCCAGCGCGGTGGGTTGGCGGTGCCGGTGCCAATGTTCACATCAGAGTAGGGAATTTTCGAGGGCGTGTTAAAAGCAGGCATGAGTCTGGAGCCGATATCTATCTGTAGAATTGTACAAAAGGGCAAATACACAACTTCATTTTACAAACAAGAGGTGATGAGCAGCAGCAGGAGAGGAGGAGGAGGCACCTGCTGCTACAGCAGTACACAAACTCATGCGTTTATGTTCACTCCCACACAAGAATCGCACTCACAGCTTTTTCCAGAAACAGCTCATCGGCAGTCAGATGGTACGTGCTGAGCAATCCACCCAATATGCGTATTGTGCTCTCAAATAAATTGACTTCCACATTCTTTTTAAAGGACAGCTCTGTACTGACCCAATGCCTCGCTTCTTCAAACTCTGTCAGAGAATTCAAAATAAATGAGCCATCAGCTGCTGTTTACACTATACATAACAAAACATTGATTCTTATTAAAACATGAATACAAATTTATTCCAATAGAACATATTTTACAGACTTTATTCGGAAATATTGCTGCCATGAAACAAAGCTACAGTAGGCGACTTTGAGAGATACTGTCAAAAGACCTCTCTGGTAAAAGTGTAACTAATGAACAAGTTCATTTTCTCACACAAGCCACTTAGGGCAGAGTTAGCTCAGTGGTTAGGGTGTCGAGCCATCAATCAGAAGGTTGTGGATTCAAATCCCAGGTCCACTGAAGATACCAAGGTGAATCCTTGAGCAAAGCCCTTAACCTTCATTGCTACAGTGGTGCTTTATAACCAACCCTGTGCTCTAACCTGAGCCTAACCGTTAAGTCGGGGGTACTTGTCGCTTTGGATAAAAGCATCTGATGAATGCACTCATGTCATATAATATAATAACACACTATGTGGTAAATGTATTGACTGCTCCTTAAAAGTTCAAATCTACTTATTCACCTTTTTTCAAACCCATGATCCACATAGTGTCTAGTGAATCGATGAGCGTCAGCCCAAGCCCGAACCATTCCGAATAGGATTTCGAGACGGGTTTGAGCTCGTCATGACCCCAGGCAAATTTCTTGTAACCTAGCCAGGCATGTTGAAAAGCCTCCCGCGCTGCATCCATTCTGCTTTTCGCTAGAAAACAAACACCAACATGTTATTATTATGATGATTATAATTATTATTATTATATGGCGGCACGGTGGCTTAGTGGTTAGCACGTTCGCCTCTCAGCGCTAGGGATTCCCGGTTCGAATCCCCATCTGGGTGGAGTTTCCATGTTCTCCCCGTGTCTGCGTGGGTTTCCTCCGGGTTCTCCGGTTTCCTCCCACAGTCCAAAAACATGGAACAAGTTAATTGAGTTCTCAAAATTGCCCCCTATAGAGTGTGTCTGTGTGAGTGAGTGTGTGCCCAGCGATGGATTGGCGCCCT
>JAFMOD010000464.1:926348-979668 GCA_019802435.1 Corydoras maculifer
GGCACACACTCACTCACACAGACACACTCTAAACGGGGCAATTTTGAGAATTCAATTAACTTGATCCATGTTTTTGGACTGTGGGAGGAAACCGGAGAACCCGGAGGAAACCCACGCAGACACGGGGAGAACATGGAAACTCCACCCAGATGGGGATTCGAACCGGGAATCCCTAGCGCTGAGAGGCGAATGTGCTAACCACTAAGCCACCGTGCCGCCCCGATCATGATTAGTGAGACATAATCCTCCATCAGAACTGAAAAAATATTGCATACCTCGAAGATGTGTCGTGATGCTGGGATACGCCACAATACCACTTATGAGAAAGAGAATGGCCACAAAAAGGAAAACGCTGCGTTGCAGGCGTGACAGCTGCTTCCACTTCTGCAAGGCCAAAATGCAAAATCATGCAGAACGAGATTAAAACAAAAAAAACTGTGACAACATAAGCAAAAATGTTTATGTTTCTGATGTGAAACCGAAGGCTGGCTAAAATGTTGAGAGGTTCAGCTAAGGACAGCACATCAGTGCTGCACAAACACAAGCAAAGTGTTTAGAACTAAAGATCACTTAGTTCTTACCCGCCAGAACGACTGCCTGCGCTGCTTGCCATTTGTGTAAACTCTGTTTTCACCTACTGACAGAGAAATGTAGTCCTTGCTGCCTGGTGAGATCATGTCTTTCATCTTCAACCTCCCTAAAAATTAAAGATCAGCATAAAAAGCAAAAGTGAGAAATAGCATTACAGTGTTTATGTAGCAATGGTGCTTTATAACAAGGCTGTGGAAAAGGTATATAATGATTAAAAACTTTCCATCAGCTTTATATCAGTTTTTTATTTTTGTTTTCCATAATAATGTACGAAACTACTGAATCCACAGAAAACCTGCTCATTTCATTGCGCAGCAGTACAGAATCACACGGCTAATTTCTATACACAAAAGCTTCAGATGGGGAAGAACAGATCACTTTGAGAACATTCTCCATTATCAGGAACCATTAGAGTACAATTGGATTATGAAAACATTTTAGCCATCAGATATTTATATTTCTGCAAACCTACTTAAGGCCACCAGAGAGAATTGATTGAAAGGTATCCAGTGTACTGTGTTTAAAGCACCGCCGGAGAGAGTGGCTCTTCATGAATAGTGTATTATAAGGTTCCACATGCACAGATTTTCAACTAAGCCATTGTTTACGCTCATTCTATGTCTTGCGGCACAAAAAGCAAAGGAAACTTATACACCTTCTGTATTGCATTAAGGGGTGTGGTAGCTCCATAATTAGAGAGTTATCAATTTGAGGTTGTGGGTTATATCCCAGGTACACTGAAGTTACCACTAAAGTTATGTAATATCTTATGGTTATGTAATAAATAATATATGTTTAGATATTCTTTTGGTCTGTTGGTAGCCACTTGAGATACCAACCAGGCAAACCTGATTCAGCAGTTTAAGAAAAGATGGTCATGTCATTTGCACAAACACATGGAATTTATTATATAAATGATATACATTAAATAAATATATAAAGTGACTTACAAATGAGAACATTACAAGTCAGAAGTTATGCAGAAAACCAACTACACTGTAAAATATGGACCAAACCCGACAGTTTAGACCCTATTATAACTAATAGAAGACACTGACTTACAGTGGGATCATTAGGTGTCCCAAAACTTTTGTCCATACATGTATTTACGATCTAATAGCTTCCAATAGGATATAACTCACTTCAGCTTCAGGTACAGAGTTCATTGATGGGGGATGGTCATAGATCGTATTAAAACAGTATTGGCCACCAACTTGTAGTCAGTAGGATCAGTTTTACAGTGATTGGTTTTCTTTACCTTTCTTGGTCATACTGTACTCAAAGCCAGAATACAGGAATCCATTTTATTATAAGGTCTTAACTCACAGCCACAGACACACACAGAAGTAAGTAAATGATGGTCCAACTCTGGGGTCCACATGGTTAAGTTCATCAGCGTGGAATGACAGTTTACCAAACAATACAACAAAGATTAATGATCAATACAACGCAGTAGCAGTTTTGGATCTTAACCTTTACACACCAAGACTTTAACTGACTTCCTGAATCTTATCGTTTATAGAAACCTTACATTACATAACACTGCCTTTGATCTGACTGAATTCTTCCATTATATCTGGTATAAAGTGGTCAGTCACCACCCCCCTTGGTTGCAAAACTAAGCCTTTGGTGTATGCTTTTAAAATATCTTCATATATCTTGATTGACCAATTAAACTGCTTACTTGGAAAAATTTTCTGTTAATTTTTCTGCTTTTAGTGTACATTTAAAACAGCTCCATTTTACCATATATATGGCCATCCATCCATATATATAAAAAAGTTTTTAAAAGCCTCAGTAACACTGCAGACCTAGAGTAATCCATTATCAAATAACATCTGACCACCATCACCACCACCACCACTACTATGCTAGATGCACTGAGGTTTATACTTACACTATAAAGTGCAATCAAATGGCTAGATGAACTGATAAGGTTAATGCAGAAAACAGAATCTGTATGTGTGTGTCCTTTTGGAATCATATTGACTTTGGTATTGTCTTAAGTGTTCTATTTATTCATTCATTCATTCATTCATTATCTTCCGCTTTATCCTATATTAGGGTCGCGGGGGGGGTTCCCCATACCCATCCAGGGGAGAACATTTCGGGTGCTGGGCAGATACACCCAGGACAGGGCGCCAATCCATCACTGGGCTCTTATGTGTTTTAAAATGTTCTAAATAGCGCAGAAATTATGATCAAGATCAAACTGGTTTAATATATAGATACTTTCAGAAGCAGTGACCCCTTCAGTTGGGCCAGCAATAATTGATAACTTCACAAGCTAAAGAGATAGTGTGTTACCTTAGACTTCACTAACTTATTCAAATCTCAGTTGTCTGAGTTCCTTATTTGGGAATGCTGCTTTGTTTATGAAAAATATGCAAGAAACCCATATTGTCTTAAGACGGTGTGCATTATACAGTGAAAATATCAAGCTGTATAACCAGTATAACCCCTTTGCAAACATAATTGCACCTCACCACAAGAAAAATATGCAGTAGGTTGAGGAAGTAGTTAAAATGTGAACAGTAGTAATTGCATAATGTTTATGCGTTATTAAGAAATGCAAGATACACTGCTTAATAGAAATGATTCTGAAACTGTACTAACCTAATCTTATAATGATTTAAAATATCACAGCATGGAAACTTTAAATTCTGGGAACAGTGTGTTGTGCATTAGTTCTACACTGAATTTTGGATCGGGTGGCACGGTGGCTTAGTGGTTAGCACGTTCTCCCCTCAGCACTAAGGATTCCCGGTTCAAATCCTCATCTGGGTGGAGTTTCCATGTTCTCCCCGTGTCTGCGTGGGTTTCCTCCGGGTTCTCCGGTTTCCTCCCACAGTCCAAAAACATGGATCAAGTCAAGTGAGTTCTCCAAATTGCCCCATGTAGAGAGTGAATGTGTGCCCAGTGATTGGTTGGTGCCCTGTCCTGGTGTGTCTGCCCAGCGCCCGAAATGTTCTTCCCTGGATGGGCATGGGGAACACCCCCCCCCCCCGCGACCCCAATAGAGGATAAAGTGGAAGATAATGAATGAATGAATGAATTTTAGATCCATTTCCATGTCTGGCTTTTTATATTTGACTCGTTTGCAAAGACGGAATGCATTTACAAAGACACGTCTGTATGACTTGTGTACAGTACCATATGGATGAACTACATATCGCGATACTTGACACAACATAATATCAAAGTACACCAATAAGCAAATATCGCGATGTTTCACATTATAATTTTGCTGGTACAGTTATAACCAACTGTGACTCGAAACAAGTAACTAATGCTACAGTAACACGCACGTAACTTCGGTCGTTAAGTTTTAACGACTTTTAACAATGTTCTTATTGCTGTGGGAAAAAAAGTGTTACCTCTTTATTTATACGCCTTTAAATAACATCCGCTGCGGAAGCGGAGCCTCTTCTGGTCGGCTCGGGGTCTCACCAAGTCCCAGGCATGATAGCCGGCCTGCTCCGGTGTGACCGTAGCTGGAAAGCTCTGGTCAGTAGAGTTCGGTTCTGTGTTTTGAAACGGATAAAATGACCGTGACAGCCATTATTCTTCGCACACACACGTGTCCTGCGCTCGACGTGGCTTAAACTCCGAGAAGCGTATAACTGAACGGCACGTCCGCTACCGTTACACAGCCCGAGCATCTGAGCGGCCGGAGCCCACGAATGGGTTGCAAGTCTGTAGAGGCGGAGCCACAGCAACAACCAATCAGGAGTCGGTAACTCATTTCTTCTGGCTCCCTACCGTAGCGCACTACTTAGGGTTATTCTTTCATCTCATGGTGTGATTTGATTTATAATGGTGAATTGGGTTCATTCATTCATTATCTTCCGCTTTATCCTCTATTAGGATAGAGGATATGTCTCGGGCGCTGGGCAGATACACCCAGGACAGGGCACCAATCCATCGCTAAGCACACACTCACTCACGCATACACACTCTATATGGGGCAATTTGAAGAACTCAATTGACTTGATCCATGTTTTTGGACAGTGGGAGGAAACCGGAGAACCCGGAGGAAACCCACGCGGACACGGGGAGAACATGGAAACTCCACCCAGATGGGGATTCGAACCGGGAATCCCTAGTGCTGAGAGGCGAATGTGCTAACCACAAAGTCACCAGCAAAAAAAATTAAAAGAAAAATTTCCCAAGTTCCCGGTGGCTTAGTGATTAGCACGTTCTCGACTCAGCACTAGGGATTCCCGGTTCGAATCCCCATCTGGGTAGAGTTTCCATGTTCTCCCCGTGTCCACGTGGGTTTCCTCCGGGTTCTCCGGTTTCCTCCCACAGTCCAAAAACATGGATCAAGGTCAAATGAATTCTCCAAATTACCCCATATAGAGTGTGTCTGTGTGAGTGAGTGTGTGCCCAGCGATGGAGTGGCGCCCTGTCCTGGGTCTATCTGCCCAGCGCCCGAAACGTTCTCCCCTGGATGGGCATGCATGGGGAACCTCACCCTAATAGCGGATAAAGTGGGAGATAATGGATGGATGGACATTCATTTAACTATATTTAGCCGGCAATCACTTACCTATTATACACCAGTAGGACTGCAGAAAATTGTCTTTTTATTTACATGTAAATAAGAATTTACATTTCTCTATTGTACAACTGCATAAAGTTCTGAATGGAACGAAAATCAAAAAGTAGCGAGATATCAAATTTAATCAAAGCAATGTATTTGAGGTAGATATTCAATAATCTTTTAATTAGCATGTGCATGAAGACACACAGTAATATGTTAAACAAGATCAAGATTTACCTTAATAGACCCATCGTCAGCGCAGCCCCAGGTGGAACTGTATTACCTTGTTTGGAATTTGCCAAATTTGGCGTTTGCCAAATGTCATAATTTCAATGACCAGCATATAAATTAACACCTTCATGAACATAACCTGCTGTACAGATCTAAAAAACGGACCTGAATTATTTAAAAGCACCATTAAGAGCAGCATCTGTAAGAACCAGCTGAGAAGCAACATCAGCAATGTTTCACATCATCACCATCATCTTACATGACTGCTTATGAGTTCTGTCCCCATAACATACGGTACAACTGTAATACAAATGAATTATCAATATCAAATCTCAGACTTGAACATAACGCTTACATTTTACATTACCATATAACATTGAAACTTAAATCACAGTGAGGTTCAAGAACTATCTCTCTGAGCAAACCACATGGTGTACAGTCTTGTACTGTAACATGACCGTGATATAAATAAGGACATTTTAAACAACGAGCATTGTAAACAGCGGTATCCAACAAAATATACAACAGATTTTGGGGGGGAATCTGTGCAGCCAATGGTGTCAGCATAGATATTTGCTTGGAATGTTCTTCATTTTTGTGTTGAGATAAAAAAAAAACATCCGTCAGACGACATGATCTTGAAGAAGTTTATCATCCTTGGTCCTCTCATCTGGCTTTGCTTAGCAAGGGACCAATTAACACTAGCTCTGTACTCAGCAGTTTCTAGGAAATCCATGCACTGAGAACAACTAGCTGAAACACACAGGTCCTATTGTAAATCCAAAGTCTTCTGCGAGTTCACTGCGACCAAACAACGCCATGTCTCTGATCGGTAAAAGATCCAGGTCTTCAGTCTCAAACTGAAAGATGGAGTCCTGAGGTCTTGTGTCCAGCTCTTCACTCGACTGCAGCATCAAAAATGAGAATGAGTGAAAATATGAGAACTGATATACTGATAGCTGATCTGTTTGTGGACTACAGTACATACTCTGTTCTAATGGTCAGAACCCAAATAGTACCACCACAGAGCAGGTACTATTAGGTTGGTGCATTAGTCCTATCCCAGCAGTGTCACTGAGGTGTTTAAATGAAACTCCAGCAGCACCGCTGCATTGTGAATAGTGTCACTGCAGAACTGACAATAAACAATCCACCACCAAAATGATACCTGTTCTGTGATGATCCTGAGAACCAACAGGGGACTAACAAAAAAAAAAAAAAAAAAAAAACACAGATAGACTACAGTCTGTAATTGTAAAACTACAAAGTCCATCTATATGGTAAATGAAGGAAACAGACGATGGACCAAAAAGGGGGCGTGTCCAAATTTTTACTGGTTCTGTATGTAATTAGTATTAATACTATAGACATATCTTTGCTACAAAGACTAGTACAGCTTTTATGAGATGCAATTTAAGTGCTATTTGCTGAAAAACTAAAGGTGTTATATAAATGTATCAGTTCTAGAACCAGCAGAATAAAAGATTAAAGGCTTACTGTTTTATTGGCTATCATATAAAAAAATAAGATATGAAATCTTACCACACAATCTCGAAATGTGCCCAAAAAGCTCTGTCTTCGTGAGTCCGTGAGGAATTTGATTTCTCGCTCAGCAGAACCCTGCCTGCTCCCATGTTGACATGAACACTTGATGTTCTGAGTGACCTGTCTGCTGTTCAGCCGCAGGAACCTCATCTGCACCACGCTGCTCCTGGTGTACTCGAACTTCACAAAAGCAAAAAAGAAAATGAAGCAAGAGCAGCAGTTGGTATAAAACCCCACAGAGACTGAGTCAGCATGTACGGTACCTGAAAGCCTCTTTCCATCGTACTCAGCCAAGTGAAAGAGTCGGCTTTGGAGTCTTTCAGCCAGGCTCTCAGTGGAAGCTGCAGCAGTGACTCGGTTATTTGTTAAATACAACACACACATACAATACCATCATGGCATGATTCCAACAACCGAGAAAAAATGTGAAGCTATGAGTTACCTGAAGCTGGAGAGGATGCAGACATGTCTGTCCACCAGAACTGAAGTTGCAGTAAACGAGAAAAGCATCAGCTGAATTGCCCTGGTTTGGATCAATATAATACATTCCTGAAACAAATGTTACAAGTTTATTAAAAAAAAAAGAGACAAATTTAAGGGGGACAAAATTGTGAAATCAGAGAGAAATAACCAATGAAATCTATAAAGAGTCAAACCTGTTTTTCATAAACATCAGTGAAATCATTCATTCATTCATTATCTTCCGCTTTATCCTATATTAGGGTCGTGGTGGGGTTCCCCATGCCCAACCAGGGGAGAACGTTTCGGTTTCGGGCGCTGGGCAGATACACCCAGGACAGGGCACCAATCTATCACTAGGCACACACACACTCACACAGACACGCACGCATACACACACTATTTGGGGCAATTTGGAGAACTCAATTGACTTGATCCATGTTTTTGGACTGTGGGAGGAAACCGGAGAATCCGGAGGAAACCCACGCAGACACGGGGAGAACATGGAAACTCCACCTAGATGGGAATTCGAATCGGGAATCCCTAGTGCTGAGAGGCAAACGTGCTGACCACCAAGCCACCGTGCCACCATCAGTGAAATCAGTGAAATCCAAAACTGATAAAAACTGAGGCAACTATTCTGAATCAATGTAAATCCAATTAAATTGTTTGGGACTTCAAAACACGAAAAAAAAACAAAAAAAAACATGTTTTATAAAGAATAAATGTAGAGTTTAATACAAACAACAGAACAAAGAATACATTATATATACAGTATTTATATTTATTATATATACAGTAATATACATGTATATTATTTTACAAAACAAATTAATATAAAAGACTAATATAAAAAGTAAATGAACATTGAACCACTCTATCACAATTTGAGCCTTATTAAACACCTTTTTCATGAACACAGGATGTGTTTGTAACAAATAAGAATAACTTGTTGCCATCTGTAACAATCACCCCTGCAATAATTATCCTTACTTATTTGCTAGCGTAAATTTAATTAGTTTCAATCAGGGATATATATAATTATTATAATGTTCTAATTTAATTTCACTGTTCATACCATCAGTGTACTCGGGATGGCATAACATCAGTTCCAGACAGGATGTTGCTGGATGATCTTTCGTCCCATCAGGTGGATCGATGAAAAGTCGCAGGTCTCTCTGAACCGAGTCCAGTAGAGTTGTAATGAGAGCGTAATTGGGTGTGTCTGACTGATACATCAGCTCCTGATGGGGAGTAAAAAGCTTATTACATTATCAGATGTCATGTATCTGAAATAAGGCTGCCAGTGTAAGAACATGGTCTGTATTTACTCTACTGAACAGAAATTCCAGAATAAACGCAACAAATTCTGTTGGGATCAAACCTGGTAGTGCAGATCTGACTGATTTGGTTAATTAAACTAAATATATATAAATAACCAATAAAAATCGACCTAATTACTTTATATTATAAAGCAGAATTAACACATTAACAAAAACATCTCATACACATTTCTAGCTCTCAATCTGTCAAATCTTTCAGAGTCTGTAATTAATAGATTCGATGATGAAAAACACTACTTGCCTTTAGTTGAGCCATTGTGAGGTTAAGAGATAAACCTGGGGGCCCAGGAGGACCTGGAGGACCCTAAAAAAGCACATACCAAAGAACAGTTCAGGTCAGTGGGGTTCTTTATTCATAGTGACCTGACAGGGTTGGTTATACTGTACTTACAGGTAGTCCTTTAAGACCTACTGATCCGGGAAGACCGGGGTATCCCTTAAATCCCTAAAAACGCATTGGAACCATGTCAATCAAGTTCAAGATTATTAAGCATTTTTTACAATAATACAATGTTTTAAACTTAGAGATCAACCTGAAGCAACAGCGACGAAAAAAGGCTCGCTGGTGTGTGTTTTGTTTTTAAAAATAGAAAGCCTTGTGAGGACCAAGTCTCATTTAGGGACTTGTACTCATTGAGCAGCCGGACTGTGTTAACATTAAGACAATAATACACAGATTCTATATGTTTAGGTGTCTTTTTTTAAAAACACAGCACACAAGAAAGCATAAAGTGGAATTATAAAGTACCTTGTCTCCAAACAGCCCCTATGAAGAAAAACAAAAACAAAATGAAGTTATTTCATGCTTTTAACTATTTGCATAATCAGTACAAAATATTGTAATCTCCGAAGTGCACTTAAGGGCCCTGTGATATGCTTCAAACTGTGAACTGCTGTTTACATGAGCATCACTAACATTATGAATGTTAACGTACCGGCATGCCTGGTAGGCCAGGGTTGCCTCTTCGTCCTGTGGGACCGATATCACCCTAAAGACAACCGACAAGACAGCAGCAATCCCTGATTACACATATACATATCCTAAAGAAGGCATTTAAAGCAGGTTTATATTTAATTACCAGCTCCCCTTTAGGCCCATCAGGTCCCATCTCTCCAACAAACCCCTGTTGCCCCTGAAAAGCACAAAATTCCGGGTTTATTCAGCGGGCATGTGTCTCACACCAAATTACTTTACTTAAAATCATACAAGGCGGCACGGTGGCTTAGTGGTTAGCACGTTCGCCTCTCGGCGCTAGGGATTCCCGTTTCGAATCCCCATCTGGGTGGAGTTTCCATGTTCTCCCCGTGTCCACGTGGGTTTCCTCCGGGTTCTCCGGTTCTCTCCCACAGTCCAAAAACATGGATCAAGTCAATTGAATTCTCCAAAATTGCTCCACATAGAGTGTGTGAGTGTGCGCCCGGCAATAGATTGGCGCCCTGTCCTGGATGTATCTGCCCAGGCCCGAAACGTTCTTCCCTGGATGGGCATGGGGAACCCCACCGCAACCCTGATATAGGATAAAGCAGAAGATAATGGATGGGCATTTGCCCATACATTGTATGTACAACAAGAGGCTTCAAGTGTTTTGCAGTTAAGACACTAGACTCTTGATGTCATACACTAATGTTTAATAAGAAGGCTTTTTAAGGTCCACTATTTGAGACTATATTAAAATAATAGTGATTAATTACAGGCTTCATTCACAAAACAAAGAAAATAAGCAATACAGCATGAAACATATTAATAAGGTTACCTTCTGTCCATCATTCCCTGGAGGACCATACGCCCCCATTTCTCCTTTCTCCCCCTGCAGGTGGAACATTGTGCAGCTTTAAATCTGAGTCATGTAGTCAGTGATGCAGGATCAACCTGAGCAAGCTGAATACTGATCTACCTGTGGTCCTTTAACACCATTCTCTCCTTTTTCTCCAGCTTGGCCAGCTGAGCCCTAAAGAAAACAATAATATTTTAATCAAATCGTGATGCTTTTTAATAATAATCAAGAGAATTATAATAACTTACATATGGACCAGGCCTCCCTGGAAATCCAGTCCATCCCACAGGCCCTTGCTGACCCTAGGAACATCATCACTGACCAGGATTAGCAAAGCAGATTTGAGCATGGCTGATTTAATAACATAATCTCAATGCTAAATGTTTCACCTTCGCTCCCTTCAGCCCTCGTGTTCCCCTGGTTCCAGCTTTTCCTCTTTTACCCTGAAAGATAAGCAGAGAGCTGGTTTCATCACCAGGTCGGAAAAATGTTCCATACTAGAGTATTTCATTGGTCAGTCATTAGATTAAGTATATTGTATTGTCTATTTAATAAAATGTCAGGAATTGTTGTAGCATCCTATAAAGCTTTGCTTTTCTTACTCTCCGTCCTGCGTTGCCAGTACTTCCAGGCTGCCCGTCCCGACCATCCTTCCCCTGAAGCACAGTCACAAATCACCGATTGTAATCTGATCTGTTTGTATTATTTTATGGTAATTGAACAATAAAGAGATTTTAAAAAGCGTAAATAAAACAAGACCTTTTGACCCTTTGGCCCATCTCTTCCAATCGGCCCGGGAGTGCCCTTCGGACCCTTAGAATAAATAAGAAAATAAATAAAGCTAAACAAGCAATTGGGTTAAATAAGTACCGGTAAATATAAAAGTACCGGGGTGGGGGGTGAGTGGATACCATCAGATGTGGCAAAAAGATATCAAATCTCACATGTGTACAAAATATAGAAACAAAGGCCATGGCTTTTGGGGCCCCAAGAAAAATGCTCAACTGAGTAAATATTGCTTAATAAGTTAACAAAACGAAGTCTACATTTGAAACCAAGCACTCCCATCCTATGCAATAAAGCACACATTCTACACAAACATCCAATAAAAAGTTTTTAAAAAGGAATTTTAAGCGATTAGTGAAAGGGCTGCCCAGCGATGGATTGGCGCCCTGTCCTGGGTGTATCTGCCCAGCGCCCGAAACGTTCTCCCCTGGATGGGCATGGGGAACACCACCGCGACCCTAATATAGGATTAAGCGGAAGATAATGAATGAATGAATGAATAGTGGAAGGGCCTCCTTTGAGGAATGCATTTACCATCTCAGATTCTAAGTTGCATTAAATTTGCATTAAGTTTTTCATTGCATTAAACTTATAACCAGTTGCTTTCTGGGGGCCCCAGGCCAGCTCGGGGCCCTAGACAGATAGTTGGTTTGCTACCCTTGTTGCTACGGGCCTGGCCTCATTACTCCAACATAGTACTCACATCCAAAGATGAGTGCTTCTGGTTTGAATTTATCATTAAATTTGATGTTTGTCTTGCTGATTGGTTTAAAACCAAATTAAAGGTCAACAGCCTATTTTTCTTAGAAAGTGGCTCATTAGTTTTTATTCCTGGAAGTAAAACGCAGCACACTACTTCCTTTTCGCCTTATACTGTATTTAGTGTCTGTGTGGGTGAATTTGCTGCTGATGGCCAAATGCAAATGCACCTGCATAACAATGAACCCTCTATAAATCCACTGCAGCATGAGACATCGTTTTGTAGCAAGCAATTCTTATCCCACATGTAAATAAATTATTCAGTTAGTCATGAGTTAAGGTTTAGTCATTATATCATCTTTCTTTCTTATTTTACACATTTTTGTGTAAAATAAGTTGGGATTTAAATTTCTTTGACTTGAAAACACAAACCAAGGTTTGTTATTTGAGCTACTGGCTTTGAACCACGGCTTTAAACCACGGTATTTGAATATTCAAATATATAACTTTAGAAAGAATGGTGCAGCAGTAAATGGTAGACTGCACTCACTGCTTTAAATAACAAATCCAAAGAGGAAGAGATAACATACGGAAATCAGGAATCTAATGATCTTTTTTAAGATTTGTTAATGTTTCTTTCTAAGCAGCTCTTGTTTATGCAGGTCATTTTGGCTCACAAGGTCAAATGTTTACAGGACCAATTTAAAGTCTGGACATCTTGTCCCCTTCTTGCTCCATTTCCTTCACTTACCATACAGATGGACTTTGTAGTTTTACAATTCCAGATTGTAGTCCATCTGTGCTCTTTGTTGTTCTTTGTCTCCTTTTGGTTCTCTGTTCTCTGTTGGTCAGCAGCATCACAGAACAGGTATCATTTGGGTGGTGGATTGTTTATTGTCAGTTCTGCAGTGACACTGATGTGGTGAGGGGGTGTTAGTGCAGCAGTGCTGCTGGAGTTTTATTTAAACACCTCAGTGACACTGCTGGGATAGGAATAATGCACCAATCAAATCATCTCTGCTGTGTGGTGGTATTAATGGGGTTCTGACCATTAGAGAACAGAGTAAAGGGGACGTACACAGTATGTACTGTAGAACACAAACAGATGGACTACAGTCTGGAATTGTAGAACTACAACGTCCATCTTTACAGGAAGTGGAACTGAGAACATGCACAATAAGTGGAGCAGAAAGAAGACCTACTAAAATGTGATGTTTCTCCTGTGTGTACAGAAATTTCAAATCGCTTCAGTAAATTGCAAAATTGTTAAAACCCAAATTCAAATCACTACACCCAAAACAATAGAATTAGTCTGGTGAATCTTGGTATTTAAACTGTGGAACCCATGTCTGTCCCTCAATGGAGAAAAACAACATTGATGGGAGAACCTGTTCATTCAGATAAAGTTGTGAACAAATGAAGGAAATTCCAGATTATAACAGTGGAATTTGTAAACCGTGACCTGTTTGGTCACAGATAAAAATTTATTGGTAATAAAGGAAAATAATTAATAACAAACTACGATCTTGGAACTAAAAGACTGACCATTGGTCCTGGTACGCCAACTGGCCCATCAGCACCAAGTTCTCCATGGAGCCCCTACACATGGAAAGAAATGTATTATCAAAGTAACCAAGAGTAAACATAATGGGTTTTGTGTGTGTGTGTAGGTTATACCTCTAATCCTGGAAGTCCAGGGGGACCTTTAATTCCAGGAACCTCATCTAAACCCTTAAAAAAACACATGAAATAATATTGCATGTTTAACAGATTAATTTAAGGTATATATATGAAGCTTGTTCCAGCTCTCACCCTGTCTCCAGGAGGTCCTGGTTTCCCTGAGTCACCTTTAATTCCTTCGATTCCAGGTAAACCCTTAGAACCTGTCAGGCCTTCAGGTCCTCGAGGACCCTGAGCCCCCTGAAAAAATTGCCATATAAGCAAAATAAGGCAGTGAAATTTTTCAGTGCAAATCAGATAGAAAATGCAGATGAACTGACCTGTTGTCCAATTTTTCCCATGTCCCCCTTTGGTCCTTTGGTCCCAGCAACTCCCTTTTAACAACAGAAAAACAAACAAACTAAATATTTTTTCTCCTTATTTACCCGCTCCACATAGAAAGGAAAATCTTTTGAACTGAAATCTTTTGATGCCAAAACAAAAGTGTTGTAAAAACAAAAAATCTGCTGAAGTTTGCTGTTTCTCAAGCTCAGCTTTCCACTTAAAAAGCACTTCATTAAGGACAACTGTCTCTCTGTGCATGTATACAGTTAACAAACCTTAAGAGTACAGTATAAAGCAAAAAGATACAGGACACTGAGGCAGGAGGGTTTATTTAAGCAGCATTTGTAAATAAAAAGCAAAGTCAGGACATCAGATCAGGTAGATAGATGCTACTCCAGCTTGTCTGCAGAGCAGCAGAGATTAAGAACCATGAGATGCTGAGTGAAACAGAACAGACTGTGCCGTGTCTGCATGGATGTGTGTTTCTATCTTTATCTGATGATGAAGTTGGTTTAGGGCCATTTTAAGGTTAAAATCATTTAACCTTGATACTCTCTGAAATAAAGTGACCACGTGATATTGGCCTTGGCTTTATTGTTGGTGCCAAGAGGCGAGGCATAGTTTTCCCATCGTTACGATTGCAAAAACACACTGACATATCCCTAGAGGAGTTTTCAGGAGTGTATGTCAAACCTTAAAAGACTGGTTGTTACCTGTGCACCTGGTTCTCCAGGAGAACCCATCTGCCCATTAATGCCGATATCCCCCTAACAAACAAACCAAGGAACTGAATCATATAAACATGAAATGTACACTCATATACTTTAAAAGTGAAATATGATGTAAAATACTTTTAATCCCGGTGATCCATCTGACCCTCGTGGTCCACGGTCCCCCATTATACCCTGTAATTAAACAGACGAATGAACAAACGATGATTTTATTCACAAAAAACATGTAAAATAATAGAAACAAAAAGGTTAGTGTTAATTTTACAAATCAAACAACAGTCAAATATTTTTAAGTTTTCTTTATTTTTTGTGATTTGGGTTTAATATAGAATCTTTTAAAAAGATTTGTCTTTTTTTGATCAAACAGGGACATGAGTGATTCCTAAATTTGTAGGCATGAGACACAACAAACCCCATACCTCTAATCCCATCAGACCAGATGGTCCAATTTCCCCCATTAATCCATGTTGGCCCTACAAAACAAATGAAAATAATGTGATATGAAAAAATATGAGCTCAAAACATTAGAATCTCAACAGAACAGAACCCGCCTTACAGGGAATCCTATGTAGCCCTTATTGCTTTTTGGTCCCCTTGCACCCTGAGCACCAAAGAAGCCAGGAGGTCCTCTATCACCAGAGACTCCTCGAAGCCCAGGGTCACCCTGAGAACAATAAACATGTTTACTCAAAATAGTTCATAATGAGCACAGCAAAACAAATCCTAACAACAAAAACCCTTCTACCTTCTGTCCTTCAGGCCCTCGATTACCAACAGTGCCCACCAGTCCAGACGATCCCTACGTTTAAAGTTTATTAGTTCAATACCTAAAAACAAATGTTTACAACCCATCTTCATCTTCACAATACTTGACTTACCTCTTTGCCTTTTGGTCCTGGCTCTCCCTGCATCCCCTGAGGACCTTGTAGTCCTGATTCTCCAGGAATCCCGACAGATCCCGGTTTCCCAGTAGGTCCCACAGAGCCCTATTAAATAAAGAAACAGCCAAACACATAAGCTACCCATCTAGAATGATCACAGACAATAGAAGAAGATATTTGTTCTAAAATGTATTCATGTTATGGAAATATAAGCATTATTAAAATAAAAATGTTGGAAAATTACATGTTCCCCTTTTCTCCCTGGACGTCCTTCTGACCCTGGTGGACCAGGAAAACCCTGGAGCAAGGAAACAAGTCCACAATTCATTAAATTTGAACACCAATGACCTAAAGCTATATGATGTGCACTATGCTTTTCTGTATGTATTTGTTATTGAAACATACATTTTAGTGTTGCTTTAAACACAAACACAATAGAGTGACCTGTCATTATTACAGTAAAATCTCTTGACTAATTAAATTGACAAACCTGTGGTCCAGCCATCCCAGGAGATCCAGGATCACCAATCTGTCCTGAAACACCCTTTAAAAAAGCAAAGCATCCATACAATAAGTTTTAGTGTCTATAAAAATAATCATGCATGACAATCAGTTGGAAGAGGCGCTGGGATGCTGCAAAAATTGTCTTTAGCAACTATTGAGTGCCAAACTGCATGCAGGGATGAAATGTGAAGTCATTAAAAATCCATCTCCTGCATCAGAGTTGCATTTGTTCCATCATGTTCTATCAGGGCTTTCACCAGGACATTGCCATGGAAGAGCGTTACCAAGGCGACTGGAATCTGTCATTGAGAGCTCACTTCTGCTGGACTCTTATACAAGATGATGATGTGAATTACAAACTAAAAAGCAGCAAAACACTTTTAGCTCAGTTGAACTTATTCAATGAGAAAGAAAAGTTATAGGGTCAAGTGAATTCCAATAAACATTACTGCCTTCACTACATCCAACAATCTTGTATTATTAAACATTGCAGTAGACAGAGTTCACATTTTGTATCATACTGCAGGTTTATTTGCAATATCTTCACCATCCAGTACACATCCAATCACCACTCTTTATTCTACCTGCACTCCTTTCTCTCCTGAAGGCCCGATCCTTCCGCTGGGTCCTGGAGATCCCTAACAGACAAAAAAGAAAACATATAATAATAATGCACTTTCGTAATGAAAGATTCAAACTGTACAATGAGCACAAAGAGGTGCACCCACTCACTGGTAATCCAGTGGGTCCATCTTTTCCAATTGGTCCTTGACGTCCAACATTGCCAGGAGGACCTAAACTCCCCGGCATGCCCAGAAACCCCGGAATACCCAGAGAACCCTGCAAATAAACGCATCTCAAGATTCCAGTAATACTGTTAATTATTATTTCTATTAGCAACATATTATGATTTGTACCAGTCAGTTTGGACACGCCCCCTTTGTCCATGTTCTCAGTTCTACTTTCTGTATAGATGGGCTTTGTAGTTCTACAATTCCAGACTGTAGTCCATTTGTTTGTGTTCTGCATTACATACTGTGTACGTCCCCTTTACTCTGTTCTAATGGTCAGAACCCCAATAGTACCACCACAGAGCAGGGGTTATTTGTTTGGTGCATTAGTCCTATCCCAGCAGTGTCACTGAGGTGTTTAAATGAAACTCCAGCAGCACTGCTGCACTAGAACCCCCTCACCACATCAGTTTCACTGCAGAACTGACAATAAACAATCCACCACCCAAATGATACCTGTTCTGTGATGCTCCTGACCAACAGAGAACCAACAGGGGACTAACAACAACAAAGAACACAGATGGACTACAGTCTAGAATTATAAAACTACAAAGTCCATCTGTATGATAAGTGGAGGAAATAGACAATAGAATTCTGGCCTAATGGGTTTCCCTTTGATTGCTTAACAGCAAAAGTAATTAAAAAACCAAAGGGTTACATAAAGCTAAATGAATTCTGTTCTATTTAATATAAGAAGTAGGCCACTTTCAGCAGGATCCCATGCTTTAAGTGAAAGCAAATGTTTTAAGTTTGATGAGAAGTTTTGAATACTCACTGCTGGTCCTTCTACTCCAACTGCACCGATCTCTCCTTGGCGACCCTTAAGATTTACAAATAAAAACCCAATTATTAAAACATCGTGTTTTATATGCAGCATGTCTGGTTATCAATCTTAGATCTATACCGGAGGTCCAGGTTGCCCTCTTTCACCAGGTGGTCCAGGCAAACCCTGAAATCAACCCACAAAAGTTCTAATGACATTCTGATGATGTTACTTTATACTAACAAATGACAAAACATGTTATTAGAACCCAAAATAGCAGTTAAGCTTACAGGTCGTCCTCTTTCTCCAGATTTTCCAGTGGGTCCCCTGACACCAGGTTCTCCCTAAAGCAGCATTATCGGCAAAACATTTAACTTCATGTAAAAATAATAAATACATTATTCTCACACAGCCATCACAAAGTTAAAGTTAAGTCAAAACAGTTGAAGGGAGCTCAGCAGCAGGGTAAGTCACAGAGCAGGTGTTATTAGGCTGGTAGGGAGCAGGTGGTATTAGGGTGGTAGGGAGCAGGTGTTATAAGCATGGTAGGGAGCAGGTGTTATTAGGGTGGTGGGGAGCAGGTGTTATTAAGGTGGTGGGGAGCAGGTGTTATTAGGGTGGTGGGGAGCAGGTGTTATTAGGGTGGTGGGGAGCAGGTGTTATTAGGGTGGTGGGGAGCAGGTGTTATTAAGGTGGTAGGGAGCAGGTGTTATAAGCATGGTAGGGAGCAGGTGTTATTAGGGTGGTAGGGAGCAGGTGTTATTAGGGTGGTGGGGAGCAGGTGTTATTAGGGTGGTAGGGAGTGGATCAGACACCTGTATGTTTGGATTGGTGTATGGTTCCCTGTCCAGCAGAACAGCTCTGTCTGATCCAGACACTAACACACACCCACCATATAAGTGTCACGGCAGTATTGTGAATCATCCACCACCTTAATACCTATTTTGTGGGGGTCCTGATCATCAGAGAATATATTAAAGCGAATTAGCAAAGAATGTATAGAAACAGAAACAGATTAGAGTGTAGAACTAAAGAGGTGTACCTAATAAAATGGCTAGTGAGTGTATATTTGAATGTAAGTTATCCAGCATATAAAACATCCTCTCACCCTTTCTCCCATGTGGCCCGGTCGTCCCTGCAAGCCACGAGCGCCAGGGTATCCCTGCATTAACATTCAAATAAAGAAACAAAGACTAAGGAAAGTCATTAGAACAAACAGAAGGTTATTCGGTTATATTCTAATGAGTTAAATACAGTATGACTCTGAGATGATGTGATACTTACATACATTCCCACAGGACCCTGTGGCCCCTCCAACCCAGGCTTCCCCATTAAACCCTAAAATAAAGTAACCATATGTACAGATCAAGACATGTTCATTAAACTGGGATCATTTTATATCGGCACTGAAATAATTGTAGGACTGACTCACTCTTTCTCCTCGAGGTCCTGGGCTGCCATCGTGTCCAGTCTGACCAGAAACACCCTGTATTCATTACATACATGAATTAATGGATAAATCCCACATTTTTATCAATCAGGTTGATCAGATGTCCCTTATTATTCATTCATTCTCTTCTGCTTTATACTCTATTGGGTTGCGGGGGGTTCCCCATGCCCATCCAGGGGAGAACGTTTCAGACGCTGGGCAAATAGACCCAGGACAGGACGCCAATCTATCTCTGGGCACACATTCACTCACACAGACACACTCTATATGGGGCAATTTGGAGAACTCAATTGACTTGATCCATGTTTTTGGACTGTGGGAGGAAACCGGAGAAACCGGAGGAAACCCACGTGGACACGGGGAGAACATGGAAACTGGGAAGATGGGGATTCAAACTGGGAATTCCTAGTGCTGAGAGGCGAACATGCTAAACACTAAGCCACCGTGCCTCCCGTCCCTAATTATAAAACTGTAATAATAATATGAATAAAGTTTTATTAATTACCAGCGAACCTCGCGTTCCGCTTTGTCCTGGTTCTCCTGCTAATCCTCTTAAACCCTAGAAAAAGCATATAACAGTTAACATTATTAAGTTAAGCTATTCATTTTTATTTATATATGTATACAGTATCAGTCATAAGTTTGGACACGCCTCCTCTTTGCTCCACTTATTGTCCATGTTCTCAGTTCTACTTACTGTAAAGATGGACTTCAACATTTCCAGACTCCATAAAGACATTTACTCTTATGTATAAATCATATTTAACCATTTAAAGAACCTGCAGGCATTAAATCCCTCAGAAACCTAAAAAATCCTGTTAAATGAAACTATCTGTGATTCCATCTCCTGTTTTACACCTCTGTGACATTTAAATGCTAGTTTACGTGATCTCACCCGTGTCTGACTGCGCAGTCTCTCTGACCTGACAAACAAAGAGCCGTAGTATTTTTAAATGTGAACGTGAAACCTAAACTAGCAGCGATTACAAGGTCACTCATTTTACAAGCCCATTACTACAGTCCCGAGGTTTTACAGCAGAAGCAAAAAACCATTTAACTGCAGAACATTTTGGATTGTTCGAGCACATGGGTAATAAATTTGCAAATACAGCTCGCTGTTGATTTAGGGGCAGTCTGAAGGTGACTGAGCAAAAGATTCATGATTTTATTAAACAAGTTTTTACACATGTCTATAACCATTCTCTACACCGTTTTTCTGCAAAATCATTCATTTCATGGGATTTATAGTCTGGAGTCTGGTGTATTTTAATGGATGACTTACACTTTATTCTGAAATCGTACTGAATACAGAACTTACATTTGGTCCTTTATCACCAGGGCTTCCCAATGAGCCAGTAACCCCCTGTAAAGTCATGCAGATAAACCATTAATCAATATGATTGAACCGTTTTGATAAAAAATTTTAGGATCTTTATATTATGACATTCAATTCTATAAATAAAGCAGGTCAGGGTCCTTTAAGGGAACAGCACACTGTTTGGTTTTTTGGCACACTGATTGGCACACTGATTGGTTTATTGGTTTATTGACACACTGATTGGTTTATTGGTTTATTGACACACTGATTGGTTTATTGACACACTGATTGGTTTATTGGACGTTATGGCCAGTTTTTTTCAGGCAGCACAAGATGTATTTTTCCTGTCAGTAGGATAGCACAGACACACTGATACTCCCTAAATTAAACTGCATGGTGCGCAGATGATGACACACTAACGATCACTAAAACAGGGCCCTCAATATTTATATTTATATTTGATAATATACATTTGATTTTTTAAAAATCATACTAAAACGTGGCTGCACGGTGGCTTAGTGGTCAGCACGGTCGCCTCTCAGCGCTAGGGATTTCCAGTTCGAATCCCCATCTGGGTGGAGTTTCCATGTTCTCCCTGTGTCTGCGTGGGTTTCCTCCGGATTCTCCGGTTTTTCCCACAGTCCAAAAACATGGAGCAAGTCTCCAAATTGCCCCATATAGAGTGTGTCTGTGTGAGTGAGTGTGTGCCCAGCGATAGATTGGCACCCTGTCCTGGGTGTATCTGTGAAACGTTGTCCCCTGGAGGGGCATGGGGAACCCCACCACGACCCTAATAGAGAAGATAATGAATGAATGAATGAATGAATACTAAAACGTATCTAATCTGGATAATATTTGATAATTTAAAGCACAATATGAACCACAAAGTAGAAATTGATGAATATTATATAGTTTATATTTACTGCACAGCTAAAGCCTTTTCATGCTGGAGAGCTTAAATTAATATGTTCTTTATTCAAGTAGTGATAACGTACTTTGTTTAAGGACGGACTTTTACAACAATGAAAACAATATCCATGGCAAGAGGGTTTCTTTTTTCAGAGGCAAGATGTGGCGCTGCACTCTGCAGTAATAATTACACACAGATTCGGCCACAATTAACTTAACAGCTAGCTAGCTCTTCATTTCCATTGGTTTTCTCCAGGGTTTGCTGATTCACTGGTTGTTGAATAGGTTAGGATGATGGAAGGTGCAATGTTCTTATAAAAACTAAATGAAAGCGAGTTTGGTTGTGGTAAGTTGATGAAGTATAAAATGGGAACCTGTGTACCAGGCTTTCCGTCAGCTCCCTCAGTTCCAGCTGGACCTCTCAAACCCTGTCAACAGAGCAGAGCACAAGCCATATGCAAAGAATAAAGCAAACCTGCTCGAGTCACATATGCACAGCCTTCACTGTTGTAAAGTCAATGTTTGGACTTACAGTTGGTCCAGGAACACCAGGCAGTCCATGCTGGCCTGCTTGTCCCTGTAAAGAGAAACCAAAAGAGTCAGAGAAGAGGTATTTTTGGGTGGTGGATGATTGACAGCAATGTGGTGATACTGATGTGGTGACTGATGTCTTTTGTTGGGATGAGTGAATTAGCAGTGAAAATTTGAAGCATGACTTCTTCCTCTTCTTTCGATTGTTTCGTCAGGAGGCGGCATAGCGGAAAAGATTTTCAGATACGACTTGGCGCATTTTTACACCAGTTGCCCTTTCTGATGCAACACTCCTAATTACCCTAAACTTTGGACCAGAATTGCAAGTGCACTCATATGTGCATAACCAAGGGCTAGGACAATTCAAAGTCTCGAGTTGCACTGACTGGCATGGGGGAGAAAACAGGAGATCCTGGTGAAAACCCATGTAGGCACAGGGAGGACATGCAGAATCCACACAGAAAAGTCCCGAAACTCAGACCAGCCAAACAATGCTCTAAATAAAGCTCTTTGTGAGTTTATTTAAGTCACTTTGTTTGTTCATTGGATGACGATAAAGAAATCAGAGATGTAGCTTACTCTTGGTCCTCTGGGTCCCATCCTTCCACTGCGACCAGGCGTCCCCCTATCACCCTGTTCAAAAAACACAGACCTGAATGAACCAAATACATCTGGTTCATTCACCCTGTTCAAAAACACATACCTGAATGAACCAAATACATCTGGCAGATTACAAAACAAAACAATTAAAGCTTAATACACTATTGGTATTTGTGATTATATATTCCATGTGTGTGAGCAGATGAATTTTCCATATGACGATTTGATTTTACAGGTCCACCTGAAAGTCATTAAAGCAGCTAACCTTCTGCCCCTCCTTTCCAATCACTCCCTGAAGGCCCACCTCACCGTCTTCACCCTGTCAGAGAGAGTTGGGGGCAATATGGAAGAAAAAGGGCGAGAAAGATAAACACTGGTATTAATTTGAAGGGTTCTTTTTAATGTCTTGTTAACATGCTTCAGAGAGGCCCGTCAGCCGGAGAGTCGTTTACTGCTGTAATGACCTTAAGCCCAATGGAAGCACTAAACAGTAACGGCACTGACATTGCTAAAATAAAAAGTCTGAAAAAGAAACCATGTTATATAAACAGTGTATATTATGTGTAGGACGGCACTGTGGCTGAGTGGTTAGCATGTTCTCCTCTCAGCACTAGGGATTCCCGATTCGAATCCCCATCTGGGTGGAGTTTCCATGTTTTCTCTGTGTCCGCGTGGGTTTCCTCTGGGTTATACAATCCAAAAACAGGGATCAAGTCAGTTGAGTTCTCCAAATTGCCCCATATAGAGTGTGCATATCTGTGTGAGTGAGTGTGTGGCCAGCGATGAATTGGTGCACTGTCCTGGGTGTATCCTGGGTGTAATTTTTGCCAGCGGACAAAATTAGGTAAATAATCAAAAATTATTTTTTCCAACTATACACACCACACATTCATATCTTTGTTCTGTCACCAATAAATATTATAAGTAATTAGTTTAATCAACCACAACGCCATACCTGTACACCCTGAGGACCTGGTTGACCTGGGACCCCAGCAAAGCCTACAAAGCCAGGTAAACCCCTCTCACCCTGAGGACCCATAATACCTGTTGCTCCAGCAGGACCCTATTTACAAAACAAGTTAAATGTAAGCACAACTGCTCTGCGTGTTCTCGAACAATTAATCATCAGATCAATACCTGTTTCCCAGTCGGTCCTGGATCACCCTTGTCTCCATCTGCCCCCCTGCTGCCCTACATTAAAGAACCTAATTAGACATACAGGCAAAAACACCTGGAGTTCTAAAAATCAGCTTTTTTATTAAGACTGAATTGAAGATCAATTACTGTATCCCCAGGATAACCCCTCAGTCCCGGATTTCCAACTGGACCCTGGTAAAAAAAAAAAATCTGGTGTACAAAAAATTTATAATAACAATTTCTGTTTTTATGTACAATTCTAGTCATTTTGCTCCACCTATTCTCCATGTTCTCTGTTCCACGTCCTGTAAAGATGGACTTTGCAATTCCAGACTGTAGTCCATCTGTTTGTGTTCTACAGTACATACTGTGTATGTCCCCTTTACTCTGTTCTAATGCTCAGAACCCCAATAGTACCACCACAGAGCAGGGATTATATGGTTGGTGCATTATTCCTATCCCAGCAGTGGATCAAATGGATAATGGATCAAGAAGGGGGAAAGTCCAAACTTTTGACTGGTACTTAAATTTAAACAAAATTAGAATTTCATTAATATTTTAATGTAAATTAATCTAATTGACCAAATGGGGGTATAACCTTTCTCATCAATACCAAGAACATAAAAGTCACCACTCAACACTTTATATATTGTATAGTAAATTAGAAGAAAACTTCTTTAGGTCTTTTATTATTTAATGGTGAAAATTTACCATTGGTCCATCATTGCCTTGTACTCCTCTGCTGCCCACCGGACCGTCCGGCCCCTGAATGTAGACACAGAAACAACATGAAATGTTCAAATAAACAGTGATTTTTTTTATTTGCAATCAATAAATAAAATAAAAACTGTATGAATTAGGTAAACTTACTTTGTCACCTTTAAGACCTCTTGGACCATCCTTTCCTGGAAGCCCCTGGAGAACATCAGGCCAGAATATGATTACTTAAGCATTCGATTCATTATTTGTCATATTCAATTTTGTCATTGAAAATCTTGCTTAGACCCAGAGTGCCAAATATGGGCATAACTAACATGGTTTTAACTACAAAGTGATCACATGACTTTCAATAGTCTCCATGTCTGCGTGGATTTCCTCCAGGTTCTCAGGTTTCCTCCCACAGTTCAAAAACATGGGTGAGCTGATCTTAATTGCCCCTATCTAATGTGTGTGTGTGTGTGTGTGATTCTCCCCTGAATGGGCATTGCTTTTTAAGCAAGCTGTTTGTGATAGTTGCTCCAGATTTGATGAAGATCTCTGGGATTCACCTGTGTACCAGTCAGACCAGACTGTCCTCTCGTTCCTTCTACACCAGCAGAACCCTGAAAGAAACAACCAGACCAACAACCAGACCAGTGACACTGCTGTAAATGAGAACAAAAAAAGATTTAGGTTACAAGTCATACCTCAGGGCCTTTTCGACCCACGGGGCCCGCAGGTCCAA
Source organism: Corydoras maculifer (assembly GCA_019802435.1). NCBI lineage: Eukaryota > Metazoa > Chordata > Actinopteri > Siluriformes > Callichthyidae > Corydoras > Corydoras maculifer. The sequence continues at coordinate 951,387 of JAFMOD010000464.1, forward strand.
CATCCCCCTGAAAGAAGGAACATCTTAAATCTGTACCACCTATCACACAACACCATTCAGATTATTTAATCTAAACACCTCTCACTTCTGATCCATTTACACCTTGTGGGCCGACCATTCCTGTGGCACCTTGAGCTCCCTGTACACACACACACACACACACACACACATATCTCAATATTGTTTTAGAATACAAAAATCATAACTGGTTTGTTAGGGCTCTAGAATAAAATGTGTCTGCTATTAAGTAACGGTAGTACGTCATCTCTGACACTTTATAGAAGTGCTTGCGGTGTCTATAAATGTATATACTATATGGACAAAAATACTGGGGTATTTATTCTAAAAAGTATGGTGAAGGTGTTTGTTATGAAAGGACTCACTAATGCTCCTGGAGGACCACGTTTCCCATCATGCCCGACATCTCCCTAAAAAGACAATACATTCATGATGATTCTAACACACATAATCAAAATATGTGTGTATTGAAGCAGCTTGGATTATTGGCTCACCTCAGATCCAGGTGGTCCAGGAATCCCCTCGGTTCCTCTGCTCCCCATCGGGCCCTGGTTAAAGTGACAGATGTAAAATTTTATTAATAATAATAATGATAATAATCAAGGAGGGCGGCACGGTGGCTTAGTGGTTAGCACGTTCGCCTCTCTGTGCTGGGGATTCCCAGTTCAAATCCCCATCTGGGTGGAGTTTCCATGTTCTCCCCGTGTCCGCGTGGGTTTCCTCCAGGTTCTTCTTCCCACAGTCCAAAAACATGGATCAAGTCAATTGAGTTCTCCAAATTGCCCCATATAGACTGTGTATGTGTGAGTGAGTGTGTGCTCAGTGATGGATTGGTGTCCTGTCCTGGGCCTATCTGCCCAGCGCCTCAAACATTCTCCCCTGGATGGGCATGGGGAAACCCCACCGCGACCCTGATAGAGGATAAAGTGAAAAATAATCGATGGATGGTGGATAATCAAGGAATACCTTTACAATCAGATGCATTAAGTAGAATGTCCACATTTAACAATCATATGACATGTTGGAATTCTTTTTACAAATATACCTACGATTCACGTGTATCTTCAATTTATTAGTTATTATTCCAGGTGACATCATTTTGATTATTTTGACAGATTTTACTTACTGGGAGACCAACAGAGCCAACCAGACCAATTTCTCCCTTGTTTCCCTGTAAAAACAATGCATTAGATTTATTGAATTATAAAAGTCAGTTTATAAAAGTAAATTAGTAAATTTCTCCCGCAAAGTAAATGCATGCACTTTTGTTGTAATACTCTGCATATACAGAAAAGAATGTACACAGATGAAAATGTTTTGGGTTCTTGATATATTTATTTACCACAAAATGTGAAATGGGGTGTACAGTGGTAAGCATGGTCGGGTGGAGTTTACATGTTTTTCCAGTGTCCACATGTTTTTTTTTTCTGGGTTTTCTGGTTTACTCCCACAGTCCAAAAACCAAAAGCATATGTAAATTGCCCCTACATAGTGTTTGTGTGTGTGAGTAAGTGTGAGTCCAGAAATGGATTGATGTCCTGTCCTGGGTGTGCAGGGAAAATTAAAATATTTAAATGAGGTGGACATTGTTTTAATATTTAGTTTTTTTTTCCCTCTCAGTTAGTTAAATAAATTCCCATTTACAAAAAAACCCACCTAGAAGTGATCAATTACAAATAAATAACCGTTTTCACCATCTACAGAGACTAGTAATGTAAAAGATTAATCAATAGGTTTGTACTTCAGGTCATTGTTCTTATAATTAGGTGCAGCTTTACCTTTTGCCCCGGCTGCCCTTTGTCACCCCTGGATCCGGGGTTGCCAGGAAAGCCCTAATAATTGGCACAAAAACAGTTAAAACAAACGCAACAAAAGTTAAAAACAGCAAATTTTAAGAGTTTAATGTGTACCGTGTCTCCTTTGTCACCGGGGGGCGCTGATTCCCCTTTATACCCTGGTGGTCCCTTATCAGAATTAAAAAAAAAAAAAAAAAATTTTTCCAGCACATTACTTAGTTTTTAACCAGTACTTAGTTATAACCCTATACTGGGTGTAGAGATGTTTAAGGATAAACAATTAGACTAAAGTACACGTCGCCATGTTATTTTTCATATTTATGTCAGTATGGGTTCTCTCACCTGCAAGCCAGGTGTTCCAGACAAACCTGGTTCTCCATCCATTCCATTCTCTCCATCTCGTCCTGACATTCCTTCCCGGCCCTGTACTCCCTTCGGCCCCATGTCACCCTGCAACAAAGAGGCTGGGCTCAATTTTAATAAGTACTACCATCACTGAAATAATATATATATCATTAAATGTAGCATAATTTATATTATTGATAATGACGAGGCAGAATCATTAACACAAGACAGTTACAGTGAAAAATAACAGACTTTAATTCACTAAGCTCATTTGTATACTATATTTGTTTCCTGTAATTAGGGTCCACTGTGCGTTAGGAGATTTGGGGAATTCCTGGACCACCTGGGCCTGAGGTGGGCTGTAAATCCTGTCAAGAAGCTTACCGTCTCTTGCAGGAATACTCCAGCAGGTCTCTATGGACCCTATCTGTCACATGTTTTACAACCCCAAATATTCTGTTACGCCCCATCCCCCACCCATGTGGGCTTGTTGGGATAATTGAAATAAATGCATATGCAGAACCATCACACATTCAGCAGATACAGCAGACAACGTTGTGAATGTTGCATCTGGAACTGTTTCAAAATGAGGGATTCATGTCATACATCCCGAAAAAAACACGACGAGTCCTGGTTAAAAAGCTTAACCAGGGTGGAAGGTCTCGGGTTCGATTCCAGGTTGAGCTGAACAAAAGTCTTTGTGGAGTCTGTATGTGCTCCCTGTGTCTGAGTGGGTTTATTGTGGGTACTATGGTTTCCTCCCACATCCCAAAGACATGCTGGTTTGCACTTTCGCCTCTCAGCACTGGGGACCAAGGTTCGAATCCCTGTTTTTTTTCGCCCATGTCCATGTGGGTTTCCTCTGCGTTCTCCGTTTTCCTCCCACAGTGAAAATCATGGATTCAAAATGAATTGACTGCTCTAAAAATTGCACCAATATAATGTGTGCGTGTGTGTGCGTGTGTGTGTGTGTTCATGCAGAATACAGAAAATTCCATAAGGTTTACAAACATTTAAGCAGCACTGTACATTTATATTGACAGCTGACATGCAAAAACATGCATGTACCACAAATTACATGCTTGTGTTGCTAATAGTAACCAGAATTATAAAGCCTTTAAAAGATGTTTGTCTTAAACTCTCAAAACGCTGGAGGACAGTTTAAAAAGCACCGGCTTAAGGATCTCTATTTCAGCACTTCAGAGAACAAATCTGATCAAAACTGAGATTCTCATATGTTTTCAAAGACTACAGAAAGCTTTGAACTAAACAGAACTGAGGGATTTGAAACAATAAAACAACCTTCCTCAGGAATTAAACAGAAACAGATAACACATCTCTGGACTGTATGCTGTTTAACATAAAACTACTGTGGTAGCAAGATGAATTTGTAACTGGGTTGGATTACCATGTCACCTTGATGCCCTGGTGGACCTCGTTCCCCTGGATCACCTGGAATCCCCTGTGAAGCAGACACATTAAAATCAAACCCATTATAACTGCAAAACCTGAAAAAGGATCTATATGATAGAACTGATGAAAAGAACTATAAGTGTACAAACAGTGAGGAGTACTTTATGAAGTGGCCAGTGTAGGTACACTAATGTACTACCTAGGGTTATGGTTAATTCTCTGGCCTTAAAGTAGTTATGTGAACGTTTTAGGGGATTAAAAGGTTCCTACATAGTGACCCAATTTCTGAGTAAATCTCTGTTTATTTCCAGAATGTTGTTCATGTGTGTTTGTAGCTCAGTGGTCAGGGTGTTGGACTATCAATCTGAAGGTTGGGGGTTTAAATCCCAGGTCCACTGAAGTTACTATGTGGGTCCTTGAGCAAGACCCTTTACCCTCATTGCTCCAGGGATGTTGTGATTAACCCTGTGCTCACCTTGTAAGTCGCTTTGGATAAAATCGTCCAATAAATGACCAAATGTAATGCAAATGCAAAGTGTAATGTTTGTGTGTGTGTGTGTGTGTGTGTGTGTGTATACACTCACAGGTAGTCCAGGGCTGCCAATTTCCCCCATTAGTCCAGGAGGCCCAGTCTCTCTCTGTGCATAGTTAAAAGTCATTATTAAAGGTCAGGTTAAATTAAGGATGTATTTTGCTCATATGAATATCAGTTTACCTTTAGTATAATTCTGACTCAAAACAGTGACTATGAACAGTGATTACGAACTAATCTTTAGCTGATATTATTATATGTACAGGATATTGATGAATACTTACAGGCCATCCTGCCACCAAAAACTGGTAGTATGAGGTTCGCTGCAAAACAGACAGAAATGAATGAAGGTAATGAAGATCATCAAAGAGAAATAGAGCTGATAAGACCTTGTTAAATTCACATGCTCGAGTGCACTTTGTTGAAGTGGATTTTAAAAACGGTGGTGCCTCATAACCACCAGCTGTGAGTAGAATCCCAGCTCGTGTTTGCTTAAAAGCACGTCAGACTCCGCATGCATCCTGCAGCGCTCCCGACTGTTCATATCATTCAGGTCATTTATAAACGGATTGATTCTGACTGCAGGTTTGAGACAGATGAGTGAAAACGGACAAGGTTGAGTGATGCTGTGAGAGGAGAACAGTGTAAAAAAGACAAAAAGGACTTTGAACAACAGACAGACTAAAGTCTGTAAATGTAAAACCAAAAAGTGGATCTATATCTATAAGGTAGAACTGATGAAAAGGACTGTACAAACATTTATCCATTATCTTCCGCTTTATCCTCTATTAAGGTCGCGGGGGGGGTCCTCATGCCGGGCAGATACACCCAGGACAGGGCGCCAATCCATCGCTGGGCACATACTCACACAGACACACTCTATATGGGGCAATTGACTTGATCCATGTTTTTGGACTGTTGGAGGAAACCGGAGAACCCGGAGGAAACCCACGCAGACACGGGGAGAACATGGAAACTCCACCCAGATGGGGATTCGAACCGGGAATCCCTAGTGCTGAAAGGCGAACGTGCTAACCACTAAGCCTGCCCACTGTACAAACAAATAGCCTTAAAAAGTGGCCAATGTAGTTCCACTTATGTACTTTCTAGGGTTAATTATTTGCCTTAAGGTAGTTTCTAAGCATCTATAAGGTTTGCTTGAGTATTTAAACTGTAAGTAAAGTAAAAAGTAAAGTAAAGTGATTTACTTGCCTACTGTGAATACACACAGAGGAATTTGTCCTCCAAATTTAACCCATCTGTGCAGTAAAACACACACACATATGTACACACAGCCTTGAATATGTTGCCCAGGGAGCATTTGGGGTTAGGTGCCTTGCCCAAGGGCACTTCAGTCATGGTATTGGTGGACCTTTAGGTCACAAGGCTGGTTTCCTTAAGGACAAGCCCATGACTGCACTGTCCCGAAAAATAGCCAATGATGTACAGTAAATCTCAGTTCTTTTGAAGTATAGAAGTATGTATCAGGGTAAACTGTGCATCAGTGTTTAAATGTAAAAAATCTATTAACTTGCAAAAGACCAAAAATCAATATTGATATTTATTGATAGAAAATATACAAATAACATATGAATCGCGTTTGTTACCTGATATTTACTGATGTTATGAATCTGAAGTGTTTTTATTTCCCACACAAACCCTTAGTTTATGTCGACCAAAGGGTGGTAAATGCTGTGTCAGCAGTGTGGTGAGAAAAAGCGACTCCACGACCTGTAAACAGTCCATCAGGCGGCCAATTAAACCACCCAAGAGGCCACTGCATTCAAAAGCATTTGTTTTGGCTCAGAGTCAAAATAGGAGCAAGACAGTGGGCTTTAGAGGGGCAAGGGGAGCCAGACTTTCCCGTAAACTCCCCCAGGGTCACTGAGAGATGATCTACACGCCTGTCAGAAGAATATCGGTTCACAACACTGAGCCTTTGAGAGAGGACTCGGCGTAAGCGGCCTCGTACCATCAACACATCTAAATCCCTCAGTCGAGGTGTGAGAGCTGCTGTTACTGCACTGCAGCGACAAGTCAGACCATGTGAAGGGCCACACAGACCAACAGCCTGCTCTCTGAGCATCACACACACACACACACACACACAAGCACCCAGAGCAACCCCAAGAAAAAAAATCTGCTCGGGGAAAATCAACTGTGGCGACTCAATGCTGAGTGTTTAGAAAAATCTTGACTTCATACAGAAAAACAATAACGTATGTTGTATTAAATTCACCAAAAAGGCACGCTGGCTTAGTGGTTAGCATGTTCTCCTCTCAGCACTAGGGATTCCCGGTTCGAACCCCCATCTGGGTGGAGTTTTCATGTTCTTCCTGTGTCTGTGTGGGTTTCCTCCGCGTTCTCCGGTTTCCTCCCACAGTCCAAAGACATGGATCGAGTCAATTGAGTTCTCCAAATTGCCCCATATAATGTGTGTGTGTGTGTCTGTGTGAGTGAGTGTGTGCCCAGCGATAGATTGGCGCCCTGTCCTGGGTGTGTCTGCCCAGCGCCTGAAATGTTCTCCCCTGGATGGGCATAGGGAACCCCCCCCGCGACCCTGATAAAGGGTAAAGCGGAATATAATGAATAAATGTATTCACCAAAAAATAAAAAGCAATAAATAATAAGACATGCACATGATTGAATAGGGGTGCCATGGTTGTGTAGAAGTAAGCACGGTTGGCTTCTTAGGTTCCTTGTGGGTTACCTATAGGTTCTCCCGTTTCCTAGTCTCCCACAATCCAAAAACATGGATTCAAGGTTTATTGCTCTTTATATAGTATGTGTCTGTGTATGTGTTTGTGTGTGTGTCTGTGTAGTGATAGATTTGCATCCTGTCCTGGGTGTGTCTGCCCAGCACCTGAAATGTTCTCCCCTGAAAGAGAATAGGGAACACCCTCCATGACCCTAGTATACAATCAAGTGGAAGATAAGGGGTGTAAATTGCCCCTACTGTATATAGTGTGTGTGTCTGTATGTTTGTTTGTGTCTGTGTGTGTGTGAGTGAGTGAATGAGTGAGTGCCCAGGGATGTATTCAATTGTATATTCAATTCAATTGAAGGATAAATTGTATCTAGTAACAAGGATTCTTTTGTGAGTTCATTACTTAGTGTACTAGGTAGTGTCTTTATGTCTTGTGGAACTCTTTTCAACCATGTGGGAACTAATTCACTTGATGCATACTGAATTCAAACAGTGCTTCAAAAACTCCTGCTAAAATCCCTAATAGTTAATAGAAAACTAGGGGGGGGGTTCATCTCATAGTAAAAGGTTTGTACATATTCCCAGATGATTGGCACGAGTCATTAGTGTGAAGAGTTTGCATGTTCACCAAAATGATTCACAGACTGATAGCTTGCAAATAAGACATGATGCAAATACTTGGGTGCAAATGTGTGTGTGTGTGTCTGACTGCTGACCTGTCTTTATTCTCTAGCACCTTTTAGAACCGCAATAGAAAAATCAGCTTTCTTTATGAATGAATGAATCTAAAGGTGGCAGATGTTTACCATGAATGAAGCCCATTCCTCTTGAGTGTTGCTCCACAGGTAAACAGTGGGTAATCCTGGGGGGCCTGGAGGTCCAGGATCGCCTCTTGGTCCTTCACGCCCTCTTTCACCTTGAGAACCCTTTGAAAACAAAAACAAATTCTTTTCAGTTATATTTAATAAATTATGGTTGTATAATGCATTGTCCTGCAGTGACACTGACGTGCTGGTGGTGTGTTAGTGTGTGATGTGTTAGTACGATAGTTAGTGGATCAGACACAGCAGTGCTGCTAGAACTGTTAAACATCTTAGTGATACTGCTGAAATAAAAGTTGTTAACCAACCAAAACTGTCCAGCCTGCAGCATCATGTAAGCACTGATGAAAGACTGGATGATGTCGTGGATTTTAGTGTGCTGTACATCCTGGACTCTTAAAGGGGCTCCCATAATAAACTAACAATTTAAACTTTATCTAAAGAGTGAACGTGTGCTGCTACGGTCAAGGCGTTTTATAAAATATGTTTGATTTCAAACAAAAATTTCCTTTACCATCAAATAAAGCAGAAACATTATTAATGTTCAAATAAAAAATGTGTTTTATTTAAAAAATCATGTTAATACTGTGTGCATCACCTTTACTCTGTTCTCTAATGGTCGTCCCAATACTTCCACTCATGAGGATTTTTTTATAGATCATGTGTAAAGCATCCTTGGGTATTAAAAATGTGCTATATATGTCCAATTAATTATTATTTATCATTATAATTATTATTATTTCCATGATCTTTAAGGACCACCCTAAAAAAACAGTCCTGATGCTGGGAACTTTCCTTGTGTATCTACTGACGTATGTTTTCCACTCAAATCTGGATCGAGCTCTGTTGCTTCAACTTGTGCCAAACCATGGTTCATTCTCATAGAGCTTCCAACTGAAAGACCTTTTCAAAATGAATAATAAAGTTATAAATGTTAAGCAAACACTTTTGATTTTACCTTGTCACCCTTAAATCCAACATGTCCTCTGGTCCCGGCACAACCCTACAGAAGAATAACAGAGGTCATGTCCAGATACTATATACAGTTCTATAATATTATACATATTCATTTTTCCATGACAGGAATGTAATACAGTCCAAAGTTTACATTAGCTGTTCCTATGGTGATGGTGTACCAGTCAAAAGTTTGGAAACATCCCAAATTTCTTTAATTGTCTATTTCCTCCACTTATCATATAGATAAACTTTTTAGTTTTACAATTACAGACTGTAGTCTCTCTGTTTTCTTTGTTTTTGTTAGTTCCCTGTTGGTTCTCTGTTCTTTATTGGTCAGGGCCATCACAGAACAGGTATCATTTTGTATCATTTAATTTTCAAAACAAATAATATCTGCTCTGTGGTGGTACTATTAGGGTCCTGACCATTAGAGAACAAAGTAAAGGTAACGTACACAGTATGTACTGTAGTCCATCTTTACTGTAAGTGGAGCTGAGAACATGGACAGTAAGTGAAGCAAAAAGGAGGCGTCTCCAAACTTCAGACTGGCACTGTATAAGTACTGAAAACTTTCAGTTCGCTGAGATGTGGTAGCAAAAATAATGAAAATAGTTGTTGGTTTGGAGACGAGATAAGATGAGTCACATGATTTATAAATAGTCAGTATGGTCTGTAATTTGCTAAATGGAGGATGTAATCTGTAGTCGACTGTTTCAGTTTGTTGGCCCACATTTACAACTAAACAGAGAGATTTAAGCAAGTTAAATAAAAATGAACACATAATAATTTTAATTTTTATGAAATTTAAATAATAATACTATTATTACTGATGGCGGCACGGTGGCTTAGTGTTTAGCACATTCTCCTCTCAGCACTAGGGATTCCCGGTTTGAATCCCCATCTGGGTGGAGTTTCCATGTTCTCCCCGTGTCCACGTGGGTTTCCTCCGGGTTCTCCGGTTTCCTCCCACAGTCCAAAAACATGGATCAAGTCAAATGAGTTCTCCAAATTGCCCCATGTAGAGTGTGTTTGTGTGCGTGTCTGTGTGTGTGTGCCCAGCGATAGATTGGCGCCCTGTCCTGGGTGTATCTGCCCAGAGCCCGAGATGTTCTCCCCTGGATAGGCATGGGGAACCCCCCCGCGACCCTAGTAGAGAATAAAGCAGAAGATAATAAATGAATGAATGAATGAATAATATTACTGTTACATGTATATCCATTACCTGGGAGTCATGTCTGAAACACAAATGGAGATTGTTGAACTCATTTTGAAGCCTGAAGTGGCTGAGTGTTTAAATGATGCTGACAGACAGGCAAATAAAAGTTAATACAAATCCCCAGAGAGATAATAAATATTTCACATACCATGTACATCAACCGGCAAGAAAAACTGAATGGCTGCTTGTTTAAGCTCCACGTACTGTATGACACAGACATTCTACTATCATTCATTTACCATCTGGGATTTATAAAAAATCTCCACTGAGCAAACAGCTAGCTGGGCCCTCTCATCCCGCTCATCCAACGTCATAAGTTGTAGGCTTGTGGTTAAAAAAAACAGTTTGTGACTTGAATGTCTCCAGTTCAATTCCTGGTCCCACCAAGTGATTTGGCTGAAGTACCCTTGGGCAAGGCACCTAACCTCAATTGCTCCCCGGGTGCTAGGAGCTGGGTAGGTACTCCCAAGAGAGGGCGCCAAACTATCGCTAGGTAAACACTCACTCTCTAACACTTTTGTACTGTGGGAGGAAACCAGAGGAAAACCATGCGGACACAGGAGTGAGGCAACACTAAAATATAAAAATGTTGGTGTACTCTGGCTTGGCTGGTGTTGTGGTGTTGGGTTCTGTGTGAGGTTGGGTTCTCTGTGAGGTACCAGCCACTAGCTACACATGCTTTCTATTGATTTCAGATTACGGAACACTTCCATATTGAATTGATCATGGGATTACGGTGACTCACTCTTTTTCCTGGACGCCCAACAAGTCCTGGAGGTCCCTTCATAAGACGATACCTCCTTCCATCAGAGCCTGTGATAACATCTCCATGTTTAGGTGAAATCCTAGAAGAGCTTTGGTAAGGCACACCCTTCTGTTTGGTCTCCACAGGCCTTTCCCCGCCATTCTGTGTCTGGACCTTAACGGCCGTCTGTCCCTGTTCAAAGGATTTGGGACTGAGGTAACCCCATGTAGAAAGAATCAAGTCCTCTTCTGTCAGGTTTAGCTCATTGAGTCCTGGATGTATAACAATCTTCTTTACATGTTTTGGATCAGCCTTTGGATCCAGATCGATGATGTGCTCTGAAGGTCTGCTGGGAAATAATTTCAAAAGCTCACTGAGTGGATCTCGATGCTGTTTGTGTGAAGATGGGTTCTGCATGGAGGATGATACTTTAGTGGTCTGCACTTTATTTCCTGCGTGGTCCTTAATCCCGTTGTAGGGAGAGTTGTGCAAGTCGGATTCCTCAAGGACAATAGGTCCCTTTGAATCAGTCCTTTGAGACGACTTTAGAGGATCCTGTAACAGAAAAGAAAAATGTCAACAATATAAAGAAGTCCAATAAACTGACCTATTTTACATAAAGGGATCACACAGAGGGATACACACATATACACACACTGAGTGAGGTGTACACATGTGCCCGGAGTGGTGGGCAGACCTATACACAGCGCCCGGGGAGCAACTGTGGTTAGGTGGGTTGCCCAAGGGCACTTCGGCCATGGTCTTCGGTGGGATCAGAATTCAAACCGGGGACTTTTAGGTCACAAGCCCAAGACTGCCCCAGTATTAGTACAGGATGACATGTCCTGCACATAGGACACTGCATGGTAGGTTAAAAGGAAGTGGTCGGCACGGTAAAAGGCGCAGCAATGTGGGGTGCATACATGTCCTAGTCATTTTAAATACATTGGGTTTAATGTTGGAGATGTATAAGTATACAGAACATGATTAAGAATATATTTTAAGTTCAGTTCAAAGAAGTACCATTTTTTAGATAGTCATTAGTGGTAAGTCTTTGTCAGAAGACATTAGTAAACCCAGTTTTAGCTCAGAAATAGTTCATAACAACTTATTACATACACTGTGCTCACAGCCCAAAGCCAGACATTACAGCATTCAGTACGACCAACCTGACAGCGCATAACGAACAACTTCATAAATTCTCCCTTCAACAGAGGTATGAAGACCATCTCCACAGGTCATTTGTTTTAAGAGACAGCTGGGCTGATCCACTCAAACCCCAGATTGGGTGGGTATATTCATGGAAACTGACTTTAAGGATATATTTCCTTGAAATGCAATAGCAGAGCCTAAAGGACTAACGACAACTAAAGAATTAAGAAAGGGCTTCTGGGTTTGCCTCCAAAAATCAATCACAAAATAATCACTAATCATAAAAGACTCCTTAATTCTTACCACAGCTTTAAATTGTCCATTCACATGAAGGCTATTTCGAACCACTCCCAATATCAAGATGCAAATAATCCCACAATGCAAACGCATCGTTACAGAGGGACAACTCTGCATCATTTTCTGAATGAGAGTTGTGCTCTGTGCCTCTGTCGTCCTGATCCAAAAACCAACAGTCTGGATCCTCCCATATACACCCACATCAGGAATCCACCCAAATACAACACACATCTATGAGGGCAGTCTGGGTACTGAACCCCCACAGAGATGAAATATCACAGGTAGTTCTCTCAGATAAATACAGGATGATGAAGTGCAGAGGAACTCCACCCTGGATTTATTCTGTCAATAGAGTAGTGTAGTAATAAAACCCCATATAACTGCATTACCCAGAACAAAGTCGGAACACTCACAAGGTTGTTCAAACAGATTAGCAGATATCCAGATATTAAATCTGCCCGGATTACAGAGATTATAGTGAAAGGTCTTGATTTGTTCTGTAGTACTGAGCTGTTTTTATTTTACACTCTGGCTTTTCACTGGGGGGCTGTTTTGGCTGCTGGGCATACATTCACTCACTCACTCAGTGACTATATAGGGGCAATTTAGAGCAGCCAATTCACCTTGAATCCATGTTGAATCTTTTAACAGCAGCGTCATAGCAGTGAGAGTGAGTGTGTGAGTGTGTAGGTGGATGTGTGTGTGTGTGTGTGGTTGCATATTGGTCAGACTATGGGAAAGATATTGTAAAACTTGCCCTCTCTTAAAATCCACTGTTATAATATTTAGTTCATTTTAGGGACTGAAATTATAGCCGCAGGATCCTAATTACACGTTTTAAACTGTTCATGCAGAGTGCACAGATGACAGACAGACGGTGCCAGAGCACGATTTCACCAAAACTGTGGCTCTACTCTGATGTATCTCACATTCAGAACAACAACTGGATTCTCACACTTACTACACCCCTAATAAAAGTGCAAACTGCCCAAAAGCATCACAACGCACCCTGCGCAGAGTGTAAGATAGGGTGCTACATGTCTGTAATCACGTCTCTAATAGTAAGAGTGAATCGGGGGCATTTTATTAAGATATCCGACTAACATTTCATTCATTCGATCCGACATGAACTATTCCCCCTCACTGCAACCTTTCCTGAACTTATGATTTAAACGAATATAATGAATTTATAGGGTGGCTTAGTGCTTTAGCATGTTCTCTGCTCAGCACTAGGGATTCCCGGTTCGAATCCCCATCTGGGTGGAGTTTCCATGTTCTCCCCGTGTCCGTGATGATTTCCTCCGGGTTCTCCGATTCCTCCCACAGTCCAAAAGATCAAGTCAATTGAGTGTGTGCCCAGTGATGGGTTGGCGCCCTGTCCTGGGTGTATCTGCCCGGCTCCCGAAACGTTCCCCCCTGGATGGGCCCACCCCGTGACCCTAATAGAGGATAAAGCAGAAGATAATGGATGAATAATGAACTCAACTCAACTCAACTCAACTGTAGGCAAAGAAGCCCATTTGTGGAAATCTACAGTCAAAACTGTAAAACTTCACAAGTTCAACACACATGCAACCACAACCCCGACCTGAGCAGCCGTCACTTAGACAAACAGAACACACATAACGACGCCAATAAAGCAACTGTCAACTCACATGACTTCTGTAGAACCTACTAACTGCTTAAGTGGAACAGATCACAGGAAAGCATCCTGCCTTGAGGACGCCAATCATTTGGTGCAGTGTGGTCAATCACTTAAGACCCTTTTTAAGGGTATTTTTTCTCTGGTTTAAGTATTTATGGCCACAGTTCACGACCCTAATACCTCCTCTGTGGGGGGGGGGGGATCTGATCATCGGAGAACATACTAAAGTGGACTAACAAAGCATGTAGAGAAACAGATGGATTACAGAATATGAGCAGTGGAAGTGAAAAAACAGACAGTGAGTAAAGAACTGAGGAGGTGTACCTAATAAAATGGCCAGTGAGTGTATAGAGCGCATAGTTCCAGAGTGTATAGATTTAACATTTGGAGATAGATAATGACTTTCCAAGCTTTTTGTTAACTGTAGCAGTTCATGAAGTGAAGCACAGTGTGAGCGCACTCTTCTAATCCCAAAAGGGGTGTTAATCAAACATTTAGTCCCCTAATAGCCGTTAATCACAGCCTCTGTTCACATGCAAGTCCAGCAGCTGACAAACAACTCAGGGTCATCCCTCCAAGTAGAAGGTCTAGACCACCAAAATCATTCATCCTGCTATTATGACACAGTGTGCAGCAGCGGGGTGTGTTTAAAACAGCAGAACAGCAGCACGTCAGCTCATGGGTTAATGAGTTCTAATGTGTTATAATTTAAGATCTGTGCTATAATTCAGAACCTGACGTTCGACTGCGTGGAACTGGATTCTCACCAGTTCATCTGCTTTCACAGCTTCAGGTCGAGTTTCTTTAAAGGTTGATGTTATGAGAGGTTCTGAATTTCCACTGAAGGTCTCTGCAGACAGCACTGCGTCATCCGTCAGGCTGGTTGAGGAGGATGGAAGAGGAGTCTGGAGCAAAAGGAATAAAAATGAGTGAATCTGAAAATCCATCCATCCATCCATCCATCCATCAATCCATTATCTTCCGTTTTATCCTCTAGTAGGGTCATGGTGGGTTTCCCCATGCCCATCCAGGGGATAACATTTCGGGCGCTGGGAAGATAGACCCAGGACATAGCACCAATCCATCGCTGGGCACACACTCACTCACACAGACACACTCTATAAGGGCAATTTTTGGAGAATTCAATTGACTTGATCCATGTTTTTGGACTGTGGGATCGGAGATCCCTGAGGAAACTCACGCGGACACGGGGAGAACATGGAAACTCCACTTAGATTGGGATTTGAACTGGGAATCCCTAGTGCTGAGATAAGAACATGCTAACCACTAAGCCACCGTGTCACTGAATCTGAAAATCATTTACATCTAATAAATCACAAGCTGGAATTCCAGACTTATTCATTACACGACATCGAGCGTGTATGTGTACGTGAGCGACATGATGGTGTAGTGGTCCAGGTTCAAATCAGGATCTGGGTGAAGTTTCCATGTTCTCCAAGTGTCTGTGTGGGTTTTCTCTGTGTTCTAGATGAATTAAATACCCAAATTGCCCCTACATTGGGTATGTCTGTGTGAGTGAGTGCCCTGCAATCGTTCGGCACTCTGTCCTGGGTGTATCTGAGGATAGAGGATTAAGTGTATAATAATGAGATGAGATGTATTAAGTGCATTATTAATTAAAAACAGCTGTAAACATTTAGCACCATGATAATACCCACCTCTGCATGGAGAGATATTTCAGACAGCTGGGAGTGGACTGCAGGTCCACACACAGGTCGGTGGAGGTTGCAGTGATGGCGAGCAGCTCTGCCATCCCCAATGAGGAACATCATCTGTTTGATCTCACCCTGTAAACAACATCATACTGTAAAGAGAGACTGGCTTCGTCTCTCAGTTCCACAGTCATGAGTGTAAACACTCCACGTCTATGTGACATCATCATGCTTCTCATGCAATATCACTGCAAATGATTAGAAACAGGCCCAGCATTCAGGTTCTATTAAACACACTCAGCCCATCTGTGGAGCAGTTAAGCTGTGCTATGTGAAATAAAGCTGAGATCATCACAACCTGTGCAAATCAGTGCAAGAGGTAAAATACATCAAATTATTTATAGTCTCATTATTAATATACGTATATTCATAACATTGTTTTAAAAATCATTAAATCAAAGCACCCACTGCACAGGGTTCCAGGGTTTGATGTTATAAAAGGGAAAATTACCTCAAAAGGGGTTTCAAACCCATAAGGGATACCCCCCACCATCAGCAGGCCATCTGTAGAAATCCCCAGGTATGGATAAGTCCAGCTCACTTTCTCCAGTAACACACAGTCCACATACACAGACAAAAAGTCGAAGGACAGGCCAAACGAGACAGAGTGCCACTGTGAATCAGACAGGCCTGAAACTACGAACCTGAATAAACAGAAATGCAGCCATCAGTCATTTTAAACTCATTAAAACCTTTCATGGAGAACATGACAAATTTAGACCAAGAATACCCTGTCGATGAATGAAATTAATCTTATTTGATGACAACTTTGACATTCAGTTCTAAATTGCCCCTATATAGTGTGTATGTATCTATGTGAGTGAGTGATGGATTGGCCCCCTGTCCTAGGAGTATCTGCACAGCGCCTGAAACATTCTCCCGTGGAGGTGGAACCAGCCCACACCACCATGACCCTAGTATAGGATTCAATAAAAGATAATATAATTAGATGAGATTAATATAATTAATAGCGAAAGAACAAATCCACTTGGTAGCCTGCTAGTGTCTATCCCAGTGGTTACTGAGCCAAAGGCAGGAAATAAACCCAGAACCAGTGTACAAACTCAGGTGAAAGTGCTAAACACGGCATCAGCACTGTTTTTAAATATGAATACAATTTACAAAGCTAATGTAATTAAATATGTGCAGGTTGTACAGAATGTAGCAATGTTACAATGCGAAATATAGTACGGATATATGATTTTCACTCACTCATAGTCCTGGTATTGAGCTGTGATGAGGGTGAACCCTGAAGGACTGAGGCGAATCTGAAGCACCACCTGATTGTTAAAGTCCAGAATGGTCAGAACGCTGCGGTCCACGTCCTGAGAGCCACGCAGCTGCAGAAAGATGCTGAACTCATCTGCAAAGCTGTTCAAACACAGTGTAAAATTCACTTTTTGAGGGCTGAAGTTTTTAAAAATGTTTTTTATAAATTATATTTCGCAAAAGGTTTCATTTGAAATAAAAAGCACTACATTATTTCTTTATTAATTATTATAATGTAACAATGGAACTCAGACTTATATCTCAGTCAGACCTCGGCCCGAAAGCTTGAAATGTGGGCAGAGTTAGGGTGGAGTAGAGTCCAATGCTGAGCACAGAACACCCTGACTGATCCTCATACAGAGACACGTTGTTTTTCTGCGGTACCAGAATAGAAAGATGCTTGAGAAGGTCCACTTTCAGCAAGAAAAGATGTAAGAATCGTCCCACATCCTCTGCAAAAGAGAAGGCAACAGGCATTTAATAAGATATTTTGAGAGAAAAATCTTCAAACTCCAATAATAGGGGTAATAAACTCTTTAGAACAAGAAAGGTGTTACAGTGGGGCACAAACGTATCCGGGACCAGCAGAGTGTTGGTGTTAAAGTAGGATCAGCTCCAAAGCATGTTAAAGAACATATGAGATGATGTGCAAAAACTTATTTTACATGGATTTATGGGATTGTTGGACAGGAATCATTTGTTGGCTTATGGTTAAGGAACCAGCCATGTGACCTGAAGCAATTAAGAATAAATAATGTGTAACACTGAACAGAAATGTGTATATATTATTATTTAAAAGTGTTAAGGGTGTCAATTGTGTAGTGTTCAGTAGTGCAGTATCCATAGTCGGTTTTATATATATATATATATATATATATATATATATATATATATATATATATATATATATATATATGTTTTATATGTTTATAATGATTCTAAACCACCAAGCTTCATGGTGAAGGTTTTGTAAGGTCACCGTCTAAGTACCTCAGAGGGAACCGTCCTAGTGACAAGCCATTATACCCCTGTGAGAGTTTTACTGTACTCTGCACTGCTGTATCATCACCCACTACCCTCTGTGAAATTACTACTCAGACCTGAGGATCATGTGTATTAAACTTGGGGACCTGCATGCACATTCACTCCCCTGATTCCTGAGCAGTTTCCAAGCTTTTAATGTCATGTGTTCTTTTATGGAACTGCTCATAAAAAAATGGTACATGTATTTATTAAGCTGTTTCCTTCTAACAGACAGCTCTTAAACATCACACAAGCCAAAACATATCAATACAAGCAGGGGGCGTATTTTATGACTTTTCATTTCCATTCCTGACAGAGGTTGAGCTTGTGGCTTTCAGGTCATTAGAACACGGAATAAAACTACGTATAAAGAAGCCTTGTAAGAAATGGGCACATTTACACAGATGCTGGAGAACGTATGGGCTTAACCGCAAATATAACTCACTTCACATTGACAGAGTTTCATTCTTGTTCCCTTTTTAGGTCTCTGTGAAAAATCTGAAATGGCAGCTTAGTGAGAGTTGGTATTTTTTTTGCTTTGATTTCACAAAATTCTAAGAAAATGATGCCTGAAAATGAGGCTGAGAAATATTATGTTTATATGTTTGTAATGACAGCATACAACAACATACTAACAAAAGTATAAGAACACATCAGTAAATTATCAAATTCATTAATTCAGTATCATTGCCACATGTGTAGAAAATCACACTCATGATTGTTAGGTAAATGCAATAAACAGTTTGGGGAAGGCCATTTTTTGTTCTAGCTTGGTTGTGATCCAGTGCACAAAGCAAGGACAATCCTTGCAAACCCAGCCCCCTGACTAAATACAAATGATCCATCTTTTTAAATGTTTTTTTCTGGATAAAAAACAAAAAAAATAGTAATAAATCCATCTTTAATAATTTGTACAGGACAGCATGGTGCACAGCTGCAGCTGATCTTTAATTTCATTAATGTGTTGAAAAGTAACCTCTGCAGGCTTGTGATACAGTCAGAACTCACTCATCGTCCTCAGCCCCTGCCTGTGCACACACACAAAACCAGCCTTTGATGATTTTGCCAAATACCACCGTATACATTATAAACAGAATAACTGTACATCAGAAATGTGCTGATATGAGAGCGGCACTTTCCTTTATAATGATGCCACAGTGCACGCATAATAAAAACGTATAATTTACTATTGAAGTAGAAACATTTTCAGGAATCATTACACAGGCAATTAAATACTACTTGAATACTACTGTAATGTGTATTAGATTGTGTAAAGCTTTTTCAGTCATTTAAATTATATGCGTATGGGTATATGTCTTGTAAGTTTATCCATTTTAACTTATCCGTCAGTCTGATGGATTTTGCAAATGGCATCTGAGCATCATCTAGCTGACTGCACTCTGCAGACTGTTTTGGTGAAGGATGGAACAGCCAGGTGCTGCTCTCGGCCTCTTATATTAAATATTTCATTCATTCATTCAATTCATTCATTTAGTCATTCATTATCTTCCGCTTTGTCCTCTATTAGGGTCGTGGTGGTGTTCCCCATGCCCATCCAGGGAAGAAGGTTTCAGGCGCTGGGCAGATCCAGGACAGGGTGCCAATCGCACAGACACGCACACATACTATATGGGGCAATTTGGAGAACTCAATCGACTTGATCCATGGTTTTGGACTGTGAGAGGAAACCGGAGAACCCAAAGGATACCCACGCGGACATGGGGAAAACATGGAAACTCCACCCAGATGGGGATTCGAACCGGGAATCCCTAGTGCTGAAAGGCGAACGTACTAACCACTAAGCCACCGTGCCGCCCACCATATATATAATATATAATATATATGTGCATGTGTGTAACTATTATACAGTGGTACTTTAAATATGAAGCAGAAGTGTAACTATTACGAGGTTGCTGTCTTTCCTCCTTCTCTCTCAGTTAGACTCAGTCTCACTCATGAACACAAAGATCACACACTATACGTCAAGCATCTCTCATCTGAAGCTTTTTTTTATTGTTTTGTTTCTTATTCATGTCTACTTACAGTGTTTGGCAACAAAGAGCTGCTTTTGGTGTGTGCAGGGGGTTTACAGACTATAAGAACAGCTGTTTAGCATCACATGCATTGCTCATTCGTGAGAGGCTACTGACAGACAGCTAGGAGGCCCTGAAGGTTTACATAAATCCTAACCTGCGATGACTATAAAGAATCCAAAATGAGCCCTTGAGGGAAGAAGAAACAGTGATGAGAATTCATGAGTCTGCTGATACATTTAATCCACTCAGTTCCAACATCTCAAAGCTTTAAACCGGACATAATGCACAGTGGACTGGATGCTGATTCCAAAGGCATGACCTTTCAACATAGATTTCTCAGTCACACATGGGTTCCGATTAAGAAATAAAATATTATAATGTAACATTTATTTTTCTGTATTTTAGTGAATGCCAAAAGAGCATCACCTGTCTGACTGCACTCTGCCAACCAGGAGGTTGGGTAAAGGATGGAACAGCCAGGTGCTGCTCTAGGCCTCTTACGTTATAGCTTTAGTATACCAACTTTGGATAATTGTATGCTTTCAAGTTTTAGGGCACAGTTTCCCCCTGCACATCTGCCTATGTGTACCTTGATAAAACACAGTTATATTTATTGGTGTTTATTGTCGCTTACTGTTGTTTATTCTATGTTTATATATTCTACCCCCATTTTATGTGAAGTATACATGTTTTGTATGTGAACCGCAGCACCAAGAAAGAGTCCTTGTACATGTTGTACTTGGCAAAATAAAGAATCAGATTCTGATTCTGAATGATTGTAATGGGAGGCTGAATGCCTACAAGTCTACAAGCCCTGAGGCCTGTTTATAAAATGCTAAAAATGACTTTAGGTCATCATCATTCTTGTTTTCCCTACATGTGTGGCAAACCTTCGTAACCCTAAAAAGCTGATTACAGCAAAGAAAGATGTTTCATCCTCTGTTTATCCTTCACTTGATTTTCACATTTCTTAGAAAGTAGACGGCAAAATGTCGAGTTATGTAACTGATCAGAAAATAAATACATTTGTGAAATAAAAATATCATTATACAAACATAGGCATCCCAACCTCTTTTATATTTTAAGAAATGATCACACTCCGTAATCCCGGAGACTAATTTACCAAAAGAACGTTTACATCTCAGCCAAGATCACAGGTTCCGGAAATATCCAGCCGAAAGCACAATACTGAACGCAGATTATTCATGGAAAAGGATCATATATATGTTTATCTTTAAGCTAAACAAGCAAAGTTAATGTCTCTGATGTAGAACTCGTCAAAGTGATGCTGAGAAAATCATGTTTATGCAGCATAAATCTTTTTTTGTTTTTGGCAAAAAACTATTTTTTGATGTTTGTTTTATATTTGGAAGTGATTTCATTTTTCATTTGTAATATTTAAAAGACAGCACACTGTTCACTTAAAGGCAAAACCTGTTAAAAAAAAACCTCAGGGATGTGAGTTGGTTTTCGTGTTAATATAATTCTGTTATAACGCTGTCTGCTGAAAGACCTTATCTCTGCTGACAGAAGATTTCCTGTTTTCTCTTCATCACTAAAAAGAACAACTTCCCGGGAAGTGAAAGGGTGACAGAACAGACCCCCAGCTACCCATCAGGATGTAGAAACTGCAGACAGTTGTAAGATTCTAACAGATATAATTGTGTTAGAAAACATATGAATAATCATGCATTTGTTTTTATTTCTTGCTTTTTTCATCCATCCATCCATTATTTTCATCTTAATTCTATACTATACTATGGGGTTCCCCATGCCCATGGAGAGAACATATCGGGCGCCAGGCAGATACACCTGGGACAGGGTGCCAATCTATTGCCGGGCACACACCGTGCATGAGACTGTAGATTACACAATGACTTAATAACATGGAAAAGCCGACAGAGTTAAATTGCTCTGGGTCAAGGACACTGACACAGAAATAAATAAGAAGTCATTCATGTAAAGTAAAAGACGGGATTCTTTCCAGGATTTCAGCGTGTAACCGTGATTCACTTTGTGGAAACACGTTGGATTTAGAACTAAGGAAGCAAGTGCTGCAAATTCTGGCCTGCAGAAAAATACGAGTCATTATAATCCATTTACTCAGATGTCTCCTGATACACTTATACATTGGGAAAAAGCTTGGATGCCAAGAAGATTAGCACTGAGCACTTGGGGCTTTTTGGCTAAATAGTGCTGATTTTGCAAAAACATTGTAAATGTACAATGGATATTAAATTGTTGTAAACTTTTTCAATAAAACTAAGTGTTTCTGTAGAGATTCAGCTCTAAAACTTAGGGCTGAGGGAACAGGGTGTACATTTCCAACAACTCAACATAAATTTGGTTCACCTTCACCTGTAGCCCTGAAGCTACTTTCCACCTTTGTGGTAGTAGATCACATCAGCCGGGTCAGAATCTCTGAAGGGAATTGTGACCCAGTTTTCTGACTATAGGCTATATTACGGCAGGAAGATACACATTCCAGGCCAGGATGAATCCGGGGTTGTTCAGCCTGTAGGCCGTTCACATGCTGACAAGCTTGTCTAACGGCCTCTGGCCATTTGCCCGGCTCTGTTTTTTTCCTCCTGCTTTCCTAGACCATGTTCAAAAATGTACATCTCATATCAACCTTGACAGAGAAATGAAAAGAAGCTTAAGGTGTGGAGAGAAAGTCTAATATGGATGAGAAAGTAAACTAATCATGAAAGATGGTACTTATATCTTTCCTTACATCTCCCTGAATATACAAACCCAAGACTATATGAATTAAATATCCATCCATCCATTATCTTCCGCTTTATCCTCTATTAGGGTCGCAGTGGGGTTCCCCATGCCCATCCAGGGGAGAACGTTTCGGGCGCTGGGCAGATAGACCCAGAACAGGGCGCCAATCCATCGCTGGGGACACACTCACTCACACAGACACACTCTATATGGGGCAATTTTGAAAAATTCAATTGACTTGATCCATGTTTTTGGACTGTGGAAGGAAACCAGAGAACCCGGAGGAAACCCACGCGGACACGGGGAGAACATGGAAACTCCACTCAGAATGGGATTCGAACCGGGAAATGGATTAAATATCTATCATTCATTTATTGATTCATTAATTCATTATCTCCCGCTTTATCCTCTATTAGGGTCGCGGTGGGGTTCCCCATGCCCATGAAGGGGAGAGCGTTTCGGGTGCTGGGCAGATACACCCAGGACAGGGCGCCAATCTATCGCTGGGCACACACTCACTCACACTCTATATGGGGCAATTTGGAGAATTCAATTGACTTGATCCATGTTTTTGGACTGTGGGAGGAAACCAGAGAACCCTGAGGAAACCCACGCGGACACGGGGAGAACATGGAAACTCTTTAAATGAAATAATACCACATAATTATTAAATCACGGTGATTCATTCAAACTCATTTCTACAGGCGTATCCCATAATGTAACCCATGCATAACGGACAACTGTGTGCAACCAGCAGGTTTGGGGAGGCTGTGGGTCAGGCCATTTGCCCGATGATAAAGTGATAAAGTGATCTATTTTGCCTACAGTACTCACACACAGAGGAATGTGTCGTCCACATTAAACCCATCCGTGCAGTGAAACACACAGATATACACATGTGCATGGAGCGGTGGGCAGCCCGTACACAGCGCCCGGGGGAGCAATTGGGGTTAACTGAAATTCGAACACAAGTGCACAGTGTATGACGTGACATCACAGTTCCCATCATTACATCATGTTAACCACATGTACCTCTTCCCCAGACAGATCTTCACCCCGGTTCTATTCAAACATATTTAAAGTTTTTTGTATTTTATTCTGGAAACCAAATCCACTGCAGAGTTCTACATCCAGAAACTTTCCTTCCATCCATCCTAAATTTCTGCCTATTATTAAAACCAATTACTTCCCATCATCCGTGCACATGTTGGCATCAGCAGCAGTGCAGGTTGAGTCCCTGTCAAAAATCATTTCCTTTTGGCGAAGTCTTACAGTGAGCTAAGCTCTTAATAGTTGCACTCCCAAAATGGCGATTGAAAATCAGCCAGGCCAGACCCTCAAACCAGACACTTCCTACCCATGATGCATTTTCAGTGCCAGACATGATTCAAAGAATTTGCAATGATTAAAACTTTCTTAAGCTGATATTTGACTACCCTGTGCGACTCTGATTTCCTGGTGCATGTTGAGAATATTCCGGGGGATTGTTCACTAGTTATCACTCTGCATGGCAGAGAAGGGACTCGCAATATCAAGGAACTGACGGGCACAGGCAGTTTGTCTCTTGTCTATCAAGGTACAGTATGCTGTATGTTTTTTTAAAAACCTTTTAAAGACTTCAACAGATTTTATGAACATTCACTTTACTTTAACGATTCACTTTGCTCAAGTAGAAGTCAGTGATAATGTGATCTATTCTGCCTACGGTTCTTAAACACAAAGGAATGTGTCCTCCACATTTAACCCATCCGTGCAGTGAAACACACACACACACACACACACACACACACACAAAGTGAAGTGAGCACACATGCCCAGAGCGGTGGGCAGCCCTGTACATGGCGCCCAGGGAGCAAATGGGGTCAGGGGCATTGCTCAAGGGCACTTTAACCAGAGTACTTAGTGGGACTGGGAATCAAACCAGGGACCTTTAGGTTGCAAGGCTGGTTCCTAAGCCTACGACTGATAGATAGATAAATGGATGGATGGATAGATCACCTTATTAATTCCAGAAGGAAATTGCAGCACCCAACGCAAAGACTGTAAGAAGACAGACGGACATCAGACAGACTGTGTGCTATTACAACACATAGAATCTTTAGGTGGATTGACTACAACAACATAAGGCTCAGCAAAGTGATGCTCATTGCTACCTTACACACCAAAGTCTATCTCTAAGCCTCCAAACTCCACCCCCACCATGACAAACACATATTTGGGGATTTTAAATTAAATCCACCTGAAACATGCTTTAGGCAGCACGGTGACTTAGTGGTTAGCATGTTCTCCTCTCAGCACTAGGGATTCCCGGTTTGAATCCCCATCTGTGTGGAGTTTCCATGTTCTCCCCGTGTCCGTGTGGGTTTCCTCTGGGTTCTCCGGTTTCCTCCCACAGTCCAAAAATATGGATCAAGTCAATTGAGTCCTCCAAATTGCCCCATATAGAGTGTGTCTGTGTGAGTGTGTGCCCAGCGATAGATTGCGGAAGATAATGAATAAATGAATGAATGTAACATGCTTTATTTCAGGCTTATTCGTTAGCAGTGTGATGAAGCTTTAATGTCTTAAAGTTCACCTGCGCGTGCTGCAGAGCACTGAGCCTGGAACTCATGTCTTGGCTGCTGAACCAACACACAGCCTGGAGATAACGTTTAACAGATTGGCTCTAGTCTCCATGGATCCCAGACAGGCTGTATTTTCCTGGCCATACTGTAATAAGCTCCAGACACATAATCAGTGACCATTGTATCTCAGCTCCACATCACAATCATGAATATCGATCAGAACTACAATTAATGAGGCCTGCTGTCACATCAGAGAGTGCTGACTAAAGCTAACAGACACGCCACTTAACCACAGACAAAGACAGCTTCTTTTACCTACAGCTTGAATTAATTAGACGATTGACAAATAGTCACTCATATACATTCATTCATTCATCCATTATCTTCCGCTTCATCCTATATCAGGGTTGCGGGGGGTTTCCCCATGCCCATCCAGGGGAGAACGTATCGGGCGCTGGGCAGATAGACCCAGGACAGGGTGCCAATCTATCGCTGGGCACACACTCACTCACACTTACACAGACACACTCTATATGGGGCAATTTGGAGAACTCAATTGACTTAATCCATGTTTTTGGACTGTAGGAGGAAACCCGGAAAACCCGGAGGAAACCCACGCGGACACTGGGAGAACATGGAAACTCCACACAGATGGGGATTCGAACCGGGAATCCCTAGTGCTGAGAGGCGAACGTGCTGACCACTAAGCCACCGTGCCGCCACTCATATACAGTACCAGTCAAAAGTTTAGACATGCCCCCTTTTTCCCTTCATTTATTGTCTATCTTTTCAGTTCCACTTCCTGTAAAGATGGACTTTGCAGTTTAATTCCAGACTGTAGTCCATCTGTTTGTGTTCTACCGTACACACTGTGTACGTCCCCTTAGACTATCCAGATGCTCAGCATCATTTAATGTATTGTACAATAAAGAGAATTGAATCATGAATGTAGCATTCAGAGCTTCATCTGTTCTCTGAGTCAAAAGAGAAGGATTAACAGACAGGTGCTGATGATTAAGCACCGTAAATGCCAGCACTCACTTGTGCAGATGTTCTACATGAAATATAAGTGCATGGATCATGGGTGTTCTCTGGCAACAAGAAAGGTGTTCTTGTTGTTCTCCTCTTATATGCATGGCTTTATTTTTGCAGCTGTGGGTTCCTCACACAGTCTAAAACCATGCCATGATGAATTAGTAATATGACAGTGGTGTATGTTATATGCAGTAGAACTAATCTGACTGCACCTTCTCAGTTCTTGATAATTTTCAGCCCAATAAATTCTTTTTAGAACTTTAAAATACTTTAAACATAGCAATTTTATGATTGGTCCTCATTCTTGTCCAACATATGCAACAACCACCTGTCAGATCGTTCCATTTTTAATACATATCGTTCATGTGCTGTTTCCTATCCAGAGACATTCTTGTCCAGGTTCCGTGGGGCAGCTGGCTGAAATGGCGCCCAAGGGATGGTCTCGTAGCATGGGCTCAATTAGAGAATGAAACTTTAAATTCCTTCTGTAGACATATGGACACTATTTAAAGACTGTCCACATTATGTCATGCTGGGATTGTGGGAAACTAGTGGGCATGACAGAACAACCTGCTTTTACTTTTCTGCTGGGTGACTTTATGGTTTTATGTACTGCATGATGACATGAACGGTTAGTTTGGAGAGCAGTTCTATTTGATCAAATGTTGGCTTATTTTAATTAAGTAGCAGGAACTATGACAGATGTCTGAATCTTCATTTATGTGAAACATAAACCTCAACCTACAACTATGTACAATAGCACAATCCACAGTTTGACCACGCCCCTTTCTTGCTCTATTGTCTATTTCCTCCACTTATCATATAGATGGATTTTGTAGTTTTATAATTCCAGACTGTAGTCCATCTGTGTTCTTTGTTGTTGTTAGTCCCCTGTTGGTTCTCTGTTCTCTGTTGGTCAGGAGCATCACAGAACAGGTATCATTTGGGTGGTGGATTGTTTATTGTCAGTTCTGCAGTGACACTGATGTGGAGAGGGGGTTATAGTGCAGCAGTGCTGCTGTAGTTGTATTTGAACACCTCAGTGACACTGAGGGGATAGGACTAATGCACCCACCAAATAATCCCTGCTCTGTGGTGGTACTATTGGGGTCCTGGCTATTAGAACAGAGTAAAGGGGACGTACACAGTATGTACTGTAGAACCCAAACCTATGGACTACAGTCTGGNAGTTCTGCAGTGACACTGATGTGGAGAGGGGGTTATAGTGCAGCAGTGCTGCTGTAGTTGTATTTGAACACCTCAGTGACACTGAGGGGATAGGACTAATGCACCCACCAAATAATCCCTGCTCTGTGGTGGTACTATTGGGGTCCTGGCTATTAGAACAGAGTAAAGGGGACGTACACAGTATGTACTGTAGAACCCAAACCTATGGACTACAGTCTGGAATTGTAGAACTACAAAGTCTATCTTTACAGAGAACATGGACAATAAGTGGAACAAAAATAAGGTGTCTAAAATTTTAACTAGTAATATGTAATATATATATATATATATATATATATATATATATATATATATATATATATATATATATAGTACTATTTAACACAACGTATGATCTACAGCAGAGTAGTTTTTTCGAGGTATCCGGTAGAACAGACGTTACAAAAATAATTAGTTTATTAAAAAACCGCAAACCCAAAAAAAATTCCAGACTTTATGGACTAAGTATCAGACCTTAGTATTTCGCATAGGTGGGATCAGAGCGACGCCCTGTGGAAAACCATGGTACTGCATTATAATACAACACGCTCAATATTAAGCATAATAAATTCATTTCTCAGATATAATCACCGGCTTCTCAAATGTCTCAGTAAACAGTATTTAGATTTAAAATGTCCTATTTTATTTTAAAAAATCATGATTATGGAATTTCAGCAAATACAATAAAAATATAACTGAGACCAATTCATTACATTTTTAACTAATGAGTAATGTCATTAAGAAAAAAGTGTATAAAGAAATTCAATTCGTCTATTATTAACATGTCAGGCTGTACAATACTACTGTTTTGGGCCGGAAGAACAAATAAAACAACAGGATATTTAAAAACTGTATATTGTATTTTGCACATGATCACTTGGTCTCCATCCATACTGGACACTTTATTTTCATTTTTAGTTTTGATACTACTACACACTGACACTTTATAATGGTAAATTGTAATATATATATATATATATATATATATATATATATATATATATATATATATATATATATATAT
>JAFMOD010000464.1:981671-995752 GCA_019802435.1 Corydoras maculifer
TTTTTTCCCCTAAATTTCCTTCGGGATGAATAAAGTATTCTATCTGTCTATCAATCTATCATACATTTTATTATAGCTATTTAGAAGAGATTAAATTGTTTTTAAGTAATAAGTGTTAAGTAACATAAAACAGCTGAACAGGTTATTTAATCCGTCAGGACTCGGACTCTCACCTGGCTCAATCCCAGATCCAGTTTCAGGGAAATCCGCTGAGAAAGCATTAAAGCCAAGAGCGGGATTAACAAGAAGAAATACAAATCCAATCAGATACATCTTCAGAGGAGATCGCACTGCCAACGAGATCGATACATCTGATTAATAATGAACATAACGAACGGGGTGTGCAGGTTTGAAGCACAGCAGGCTGCTGATCAGTGGCTGCATCGTGCGGTTGGTGGTGCGGATTTAACGGCGCGGGTTCGGTTCTGCGTTACAACTTCGGTTTGGCAAGTGCACCGTTTCCAATCATGCTTACAAACCACGCCCACTGTCTGAACAACAGCCAATCAGAGTGCATGAGAAGCAGCCCAAACCCCGCCTCTGTGGAATGAGTATCAGGTACACAACGTGAACACAGCAGAACTACAACCAGCAGTTAAAGAACACCTTTAAAACATTTAAAACCTTTAACATAGCGCCTTGTTCATTCATTCATTATCTCCCACTTTATTCTCTACTAGGGTCGCGGGTCTACTATGGGTCCCCATCCAGGGGAGAATATTTTGGGCGCTGGGCAGATAACCCAGGACAGGACGCCAATCTATCGCTGGGCACACACTCACTCACACAGACACACTCTATATGGGGCAATTTGGAGAACTCAATTGACTTGATCCATGTATTTGGACTGTGGGAGGAAACCGGAGAACCTGGAGGAAACCAACACAGACAAGGGGAGAACATGGAAACTCCACCCAGATGGGGATTCGAACCGGGAATCCTTAGCGCTGAGAGGAGAACATGCTAAACCACTAAGCCAGCGTGCCGCCCCTAGCGTCTTGTTTAGCAGAAAAAAAGATAAACCTGGGGACCTCACGCATGTTCAGACAGAAAAGGGCCTTCCCCAAACTGTTCCCTTAAAGTTATAAACATGCTGTTGCTTCATTTCATGGGGGGGGGGGGGTTCCCCATGCCCATCCAGGAGAGAACGTCTGGGGCGCTGGGCAGTTACACCCAGGACAGGACACCAATTTATCGCTGGGCACACACTCACTCACACAGACACACTCTATATGGGGCAATTGGTAGAACTCAGTTGACTTGATCCATGTTTTTTGGACTGTGGGAGGAAACCGGAAAACCCGGAGGAAACCCATGCGGACACGGGGAGAACATGGAAACTCCACCCAGATGGGGATTTAAACCGGGAATCCCTAGTGCTGAAAGGAGAACATTTTGACCACTAAGCCACCGTGCCGCCACATTGTCATTGAATGTAAATGTTTTAATGAGACCAAATAAAACAATTAAACAGAATAATTAAGAGGTGTGTCCATATAGTACATATACAGCAGTTTCACATCCTGTCCTGGATGAGGTGGACCAGATCCTTTCTGTGTGGAGTTTGCATGTTCTCCACTAAAACCTATGATTTTTTGGTTTCTTAGAGCTTAGGGTTTAGAACTGTTTGTGGGAAAATATACATACATGTCACATATATTTTAGGGAGAGAGATGAAGTATTATTATTATTAAGTAACAAAATTAAAACAGGTTTTGTGTGCAAGTATAAAAACAATTCCAAACTCAACATTCAGATTTATTTTTTTAATTCAAGGACTTTGCTTCATACAAAATGTTAAAGTAGAAACAACCGCAGAATTCAAAGTCTGGCAGAATCAGGCAACAAACAAGAGAGTCAGTCAGAATGGAAATAAAGGGAGTTTGTTCCAGCTCTGCTCACAGGTAAGCTGTGCACAATGTCAAATACTGAGCATGTATAGAAAGTTAGATTTCATTATTTTCTCAACAAACCCCCTTACTTCATATCAAAGTCAATTTAAAAATAGGAACCGAGAAAGAATACATCGTATCAAAAAGTACGAAGATAAACAATGCCTAGTTCAACATGCACATACATCATCAGACCATGCAGACATCACTTTTATTCCCCAAGAACAGCCATAATAAACCAAGAGTGCAGAAAATGCAAAGCAGTTCAGCAATAGGCAACAAACGGTGAGAGATTTAAGGGTCAAATATGAATTCAGTTTTAAACAATAATCACTAGTTTGTTGGGGACAACAGTGTGAAGCGTGCTGAAGAACAATGGACGCATCAGGAGTGCAAAGTTTTTCACACTTTAGCAAGAAAGAGAGAACAACTTGACTTTCAAACAAAATGCTGTCCCACCTAAGAAAGCCGTATAAAAATATGGGGTTTTTGAAACGTTCGCTCTTGTACGACTCGGGTAACTGGGTATCTGGGTAACTTTTGAACTCTTGCATGCAGATACATAAGACTGCAGTAAAGACATGTCAGTAGTGGTTGCTGCTTCTTTAATCATTGTGCCTTTATGCATTCTAAAATATATAGAGATTTTTTTTCATACATTTTAGTACTTTTTTTATAGAAAACATTTGGTCACGGTCATGCGGAAGGCTGAATCTGGACATCCCAGCAGGTAAAGCTACAGAATGAATGTTGTGTTATAGTTTTTTTTTTTTTTCTTTTTCATATTTTTTTAAAAGTGTCTCCTTGTTGCATAGCCCTACATAAAACAAAAGTCAAAAAGTATGCCCTTTTGATAAAGTCCATTGTTTTAATGGTGAGGCAATATACACCTTACATACACGACCTACGTCTGCAGCCAGGACACGCATTGTGCTACTGAAGAATGTGGTGTCACTCAAACTGAGTGAAGGGCCAGCTTACAAAATCCACTTCACTTCACACTTTGAATCAAGTTTGTATCTGTTTTCTGTAAAGTCCTTCCTTAAATTCAAAGTTTCTTCAGCTATTTTGGTAACAGATGAGATAAAAGCATGTTGCCTGTACAGCTACACGAAGCCATCAGGCTGTGAAGGCAATGAAAGTGCACAGAGTGAGGGGTAAACCTGCTGCGGTGGCACATATTTCACTCAAAGCTAAGCCTTACCCAGGGTGGCAAGAGCCTGAAACAATATTCCACTCATTTAAAAAGACGGCTTAAAAGGGTGTTTTATAACTGCAGTGTTTTTGTTATAAACCCTATTCCCAGAGAAGCTTGAACTCTTTCTAAAATGAAATCTGTAATCTGCTAATTCACCTGAAACTTTTTTTAACAGACAAAATGACAAAAATATTGCCGTTTTCAAAAAGGAACTTAGTTGTATTCATAAAAACAAACAAACAAACAAACAAAAAAAACTACTTAACGATGCCTAAAAAGCACTTTAAATAAATTGGGAGTCTGATGCCATTACAGATGCTGGTTTATGCACTTTTCAATGGTAACATCCTGCATGGTCTTCTTCTTCAAAGTCAGCACAGCCTTTGAAGCAAGTTAAAAGTTGAACTCCACAAATATACTTTGGTCCACCTTTCAGGTCCATCAGGACTTTGGATTCTGAATAATTTTGTCCAAAATTTGCGTTTCAGGTTCATTTTTGCAAAGAAGTTTCGAGCCAGTGAGTTCATCATGGTTGCATGATGGTTTCCCAAATAATACTGCCCAAGGCGTACAATAATTTTTTTCCAATGTTTGACACAAAGTGCTGAAGAATGATCCACCTTAAGAGTCTTACTTGCAAAAACTAAGCTTTTGGTGGACGCCTCTTTTACAATTACATCTCGATGACCTCAGCTGTTAAAACTGTTTAAGGTGGAGTATTTCAGGACAGTGTTACTCGAAATGTCTTTAAAGTAAAAGAAAAAAAAACCTGTGAGTGAAAACAAACATTTTTTCTTTGTCCTTTTGTCTTTTAAAATGATCAAGTGAATCACTGCATTGAATAAAGATTCAGTTTGTATTTTATTTCTAAATTGTTTCAAACATACTGTTATGTCAAAACTGTAATTTAAATCTGTATAATTATGCAAATTTTATTTACAATTATTTATTTTAAACTAGTTTTTTTATAACACCGGTGTTCCTGAAATAAGGGGCAAGGTTCTCCATAACAACTTCAAGACTATATAGACTTCTGACCATATGGTTATACTATTTTTTTACCAGAGCACAAATTGGTTCTTTTATTATTAATTATAAACACAAAGCTACCTATTCTCTACAAAAAAACTTTACAAATAATAATAGTAATAATTTTATATTATGGGTCACATACATTACATTTCAAATACAGATATTTTTAAGAACTAAGTCACTTGCACACTACAGTTCAATCACTGCCACCTTATCTTATGTCTCATGTTGTCTGAGACATAGTCAGTCGTCTCTGGAGGCCTAAATATAAAAAAAAAAATAATGATGTATTTGTGACGGATGCTGAAGACTGTTGTGCAGTACTGATGGCATCAGCTTCTAATTTGCATTGATGTTCTGTTTACACTGTTAGTCCTGTCACTAGATGGTGCACCCAACTACTGAAAAAATACAAGGGGGAATAATGTAATTCCTTTGAGAACCTCATATAAATATGACATGAATGTTTTCAGTGTACTTTGTAGCCTTTAGGTCGGAGTCGTGTTTCGCTGCAGTCTGGACGTTTTTGTTTCTACATATCACTAAGGTTAAGAAAATAGCAAGCAGTGCTGTCCCAGGTTAGCATTCTGACCAATAAATAAACGGATGACCAGTCATTTCCGACAACATGCATGTGTGTATCTTGTGGTTACGTCATTCCTTCTGAACTACATTGTGACTACATACATTATACATAGCTTTCAGCCGATTATGTCGACTAAAGTCCCCCACTACAAAGTACTACAAATGTAAAAAAAAAGAGGCCTTACGAAGAAACAAACCGAACACAATCATGCTGTCACTTCCATTCGAAACCGAGGGGAAAACGTTTGCATCCTGATTAAGGCCTACAGTCATAACACCTTGTAGTTCCATAGAGTTTCTCAGTCTCTGCACTCACATATGTGTCGATGCTTTAAAAAAGTCTGAGGTTGCATCATTCCTACTATTTATAAGATTAGGCACTTTGAAGGAACGTCTGGAGAAGATGTGGTCGACCTGACAGGATGATGGAACTGTAAGCGATTTATGTAAAACACATTACATCTGTACAATATAATACAAAAAGATGTACCTAATGTTCCACTCTATAGTCACTATATGTGTTTGATACAAAATAAAATTCATATTTTTGCTAACTCCTTACACTGAGACATGTGCATAAAATAGGCATCAGCAGCAAAAGAATAGTGTACAAGTCATTAACTAGTGTAACAGGTGTAAATCACACACAACCCACTGGTGTGATCCAGCTTTCCATGAAAGGAAATATCTCCACTGCTAATTGTTGCCGGTTTTTCTTTTGTGTTTGTTACTTGTAGTTAAAAAAGCCCAAAAATGTAGAAAAGCTCAGCAAGTGGTTCATGGGAAGTAATGCCTGGAAATGCAGTACGCTGGAGAGTTGGCTGGAAGCCGGAGAAATTTCAAGCAGCTGAGCTCCACAGGTCACAGTTTTCCCAGCCTTTAAAAAAGACGTAGCATTCAGACCATGGCTTCATTTGACAAAGCCAACGAATAAAAAAAACGTACATACACATGATTATGTTATCACAAAGCCAGGATTTGAGACCGCCGGCCTATTTATCAATTTCAAATTTGTAAAACTATAAGCTACAGATAGAAACACAGACCCTCCATGAAACGAGATGATAAAACTCATCAAACATAAAGGAAACACACGGAAAACCATCAGCTGAGGATCTTTGTGTGTATGTTTGAGTGATTGAGAGTGTGTGTGTGTGTGTGTGTGTGTGCGTGTGTGTGTGGTTTGTTAAAGCCGTACTAGCACCACTCCTCCTTCTCTCCCTCTGGGTTAAAGCGCTGGGCGAAGTCGCTGCTGCCTCCAGACCCTGTGGTTATGCCTGTGATGTAGTGGTATCCATTAGATATCCCATGCAGGGCATGCTGGGACATTGTCTGGAGGGTGACGATCTGCTGCGAGCTCTGGAGCGCCGACTGAGGCCGGAGAAAGGGTTCAGAGCCGATGCGGATGATGGGACTTGGAGGGGGTAGGGTGGCCTGGGCACCCATTCCAAAGGACACGGGGGAAGAGTTGGCAGTCCTGTAGGCCACAGCGGGACGGGGGGTCACGGGCGTCTGGGGCAGCTGCCTGCGCCCGCGGTTGGGCGTGCTTGAACCCGAGCTCAAAAACACTTGGCTGCCTTTAGCCCAACCACTGCCCTAGATGAAAATTGAACAAGCAAATGAAACGATGAATGCAATGTGTAATAAATGGAAAAAAGAGGAAATCGATAATATGGGAGGAGAGAACAAAGAAAGACGGATTATGATGAGGAAAGGAATAGAAGGTTTTAAGAGTAAATTTATAGTATGAGTGACATCAAATGGACAGTAAATCAAATGCCACGTGTATAAAGACGAGGGATCAAAAGCAAAGGACAGAGAAAAAAGCACGAAGCAGACAAAATGCACATAGGAATGGTGCAGGAAAGAAAAGGACAGAAAGGGAAGTGAAAGCCCATGAGTGGTTAAACAAAGAGCAAAGAGAAGGAAACCTGGCCAACAATAAAGAACGAACGCTCTAAGAGCACTGATTATTGATCTGATTATCTGTATAATCACATGCACATTTATTATTATAATCATATAAGCAGGGTCATATTTAAAAAATCTGTATGTTGAATACAACAGTGTTTGTGTTGTATGACTGTTTAACCTTCATCCATCCATTATCTTCCACTTTATCCTCTATTAGGGTCGCGGGGGGGGAGAACGTTTCGGGGACTGGGCAGATACACCCAGGACAGGGCGCCAATCTATCACTGGGCACACACTCACTCACACAGACACACTCTATATGGGGCAATTTGGAGAACTCAATTGACTCGATCCATGTTTTTGGACTGTGGGAGGAAATCGGAGAACCCGGAGGAAACCCACATGGACACGGGGAGAACATGGAAACTCCACCCAGATGGGGATTTGAACCGGGAATCCCTAGTGCTGAGAGGCGAACGTGCTGCCCACTAAGCCACCGTGCCGCCCAGACTGAATGATGACTTATTAATATGTAGACTATGTGGGTTTGATTAGGAACCATATGACCTGCGATGGAACAGATGAAAGAAGGGTTTCAGTCATAAACAGAATTGTATTGATGTGTTTATAGTGGATCATAGAGGCTCAGCTGGCATTTAATCCATCATTAAGTGTTCAGGAGTTTCATTAATCATGCACTCTCATGCCTTCAGACCACTGCTGCCTTCTTTACAATAAAAATATACCACAACTTCACTTTAACAGCGAGACTGACATGGGATTAAACTTCTACACTATTTCAAGCACTTTAGTGTTTAACTGCACCAAAATAAAATACACAGCTGCAACATGAGTGCAATTATGTCAAATATATAAAAAATGAATTAAATTTCAAAGCATTTACTTGGTAACAACATTACTGCTGCCAAAAAAGACTTGGCAGTGATTTGGAGGCATTGCTGGAGTCCAGTCACTATTGGGTTTAGAAAAATTGCCACCTGGCATTTTATGACTGGTGGTGGGGAGCTGTGAAACCACCTTAAAAACCACAAGCCAGGAATTGTCGAGCTACATAAAGTGTGGAATGAATCTTATTAAGCCTTTTTACAGAGGAGGTTATGATGTGACAGACCACCCTTCATTCCCACCTGCTTGGTGAAGGTGCCGTCCTGAGCCTCTCCCGGTGAGGTGGCACAGCTGGCTGGTGCGGGTTTAGTGGAGCAGTGCTCCCGGCTGCCATAGCGGTCGCATGAGTAGTAGCGCTGCTTATCTGCAGAGGATGAGTGGTGTTTCCGTTCATGGGAACGTCCTCGCTCAGTCGCTCTCTCCCCAAGTGAGGGGTTTCCCTCAGTGTCAGTAATCATGCCTAAAAACATTAGGTAGAAATAGGGTTAATCTGGTCCTGTCTAACCCTTAGATATTCTAAAGTCCAAAGTCTTTCCTCAATAATAGATTAGAAACTGTAC
Source organism: Corydoras maculifer (assembly GCA_019802435.1). Taxonomy (NCBI): domain Eukaryota; kingdom Metazoa; phylum Chordata; class Actinopteri; order Siluriformes; family Callichthyidae; genus Corydoras; species Corydoras maculifer. The sequence continues at coordinate 989,759 of JAFMOD010000464.1, forward strand.
TATCAGGGGGCATTTGGTATCTCCAGTGTACCCATGAGGACATGCAGACTGTGAGGTCTACACCACTATATATATATATATATAATGAGTGTTTGCGTGTGACTGTGGCCCAGAGATACATTGGCACCCCCCCCCCCCCATAGTACAGGATTAAGTGGAAGATAATGGATAATGGATAGACTGCTACACTGTCTACACAGAGTGTTTCCTAGTTATGTACCCTAAAGTGCCAGGATAGGGCTTGGCATCCTCCATGATCCTAATTAGTATAATTAAGATGCTGTAAAATTATGTATAAATATCAATAGACATAATAGCATAGATGGCGGCACAGTGGCTTAGTGGTTAGCATGTTCTCCTTTCAGCACTAGGGATTCTCAGTTCGAATACCCATCTGGGTGAAGTTTCCAAGTTCTTCCCGTGTCCGCGTGGGTTTCCTCCGTGTTCTCTGGTTTCCTCCCACAGTCCAAAAACATGGACCAAGTCAATTGAGTTCTCCAAATTGCCCCATATAGAGTGTGTCTGTGTGAGTGAGTGTGTGCCCAGCGATAGATTGGCGTCCTGTCCTGGGTGTATCTGCCCAGCACCCGAATCGTTCTCCCCTGGATGGGTATGGGGAACCCCCCCGCGACCCTAATATAGGATAAAGTGGAAGATAATGAATAAATGAATGAATAATAGCATTGCTATAGCAGTTAGGTGAACCACGCATCCAGCTCAATCACTGTGCTCTTGGGCTTTAAACAAATGAAAATGTCTAAAAGCACATGGGCATTTTCCTGCACAGCAGTTGTGATCACTCACTATACCCACAGACCCGAAAGAAAGCTGCAAGATGGCTATCACAGTCTTTCAAAGTCCTGCATTCCTCACCCTGCAGTTCTGTAATCCCTGAACCCCTTCTTCATGACTTCTGACGTTTTTACCCAGTGTGCACGGTTGGCCTGCTGACAGGTTGCCATAAATTAGCGGGTCAGTGGGTCGGCATTGTGCTGTCAGAGTCTTTTATCTGGTTAATGGATGCCAGCTGCTTGCTAAATCTTGTGTAATATACATTGCTGTTCACAAGTCTGCCCCCGAATAAATCTATACCGCAAGTGGACCAGGTATAAAGAACCAGCACATCAAAAGGTTTTACTAAAGTAAAGTTATAAAGTGATCTATTCTGCCTACTGTACTTACACACAAGGCATGAATCCTCCACATTTAACCCATCCGTGAAGTGAAACACACACACACACACACACACACACACACACACACACACACACACACAATGAGTGGAGTGAGCACATGTGCCCGGAGCGGTGAGCAGCCCTGTACACGGCACCCGGACAGCAATTTGGGTTAGGCCATAGTATTTGGTGGGACTGGAACTCAAACCGGGGACCTTCAGGTCGCAATGCTACTTCCTTAATCACAAGCCTACGACTGCCCCATATTTAAAACATCTGTATGTTGAATACATTCATTCATTCATTCATTCATTCATTATCTCCCGCTTATCCTCTATTAGGGTCGCGGTGGGGTTCCCCATGCCCATCCAGGGGAGAACGTCTCGGGCGCTGGGCAGATAAACCCAGGACAGGGCGCCAATCCATCGCTGGGCACACACTCATTCACACAGACACACTCTAAATGGGGCAATTTTGAGAATTCAATTAACTTAATCCATGTTTTTGGACTGTGGGAGGAAACCGGAGAACCCGGAGGAAACCCACGCAGACACGGGGAGAACATGGAAACTCCACCCAGATGGGGATTCGAACCGGGAATCCCTAGCGCTGAGAGGCGAATGTGCTAACCACTAAGCCACCGTGCCGCCATGTTGAATACAACGTAACAAATAAGAAACAACAGTGTTTGTGTTGTATGACTGTTTAACCTTCATCCATCCATTATCTTTCGCTTTATCCTCTATTAGGGTCGCGGGGGGGGAGGGGGGGAGAACGTTTCGGGGACTGGGCAGATAGACCCAGGACAGGGCGCCAATCTATCACTGGGCACACACTCACTCACACAGACACACTCTATATGGGGCAATTTGGAGAACTCAATTGACTTGATCCATGTTTTTGGACTGTGGGAGGAAACCGGAGAACCCGGAGGAAACCCACGCAGACACGGGGAGAACATGGAAACTCCACCCAGATGGGAATTCGAACCGGGAATCCCTAGTGCTGAGAGGTGAACGTGCTAACCACCGTGCCGCCCAAATGTTTAACCTTCATAAAAAATCTGCTGGAGAACATTCCCATGTGAAGAGCATTTGTCAAAACTGAAGCGTTACTATAATTACCCACCAGGGTTTAAACACATTGGGTGCAGAAGTTCACTGACCTCCGGTGCTAGCAGGCTGACCTCCAGGTGACCTGTCCAGTGACCTTTGCTTTTTGTCTTTGTCCTTTCGGTGATGGCAGCGGTGGTGGCGATGATGGTGATGTGCACGCTCCTGAAGCGGTCTCTCAGGAGCATAGTCGTTTGAGACCACCTCCTGAGTGCGCTGCGGGGTGAATGTGGACACCGAGCGCCTCATGGGGGAATCGGGAATTGGCTGAGGAGTCAGGAACGGGGGTATAATGAAGAGTCGGCATGAAATGTAGAATTTTCTACATTATTAAGATGTTAATTAACAGTAAGTCAGAGGCAGCCCTCCTGCAAACACGATTCAGAGTTTGTAATTAAATAAAGCAAATTACTGTAACCATTGCTGAGGTTCAGTGTGTGAGTGTAAAGTATTAAATCTATCTAAAAGCAAGAGTAACCCGTCTTCGGAGGTACGCACCACCAGCCTACAACTGCCCCTGTATAACTGTATGACCTATGACTTTGTTTTATTAAACCCGGCAGGTTCAATTCATAGAGAAATGAAAAGTAGCTGGATTTAATAAAGCAAAAGTTTTCTTCCTGTAAATATTTATTCCGATTTATTGACTGTAAATCAATAAAACATAGAATTTGACCAGCGATTTCCAAAATTTTACCTGAACTGAAATGTTACTGTTGTACTTTATAGTATAGCTCACACTTAAAGTCAAAAATACACAAATTATAGCTACAATCCCAAAGCAAACACCAATGTTAAAGTATTAAAGTATTAACCCCTCACCACAAAACACTACATAGAACCCCGGTTCAAGCAAGACAACAGATTTGAGCCAACGCTAGAACGTTAGAACATGTTGGTATCTGCTGTGGGCCTTAGGTAGTCATTTTCCTGAGGAGTCTGTCTGTGATGATTAAAAATACAGTGCTCTCTGTGACACCGAAACTGCTATGTCTCTTTGATTCCATGCTTTATAACTGGCATTAGCTAATCCTGAGCTTGAGCTTAATAACAGGGCGGAGCTACTGTTTATAAACCCAGGTTTAAGGTGGAAGCACTGACATTATAAAACCAGCAGTGTGCACTGTGTGCAGTATGAATCATACTGTGAAGTAATAACAGATGAAGTAATGCTTACCTCCAGTAAGGTTCCAGGTGAGTACCGCGAATGACTTCTCTGTTTAAATAAAAATAAGGAGAAGTAAAGTTTTCATTGGTAAGATAAAAAGAGCATTCAAATATTAACTGCAAACATAAAATAAAAATACATGAGGTATATGTTTTATATAATTCATATTGAACATATTCATTCATTCATTCATTATCTCCGGCTTTGTCCTCTATTAGGGTCGCGGTGGGGTTCCCCATGCCCATCCAGGGGAGAACAACTCGGGCACTGGGCAGATAGGCCCAGGACAGGACGCCAATCCATCGCTGGGCACACATTCACTCACACAGACACACTCTATATGGGGCAATTTTGAGAATTCAATTGACTTGATCCATGTTTTTGGACTGTGGGAGGAAACCGGAGAACCCGGAGGAAACCCACGCAGACACGGGGAGAACATGGAAACTCCACCCAGATGGGGATTCGAACCGGGAATCCCTAGTGCTGAGAGGCGAACGTGCTGACCACTAAGCCACCGTGACGCTTCATATTAAACATATATAATATATAATCCTGAAAATAATGTATAACATATAAATAATCCAATATCCCAATTCACATATGGAACACATGCTGGACATGCTTCAGGAAATGTAACACAAGACAGAAATATACAGCAGGGGAGTAAAAAAAATGTTCTACAGTCTGTAATTATAAAACTAAAAAGTTCATCTATATGGTAAGTGGGCGTCACGGTGGCTTAGTGGTTGGCATGTTCTCCTCTCAGCACTAGGGATTCCCGGTTCGAATCCCCATCTGGGTGGAGTTTCCATGTTCTCCCCGTGTCTGCTCCGGGTTCTCCAATTTCCTTCCACAGTCCAAAAACATGGATCAAGTCGATTGAGTTCTCCAAATTGCCCCATATAGAGTGTGTCTGTGTGAGTGAGTGTGTCCCCAGCGATGGATTGGCGCCCTGTCCTGGCACCCGAAACGTTCTCCCCTGGATGGGCATGGGGAACCCCCCCGCAACCCTAATATAGGATAAAGCGGAAGATAATGAATGAATTAATGAATGAATATATGGTAAGTGGAGGAAATAGATGAGGGAGTAAGAAGGGGGCGTGGCCAAACTTTAGATTTGCAGACAGATAGAGAGGTCACCTGCATTTCTACACTGAGTTTGGGCATAGACACAGCCCGCCCTTGACCCTCCAGTCCCGAAGTTGCTATTGTGTTAGCAGTGTTCTCCATTTTTCTCATCTCCACTGACACCTGGGCCAAACACATTCACAAACACACACACACACACACACACACACACACACACTTACTGAGTGCAAATCCAAACATCTGAACGCAAACAAACATGCTAACCATGATTAATAAACTGCACAATGATGTTAATTTAAAAAAAACCTGGGCAGCGTTTGCATTCGCAATTTCTTCTGATTGGCCTCGAGAGATCGGGTGTTTCTTTGAGCGCTGGACATCTTTGGTTCTCTCTGCCACCCAAGATGAGGAGCCTTTGATGTTATTGTCATGGCTAAAGGGAATGAAGATTCAGATATTTTAATGTTCACTGTTAGCAGATATTTTGCTGTGATTTGAATGTTGGATTACAAAAATAAAAGTGTTTTAGTGAAACTGATTCATTTAATGTTATTTAATGGCAGGCCTGTCGGCATCTCCAGTCCTTTGTGTATTGTTTTTTAAAAAAAAAAAAAACACTTAAATATACAGACAATCTGTATCTAGTGTCCTAAACTGTTAATCCAGCCGAGTTTCTCAAGGATCATAAGTCCCCCACTGAGCCTTAGTTCTCACAAGCTTTCTTCCTTTTTAAGAACAATACAAATACCAAAAATAATTGCAGATATATGTTATATGAGGTTCTTATGAATATGTTTTATTGTTATCGTATTGTTATATATTATTCAATGGCATGGGCTAGATGTTTTAATATTTATTTGTCTTCTCTTCTGTACTGCTATTTCTTTATGCCCCACAAGGGGGACCACACAGTTTAGATACCTGTGTGTTCTGCTGGACATTAAAAAAATTGATATATTGAACCAAGAGACATGTTTAGCTCATCCTAGATATTCATTTGAGGTGAAGAGTTTGGTCGGATGCATGTTGAGAGTCTTACGGCATGTGCCCGTTGTTCAGCGTGGACGAGCTAGGTCGCATAAAGGGCTGAAGTTCTGATGGACAGTCCAGAACACTCCTGCTCTTCTCCTGCATGGGACACAGGATGGGCTCCAGCAGAGCTCCTACATTGTTCTACACAGAACATAAAAGAAAAAACAGATAATATCCACCCACTGAGAACTACATCAGATGGACTGAATAGATGTTCATCCATCCATCCTTCCATCCATCCATTAACTTCCGCTTTATCCTCTACTAGGGTTGGGGGGGGGGTTTCCCCATGCCCATCCAGGGAAGAACGTTTTTGGCACTGGGCAAATACACCCAGGACAGGACGTCAATCTACTATCACTGGGCAACTGAATATATATATATATATATATATATATATATATATATATATATA
>JAFMOD010000464.1:1001275-1076837 GCA_019802435.1 Corydoras maculifer
ATATATATATATATATATATATATATATATACACACACACACATCATACATCATTACATTCACCTAATTGTTTATGCAATAAATTTAATCTACAATAGATTTTCAGAAATGATCTAGAATAGATTATTGTTTATTGATTATTATTAGAATATAAATTATTGTACAATCTACAATACATACAACTTTATCTGTTCACACACATGGGGTTTGTTTGGGTGTATAACTTTAATTCCAAGAATAACTTCATCATGAACTGCCAGGTATGAGGGGATATTTTGGTCCACAACAAGAGAGAAAAATGTACCACATCAGAAAAATTAGAGGGTGAGCACAAAGCAAAAACAAGGAGAAAGGGGGGCAAACCACACCGAAGAACACAGAGGTTGTCTGAGGAATAAGCCAATGGGGGGACAGGACGAGCAGAGTGGGGTGGGAAAAAGTTAAGCTACCTTGTAGGCGATTCGCGGCGGACATTTCTTTCCCAAACCTAAAGGTGGGGACATGTGGAGCAGCATCTCATACATATCGCGGTACTTGATACGGCCACTTCACCCAAAATAAGAGACAAGGATGGGGGTTAAGATGAGTAGGAGAGTGAGAAGGAAGTGAAGTGGAAAAAAAACAGACAACAGAGTCAAACACAAACAAAAAACAAGAACAGAAATCTGTGTTATTTAGATTTCCATGTGTTACTGACACCGATCCCATCTTTGACCCTGGCAGGACCAAAGATGGATCCAAAAACATCAGAGGAGAAAAAGGATTCCTGATGGGGAGAATGGGATGGAGCAGAGGTGCACACATGGTGTGAAGAGTGACGGCTGCATTGTTTGTAGGATGTCTGCTTGTGCATGCTAAGAGACATCAGGTCATGTTTCCCTTTTAAGTGCTTTGAAAACAAAGATTTCAACTGAGCCTTTGGAAACTTTCATGATGTCTATTCATAAACCATATAATAAACTGGTGCACATGTACTTCATGTACATAAGTAACTTTTTAAATATATATTTTTACAGGAACTTTTTTATTTTAGCAGGTATAGTTTATTGTGTAGGTTCTTCAATGAGAAAATTCTATGTGCCTGGGGCACCTGTCCCTCATTTAAGAAACTCATTATCTCCGTTGGGTGATTGGTTTATTTGGGGTTCCCCATGCCCATCCAGGGGAGAAAGTTTTAGGAGCTGGGCAGATAGACCCAAGACAGGGCGCCAATCCATCACTGGGCACACACTCACTCACACATACACACTCTATATGGGGCAATTTGGAGAACTCATTTGACTTGATCCATGTTTTTGGACTTATTGCTGAGAGGAGAACATGCTCACCACTAAGCCACCGTGCCGCCCTAGAATGTAATAATTAATGTTAATGAATGTTTGAATGATTTTGCCTCAGTTCATTTGCACTGGACCATTTAGATTGTGAAGCTAATAAGTCAGATGAATAGAGTTTTGCATTCAGCACATAAGGCAACATATAAATAGCTACCAGTTAAGGTTTCCTTTAAATACTTAGAGAAATAAATAACAAGTAGCCTTTTCCTTTAGGATACAAAACTAGCAGCTAGCATTAGCCTAGCATTTGCTATTTATGCTTCAACATTTTTCAACTAATAACAACTTTTAAAATAAAAAAAGTGAGAAAGATTTAAGAAGTTACTTAAATGTTACCGAAAGAACATGTGTCTGCCCACCATAACCACTAAACCAATAAACTGATAAACAATGACATTTTTATAGTTCAAGGCTTTGAAAGCTTTGTTTCCATGACCACATCAATAACCAAAGCCAAGTCAAGTCTGAAAGGGCAATCGCTTGTGTTTAGGCAAGTCATTTAGTGCACAGCCATTCAGTTCAGGTCTCTGGACGGTGGTGCACAGAGCCCGCAAGAGTGGAGGAAGTTTTCTAGGGTTGCAAACCTTGTATGCTACCCTATTCGGGCAGTTCTTTCCTAAGCCAAGAGGGGGTGAGATTATTCTCAACAAATTGTACATATCCTTATAGGAAATCCGTCCGCTGCAAAGAAAACAAGCAAGAAATGACACAAATGTGAGGCAAGCTCGAAGGTATATTAGTACAGGCTGTGGGCACATATGGATAAGTCCACTTCATTCCACTTTGTGCATGAACCTAGAATAAATATCCAGCAAACGATTGTTCACATATCTTAATAAAAAGAAAACATTCACCTTTCAAACAGATTTGTTATTAAATATTGCCTAAACTTTTCAGGGTTGTAACATACCATGCGGCTGGGTCGTACTCAGCCCACACCCGGATAAACTCGTCCAGGTGGTGAGGGCCGAGGATGGAGGAGTCCCGTGTCAGGTACTCGAAATTATCCATGATCACAGCGACAAACAGGTTCAGCATCTACATTTGAGGTTTAAAACCATACAATAGCTTTACATTTCAATAAATGCCTTTATGGATGTTCAATTACAAATCCTGAAGAAACTACAAACTAGTTTAATTTATAGAGGTTTAACATTAAGAGGTACAATATTTGGCAATAGTGGCACGGTGGCTTAGTGGTTAGCACGTTCTCCTCTCAGCACTAGGGATTCCCGGTTCGAAACCCCATCTGGGTGGAGTTTCCAAGTTCTCCCCGTGTCCGTGTGGGTTTCCTCCGAGTTCTCCGGTTTCCTCCCACAGGCCAAAAACATGGATCAAGTCAACTGAGTTCTCGAAATTGCCCCATGTAGAGTGTGTCTGTGTGTGTGAGTGTGTGCCCAGCGATAAATTGTTGCCCTGTCCTGGGTGTATCGGCCCAGCGCCCGAAACATTCTCCCCTGGATGGGCATGGGGAACCCCACCCCTGCAACCCTAATAGAGGATAAAGCGGAAGATAATGAATGAATGAATGAATATTTGGCAATATGGGTTCTAGGGAAGCCTCGTCATTGCACTTATATATGCAGCAGGACAATCTCATTCCAAATGCAAAGGGGCATTTCTATTGTGTTTTACTTGATAAGTCAGTGAACCTTTAGGGCTTTAAAAAAGAATGGGATTTTTGTTTGAGGTCTGTGGAGGACATACTGCCCTTAACTGTTAGACATTTATCTTAAATCCAAAAAGCTGGCACAAAAGCAGATAGGTGTACAAATCTGTATATCAGTTAACAAATAGTGTTTTATTCATTATTTGATTGGCCAGTGTCTGTTCACAGACTTTATTGTCATTGAAACCCAAAATATAAGCATGACAAAAAAATAGTCATTGTTTTAAACTATCTACATAAGTTTGACCATAAACTAAGCCACTTTTGGTTAAACCTCTGGAGTCTTATTATGTCTTGGAGCTTTTGCAATCATTCTATAGCTCTCTGGAGATTTAAAGAAATGTTTTAATGCTATGAGGTTATAAATCAAGCAAGAAATGCTTTTCAGCCAAAATCAACTAGTTTTAGTGATATTTTTAGCCTGAATGTAAAACATAACAAAATGCAACTGATACAATTGCAATAAAATTCAGCCTATGGGACCATGAGAAATTCAAAATGTTTAACAGAACTGACCAAAAATGAGCAGAGAAAGATGAAGGAGACAAAATAAAAATAGGCAAAGTCGCTGCCGCACTCGTTTCCCAGAATGCCTGAGCGCTCATCACACGGGCGGTAACTCAGGCACGATAGCATGATCTCATGCCAGGCTTCTCCTGTAGCACTCCTGATAGAACCAACACAAATACACCACAGTGATCACACATTACAAGAACACTAAACAAAACTGCACTTTATTTTCTGAATAACATTTATATTCTGGATGTATAATATGTATAAATGTATAAACTGTCCTAGGTTAGACCTTGTTTGGGGACAGGAAACTCAAATCTAGAACACAGTCGGGTGGGTTTGTGCTACAAAAAACATTTTAGCAAGTACATTAGAAAGATACAGAGTGCCTTGTTTCCTGGCACAAAGCCCACTCAGCTCTGTCTGTGATTAGCAAGCCACCAGGTGGCACTTGTGACTGCGTTTCCATGTTCTGACTTGATGGGAAACAAAGAGGGGGAGAAAATAGGCGTGGTCGAGGGTTTATCACAGCTCGTTCGCCTCAGGCAAACTAGTGGGGGATGATTACAGAAGAAAAGCTGCACTAAGGCCACCACACATGCAGCTTTGTGTTAGTATTAATGTTATAATCAGCGGGTACAGTATGGCTTACACTGCATGAACACAGACCACCCTGTCTGCACAGCCACTAAACAGCTCTTAATACAGAGAGAGAGAGAGAGAAAGAGAGAGAAAGAGAGAGAGAGAGAGAGAGAGAGAGAGAGAGAGAGAGAGAGAGACTGAAAGCATATTCCAATCAAGTGATTACAGCTGATTTCAACCCTAACTGTTATGTAGGTGCACATCAATATTTATTGAAACGATAAATTGAATGCAGCTACATAGAAATAAAACTTTTTAAAGAAAACAATAGATAATTAATTGCACAATTATGTCAATTTTTTGTGTAGATATATATGCACAGCATTGTACTTCAAACATAAATCACCTGAAAAGCAGCATGAGAGCCTGAAGGAACGTGCGGAAGTTGTTGTGATGGCTGATGGCAGTTTCTTCATTAAGCTCAATGTTTCCAAAAACCTGTGAAGGACAAAGAAAATAAAAGTCTAGCTGTTGATATACAGTAGCAGTCAAACTACTTTGTTTCTTCAGTCAAATGTATATATATTTATTAGCACACTGACCTGCATTCCTATAATGGCGTATATAAAGAACAGCATAGCGATTAGAAGGCAGACATACGGCAGGGCCTGCAATGCACATAAAAATGTACATTTCTCATCTTTGAAGTTATTGCCTTTTCACATAAGTAGCATTGTTCATTTCTTTACCAGGTTAAAACAAGAAGCTTTGGAACATGTGGACCATATGAGGGTTTTGGGACTTTTATGGTTTTAATATAGGTATCAGTACCATACCTCTTCCAAATCTGCACCTAATGTGTTTAGAACATGTGGGCTATTTTAAAATATACAAGGGACCCATTTGGCTGATTGCAGTGTGCCAGTTCCAGCAGTTTTAAAGAACCATTCTGACTTCACACATGGTTCTTGGGACCTTAGCTATTAAAAGCTATTAGAAAAGCCTTAAATTATGTGTACATCATGAATTTAAACGTCCATGATGTGTAACTTGTGGGAAAACAATGCATCATTAAAGATAATAAACTACCCAGCTTTGATTTATTGATTTACCTTAAATGACTGAACGAAGGTCCATAGCAGAATGCGAATGGTGTAGCCCTGCCGGAGAAGTTTGATGAGACGCGCTGCCCGGAAAAGCCTCAGAAAGCTCAGGTTTAACAGACGGTCCTGTAAAATTATAAAATTGATTTATTGCTGCTAAAGACATTTATTTAATGGTTACATTGAATGGATCAATAATCTTATATGATATATACAACAAACTGCAAAGAGTACATTCTGTATCCAACATGTTAAACAAAAGCTGTTTCAGTAGCAAAAAAGAACATTACTACTACTACTACTACTACTACTACTAATAATAATAATAATAATAATAACCTAGTATTCCATAGAAGATGTTCAATAAGTATAACAGGTGGTAACAAAGCAGATTTTATAAAGAAAATGGTTTTATTTTTGACTCACATAAAGTAAACACACAATTGACCATAAAGTAATGGATATTGAGAAGAAGGAGAAGATATGCCACTCACCGTAGTCTATACATGAAGTGCATGTATCATGGGAGCCAAAATGGAGTGAGGACAACATAACGGATCAAGCAGAAGAGAAAGGACACCAATAAACAGAGCAAGAAACCATAAACAGCCGTCACATACAGTGAAAGTTACAGTACAAACATTTACATTAATACAATAACACTGACAATGACATGAAGATCGAAACACAAAACCCGCCCTCATCGTGACCTGTCTTACCCCTCAGTTTAAACTCTTTGTTGCTTTTTATTCTCTTGATGTACACCTATTAATTCCCACCCGAAAAAAACCATTGCAATACGATTTTCACTTACATTAATCTCAGTAACCAGGATGTCAGTGATGCTTCCCAGCACTGTGACAAAATCAAAGACATTCCACGCATCCTTAAGGTAATTCTAGAATAATAATAAATAATAAATTAATAATAAATGAAGATAATTCTAGAAAAGAAAACATACAGAATACAAACCATAATTGACTGTGTCATACAGTAACATCCAAAGTATTAAATATCACTTTAATATTTAATTAACACTATTAGGACAAAATTATTGGGACACCTTCACCTTACATGGGACCTCAGGGGTATAATAACATAATCTTATGATAACACAAAATATTACACACACTCCACGATGATTTTGTTAAATAATTCCTTTTTTTAATTTGGATGATAACATACCAAAGGACCGAAAGCAATGATCTTCAGGATGCACTCCATTGAAAACAGTGCAGTAAAGACAATGTTGAGATACTTCAGCATGGCCTCATAAACATCCGGAGCACGATAGTACTGTTGGGAAAGAATCTGATATTACATCTGAAGGTCACATCAGGAGGAAAAAAAACATTAAGGAATCAATTAAGATTCCAATGACAGACCTTCATCATCAGGACCACTGTGTTGAGAGCAATCATGATCATAATCGAATACTCAAAAGGTGGCGAGACCACAAACTTCCACATCCGGTATTGAAAGGATTGCTGGTTTTGTGGCATGTAGCGTGTCAGGGGCTTGGCGTTGATGGCAAAATCTATACAGGCTCTCTGAAAAAGAGGAAGCAGGGAGATTATTGAGCTGCACAACAAAGAACCTAAGTGACAGCATCCTGTTATTTCATTATCTTTTTATTTCAAACAGCTTGGATTTTTGGAGCATGGATTAAAGAGGCACTGATTAGCAAGCATGATTTTATAAAGTGCAGATTTAATGATATATGACTGCAAAACGGACTTAATGTGGGCTGACCAGACTGGTGACATCATTTAATGTCTAAGCTTTATTACATGAGGTCATAAAGATACTTAATGGTTGGAACAATGTGGATTTGCTAACAAATATACTTTTAGGTCTGAAATACAGTACACTCCTGCATTTAAAAAGTTCTGATTGGCTCGTACCTCATTCTTCTCCAGACTACACTCAGACAGAGCCTTATCGCCCTGCTCCTGAAACGTGATGATGATCAACGCCACAAAGATGTTGACGAAAAAGAAGGGAAAGACAACGAAATAGACAACATAAAAGATGGACATCTCGATCCGGTAACCCGGACTGGGGCCATGATTTTCAAAAGTAGCATCCACAGAGTGTTTCAGTACCCTGAAAAAATAGAAAGGACTTAAGATTCGGTCAAAAAAAGATCTGTTGACAGTACCATGCTGTATCAGCTTACTCAAAAATATACATAAAGAGACACAAAGACCCCGAGCCAGCTGCAAAGTCCTGAGAGTTTTAAAAGGAGTGAGATTAATTAGCAACATTAATCACAAGCATATTAATACGATATCATCAGCACTTTAAAGGCACTGTGGAAATTACAGCAGACTTAGTAATCTCCAGTTCTGAGGAACATGCTGTATTTAATTAACTTTTTGCCTAACCTATAAACTTACCAGTTCATCATTTTTACATCATCGCACCACTGAATTATTTAACAGGCCACTTCATTTCATCATGAAAAGAGGGCAGAAAGAAAAAGGGAGCGACTGCGCTGGGGATTCACTGTTGTGCACTGAGATCAGGTCTGCAGAGCTCACTTAAGAAAGAGATAAATCATGTACAATTATGTGGATCATGGGGCGCATCCTCAGTCACCCCTGATCTGATGGAGACTAGAGTCGGCTCTGCCTCTTAAAAAGGCCAGCACTTCAGACCAACTTCCAGCTTTGAACTGAGATCAGAGTCACATATTTAACTCAGGAATCAACAAATCAAGAGGACCAAAGTTTGGTTGGGGGTTTGGAGAAGCTGTGGCAACTTTTATTTTTGAGGAATTTTATTAGTTTTGGCAACCATTGTTTAAGGGAAATTATAGCAGTTGTAGTTACAGTTATTAATGAGGAACCATAGTAGTTGTGGCAACTATTGTTTATGGGTTTGAAGTAGTTATGGCAACCATTGTTTATGTTTATAATAGTTTATAATTGTTTATAATAGAAGTTGTGTTAACCATTGTTTATGGGTTTAACACCATTGTAGCAACTGTTATTTATGACAAATTAGAGTAGTTGTGACAACTATTATCAGGGATTACAGAAGTTGTGGCAATAGTTATGAGGAATTATAGTAATGTGTGTGTGAAAGAGAGAGAGAGAGAGAGAGAGCGAGAGAGAGAAAATGAAAGAACTCACATGGGCCAGCCCTCCCCTGTAGAAACGGTGAACAGTGTAAGAAAGGCCCAAAGAACATTGTCATAGTGGAAATCATATTTTTTCCACTCTCTGGGTTGAGCTGAGACCTCATTCTTATCATAATTATCATAATTCAGGAACTGCCCCCTAAAACAGAAATAACAAACAATCATCAGTTGGGAAAGCAATGATTTAGAAGTGTATATAGGTTATGAATATGAGGCTTATTATAGGAAGTCCGCAAGTTCAAACTAATTTCTACTGTAACGTGATATCTGTTGAAGCAAGAGATATTTTTCTTTAGCCATTAACTTTGTGTCATCACAGAACTAATGTATCTGCAATTCGTGCCACCGCTGGATGCATCTGAAGTTGCCAGTTGCAAAGTAACACTTCGCAGCGCTGAGCGGCCGATTTAAGCAACACTTTGCTGTCCAGTCCTGCCGTATACCACTAAAGAAAAAGCGAACATTAAGATGCCAACCCCCTGCTGGCTGTAATCCTGAGACGGGAGAACAAGGCCTCTTCTAGCAATGCGAGAAAACAACATTTATAACATCTTAAGTCTTTACTTGGTTCTGTCTGAAATGTATATTAGGTGTATTGGTCTCTACCTGCAGTCCTTCTCCAGTCCTTTCGACTCATCAGTGCAGTAGAAGAACTTTCCCTTAAAAAGCTGCACAGCGATGACGGCGAAGATGAACATGAAGAGGATGTAAACGATCAGGATGTTCAGCACATTTTTCAGTGAGTTTACCACACAGTCGAATACGGCCTGCGAGGAAACGTTAAAGCAATGCACACCAGATTATTTTTTATAAAAACCTAGATTTTTATTATTCTTTCCATTCATTCATTCATTATCTTCCGCTTTATCCTCTATTAGGGTCGCCGTGGAGTTTCCCAAGCCCATCCAGGGGAGAACGTCTCGGGCGCTGGGCAGATACACCCAGGACAGGGCGCCAATCTATCGCTGGGCATTCCTTCCATTGTTTCATCACTATTTTTTATTACACCATAAATGAATCCTGTTTCCCATACAATACTATTTTCTCTATAGCCCTTCCATTAAATAAACATCTAACAAGATGACATCTCGCAAATACGTCTATTAAATCTGCTGCTGAGTGAGAGTGTAATGTTCAAGGAATGAAAACCTGTGGGAGAAGTTAAACGTACCTTCAGCTTCGGTAAGCGTTTGATAGTCTTCAGAGGTCGCAAGACCCGCAAGACCCTGAGAGACTTGATCGTGCTGATGTCTTTCCCTTTGGTCCCTCTACAAAATGGATGAGCAGAAACCTTAATTATTCACTGAGGTTCCCAACATTTGAACCAAACACTATGGATGAAAATCTGAACGCTTAAAAATGATGTACATGCCATGTACTCTATCAAAAAGAAGCCAATCAAAGGCCAACGTACTGTATTACTCACATCAGTCAGTCACAATGCATCACCTCCGCTGTATCACTACAAACCGCCGGTACATTCCAAAGCACTGAATATGGTTTATTAACGTGTGTATTATACGCAACCAGCAATTAATCAGTAGCACTGAAGCACAAAACCACACCCAAAATACCATGTAATACCGCATTACATGAGTTAGTACAATATCGTGCATGCAGATAAAGCTCTGTTAGTTCATTATTTTAAAAATGATGTATATAAATGCTCCATTTATTCCAAACTGATCTTAATCCAAGGCATCTGTCACAGACAGCAATCATTGGGTGACTCCCTATATTTTAGATGTTTATATAAATGACACAGATGCAGTGGACAAAGATTAGCTTAACGAACAATGGAGTATTTTAATGCCAGATTTGACGTGAAGTGCTACTTTATAGTCTTGAATAAAAGTTTGGACACCCCGCAAAAATTGTATCCATGTTTTTGAGGTAATATGAACAAATTAATAGTTTGTGTGTGTGTGTGTGTGTGTGAGGGAGTACAAAAGCATTAAACTGAATTTTATTCAAAGAGATGAGATACAATGTATGTCACACACACACACACACGATGCATTGCTCTAACGGCCACACCCATCGGGGTAGATATATTCACAAGCAGCATTTTTATTTAAATGGAGTGAAAATTGCCTGTTGGCAGAGTGTAAGATAGCAATGAGCATCACGACGCAGCTTGTGCATGGTGTGAGATCAAGCCTGTAATCTTAAAAATCTGAAAATATTGGGAAGTGTTTTTGAAGACAAAAGTCATATTTAAAAATGTCTCCTGTAAAAATGGTGTAAGCTCACTGAAACATGTTCATTTGAATATTTAAATAGGGGCGTCCACATTTTTACACAAGAGTATATTATAATATATTAATCTACACACTATACATGCAATTCTAACAAAGTACTAAATCAAACACAGCTGTGCATCAGATATAAAAACCGCAACCAATGACAGAAGAGAAACTCCACCCAGGAAATGGGGGGTCGGTTGTCTCTTTTAGGGAATCCAATGCTGTTTTGCAAAGGAGCAGGTATTATGGATCAGAAAGACATCGTCCAGGGAGTTCATCATCCAGCCTCATGTATTAGAACTCGTTATGCACATAAAGAAAATCAATCGGAGTACCAATCCCTCATAACAAACTCATAACACAGTGGTTACAGTGGGTTCTGTCTGTAGAAGCCAAGCAGTGACTATTCCAAAATCTATACATGCTACAGCCTCTTAAATGAAATACACAGTTTTAACACGAACACAGTCACTGTCTATACTACAGCACTGTGTTGGCAGCGTACTGCAGACATGGAAGGTAAAAGTAAAGCTACAATTCAATCAATTCCATCTTAAAGATGCATGAACTTAGTGAAGATCTAAATATGTTAGGATATAAGGTACTGTTTGGATTCACTAGCACAGCAATGAAACAGAAAAACAACAGTAACAATGATATAATGACATAGAACATCTTACAAACAGCTTCAAAACTAAAAAAAAAGATGGTTTTGTGCAGGAAAAGCTGCAGAGGGATGGTGCAAAACCCAAAAGGAGGTAAGACTACATCTCTATTTGGCAATAAAGCTGCACAAGATCAAGACAGATTTTTATTATAATTATTAAATCAGCATGAATCCCTGAATCCTGAAACTAAGTATTCAAAATGAGTGAAAATAAACCCCGTTAGACTCTTAATTAACACATATGCAATCACAGAATGCAGTTTAGTGCATATGAAAATAAATGTGTGTTAATAATAAACAATAAAAAAGACTGAAGTGAAACCTAATACAAGAATGAAACTAAACGAACTGCAGCAGCTTCACTAGCCTGACTCAATCGCATCACACCCCATAGCAGACAAACTTCCGATCCAACCACTGCAGACACACAACTTCTCTCATAATCCATTGCTCCCTGCAGACCATGCTGAGGTTGGCACAGGTCTAACAGCATGGCCGTACAAATCATGGCGGGGTTCCTTTCTTAATCCAGTGACCGGTCTCATGCACCTCACACATGCGCTCTGATGCACATTAGTCCTGCATGCTCATGTTATAAAGACTACCCGATTCTGAATCACGGCATGAAACCCACACACTCTCCAATCACATGTAATATATCAGGTTCTTTTTTATTTGTATTTTAATTTCTGTTTCTATCCAATATATCTGTACAGATGAATTGTTTGATCCAGCTCTTGAAGGGCTTGGTAAGCAGCTCGGGATCTGAATTCATGGTGGAATATCTGATGCTGTACCGGTGTTTGTGGACTGGCATTAAGAACCCATTCAATATATTACATCACACTGACCCGTCTGCTTTTGCAGAAGCCTCACAGCCGTTTTAGACCCTGTTTCCACCTGCTTGTTTTAGGCTCGTGCAAAGATTATTAATGTTGGATCCCGAAAAATTTTAACCAAACGCATTAAAATGAAGGCTGATGAATATGATGCAGCTTTGCAATTAAACTAATGTTTATTTTTATTTAATGAGTATTTGAAATTGATTTGCTGAGAATTGAATAAAAAGTGTAAATAATTTTCTGGAAATGAACACTTTTCTGGGTGGCACAGTAGTGTCTGCATCTCTGGGTTGCGCTGGGTGAAGTTTCCATATTGTTCCTGTGTCTGCGTGGGTTTCCTCTTCATTCTCCAAAACCATGGATTTAAACATCTAAATTCTATTCTGTGTGAATGAGTGCGTGCCCAGTGATGGTGTATATATATATATATATATATATGGGCGGCACGGTGGCTTAGTGGATAACACCTTCGCCTCTCAGCGCTAGGGATTCCCGGTTCGAATCCTCATCTGGGTGGAGTTTCCTTGTTCTCCCTGTGTCCACGTGGGTTTCCTCTGGGTTCTCCCCCTTCCTTCCACAGTCCAAAAACATGGATCAAGTCAATTGAGTTCTCCAAATTGCCCCATATAGTGTGTGTGTGTGTGTGTGTGTGTGTGTGTGTGTGTGTGTGCCCAGCGATGGATTGGCACCCTGTCCTGGGTTATCTGCCAAGCATCCGAAACCTTCTAAGCTGGATGGGTATGAGGAACCCCCCTCGACTATAGGACAAGATTAAGTGGAATAAAAGGGTTACTACTTTAAATAAGTAAAGCAAACTTACTTTTTCTATATACCCAGGTGAATGAGGTCTTACATTGAAGCTGTGGTTAGCATTTGGTTGTGTTAAACGTTATAATAATGCAAAGTGTAAACAGGGTCTGGGTTTCTGTTAAAAGCTATCAAAGTTGCCAGTGCAGAGTCTCATCACCCAAACCCCTCGCCCACACGCCCCACCTGCACACACACACACACACACACACACACACACACACACACACACCTGCGGGCATACACACCCACATGAATTCACTCCATGGAGAAACTTAAGAAATGGGCCTCCCTTTACTCTATTAACACAGTTTTAAACTCAGAAAATAATAAATATATATATATACTTTTTCCCACCTGTTCGCACTTTGATGCGATCTAGTGAATAAATAAAACAAACACAGTAAAATATTATCCTCACATGGGAACTGGACCAGACATACATAATACATCTACGTGTATTTGCTTATTAAACCCATATTAATACATCATATTACCCTGAAACATCCAAAAATCACGGCACCGGTTAGACCACAATATCTATATTTAAAATATGCCTTTCTGTGTGTGTGTGTGTGTGTGTGTGTGTGTGTGTGTGTGTGTTTTAACCACAAATTTCATTTAAATTTACTGTTTCCAGCTTTATAAATTAATTGCAGCCTCATAATCAAAGATCATTCTCCACTATATTCATGCTGCCTCTACAATCCTGTTTATCTGCTTAAACCACTGAGCATTACACATTATTACATTATTATTATTATTACATTATTATTATTATTATTATTATTATTATTATTATTATTATTATTAACATTACACTGAGCTTGCTCATAAGTTTTTCACTCACCAGTACCTCAGTACTAGGTGATGTGACAATAAAAATCCTTGAATCCTTGAACTAGAAAGTTTAGCTACAAAAAAAATGTAATTAATTCTAATCCTCATTAGTAGAAACTAGTAATATATTAAATCAGCTTCTGCATCTTTCATCATGTTCCTAAATATTAAATAATTTTTTGTCCAGGTAAAATGTGGTGTTTTTTGGACTGCTGCTGTACACAGTGATAGTCTGCATACAGCTTGTGTGTATCAAACGTAACAATTCAAAGCCAGTGAGGACTTCCAGTTTTGAAGGTTTTTTAAGAGCTATAAAGTAAACATATTTAAAGTATGAACGTCCACCTACACTAGTGTAAATCTACACTAATGAATCATCCAACAGTTACGTAAAATGATGGTGTACATTAATTGTAAATACACTGATGGATGATGATGATTGGTTTGGTATATATGTCAATAGATATCAATGTTGACATGCATTAGAATTACGATGTTTTGATTTGATTACATGCCTGAAGAAGGAAAACTGACTAACGACAGATGATCTGTGAGATAATGATATGTGATAAAAGTAAAACCAAGACGAGATTAAGATGAACTATTAGATGAAACTGTGACATGCACTGAGCTGCAATGCACATGGACTCTGTGAGCTCACTTATTCCAGCATTCATACAAAGGTTCGCATCATTACGAGGCATAGAACCCGTTTTGTATGGCTGGATGAGCAAAGGGTGGTCCGGCAAACAGAAATGAGAGACGGCCTGAGGTCAGACTTACGATGAGACAAGCAAGAAAATAAAGGAGGAGAAGAGAAAGAGAGAAAGATGACAAAGAGACAGACAGAAGGCATTACCCCATGAAGCTCCTTCACGTGATGTTGAATGAAGAGAAAGAGGGCGAGAGAAAAGTGTAAGAAAAGTAGAGCTCACACCACGAGTGCACCGTCGTTCTGACAGAACACTGAAATAACAAACTGAGAGACAGGAAGCGGAGAGACTACTGATCAGGATGCAGGCTGCCCACCACGTTCAGGGTTTAAAGCCGGAAAGTGTTTTTGTATCATGAAACCATGGTGTGAATCATTTAATAAAGCAAAAACAGGTATAATATTCCACCTTAATTCTGAAATACTCTATACGTTATACTCACGAGCATGCGAATGCCACCAAAGCTCCACTGACCACTATGAAGTCTAGAATATTCCACAGGTCTCTGAAGTAAGAGCCAGGGTGCAACAGCAGACCCAAATCCACCATCTTGGAAAACAGAAGAATTTCAAGTCAGGCTTAGAATCACAGGAAAGCATGAGCTAACGTGCATTATTACATTTACATTTACATTTGGTCATTTATTGGACGCTTTTATCCAAAGCGACTTGTTGAGCACAGGGTTCATCACAACATCCCTGGAGCAATGAGGGTTAAGGGTCTTGCTCAAGGACCCACACTGGTAACTTCAGTGGACCTGGGATTTGAACCCACAACCTTCAGATTGATAGGCCAACGCCCTGACCACTGAGCTACCACTCCCTATATGTATAACAGTTGATTTCCTAAACCCGAAAAACTCAAAGGACAATAGCTCAGAGGATTATAACATCACACTGTTAACAAACCATGGCTGTTATAGCTCGAACTGCAATACTATGGAATTAAATTTCAGTTCTTACCTTTATTACCATCTCGAATGTGAACACACCGGTAAAAACGTAGTCCAAATACTTCAGCACCTTTAAATCAAACAGCAGAATTAAAAAAATATAGAGAGAGAGACTCTGACCAGATGCCAGCAGCTGGAGTTATGGTTCTAAATGAGGAGGACTCACATTGTTCCGTGGTGCATTGGCCTGAACTGGGTCTTCTGCTGCGAGTGCGATGCTGCTCATTGCTATGACCACCAGGATGCACATTTCAAAGTAACGCAGACTGACTATGTAGTGACACAGTCGTCTTACTCTGCACACACACACACACAATACACACACACACACACACACACAATACACATCACAATATGTTTGCCCTTCAGTAGAACCACCGTAATAATGCAGATCTTCAGCAAAGTAATAACGTGTCATATTTCATAATGTACAATACAGTGTTTCTGAATTTTGTTGCTAGGGATCAATGAAGCGAGTCAATGAAGCAGAAAGAGGAAGAGAGACTATTAAAAAAGCATAAAGCTTGATGTTTTCATGGACAATAATCACAACTGGATGTTATTTATCAGTCAAATTGTCATCATCTTGTCTAGTTTTAAAAATAGTACTTATTAATGGGTTTATTACTATTATTATTAGCAGGTCTGTAATGCGGGCGGCACGGTGGCTTAGTGGTTAGCATGTTCTCCTCTCAGCACTAGTTATTCCCGGTTCGAATCCCCATCTGGGTGGAGTTTCCATGTTCTCCCCATGTCCGCATGGGTTTCCTCCGGGTTCTCTGGTTTCCTCCCACAGTCCAAAAACATGGATCAAGTCAATTGAGTTTTCCAAATTGCCCCATATAGAGTGTGTCTGTGTGAGTGAGTGTGTGTCCAGCGATGGATTGGCGTCCTGTCCTGGGTGTATCTGCCCAGCGTCCGAAACGTTCTCCCCTGGATGGGCATGGGAACCCCCCCCCCCCGCCCCGCGACCCTAATAGAGGATAAAGCGGAAGATAATGAATAAATGAAAGGTCTATAATGCCATGGCAATAAATTAGCTGTAATTAAAAGCAAAGAAAGTGAATTATTTCATCTAATCAGCCGTACTGCTTATTTTAGATGATTAGGTCTAGACGGAGCTGATACAGAATGAACGACAGTCAGGTCGTTTTCTTTATTAATAGTGGACGGCTTTCTATAATCAACAATACATATCATTCAGATGGATTCGTAACTCTGCACTGACTGGCCGCCTGTCAGGTTTATAGACACGCTGTTCGATCTCCTCGCTTGTCTGGCGGCTCTTTACAGGAGGATTTACGACTAAGAGCAGGTAAATACAACACAGATTTATAGTCCTGACCTCAATCGCCCAAATGTACACAGAGGCACCACTGTGGCTTTTAAAGGTAAAGGAATGAGAGCAGATTGAAGGTTTATACAAAAAGTGGGGAACCGATAAACACTTTGCTGAGTTGAGGTGCTGAATGGACAAGGCTGAATATCAGACACACTTACGGGTTGTTGGGGCTGAAGATAAACATGGAGCTATAGGGAAGGATCGGGCGTGGGCCGCTTGGGTTCCCCTCGTCCAGGTTCTTTTCCGTAATGGGGGCAGTTTCACTGTCAATACTGTTCACTAGATCAACAAACAAATTTAATTTAATTCAATATCAATTTAAACAGGATAAAAATTGAAGAAATGCATATCTGTGTGGTGCCTACTGGGGATTAAGGTAGTCTCTCCAGGTGGGGAGGTGATGGTGACGGGGATGCAGACTCCAAGGCCTCCTGTACGACTGACGTTCCGCAGGTTATCAGTGTCCTCTGGTTTATCCAGACCCCACCTGCTCCCCATCGACGGCTGCTGAGATGTAGGTAGAAGATCTTCACTTATGTCTGTATGTCTAGAGAAGAAAAAGTTGCCCATGCTGTTAGTTATGTTTCATTTTTAAAGCTGATGTAAAGCTTTTCTGTCCTTAAAGCTCAATTGTCCAGCCGTGACATTATTAACAATAGCCTCTGAGCGCTTCAGATTCATATCAATGTGTGAAATACAATACATTATTTAAAATCATAAAATACAGATTAATATAAACAGTGAGTCGATTCCCAATGAGCACTAAATCCACTGAGATATTTCTTTTTTTTTATAAATTGTGTTCTGTAATATGGCAGCACGGTGGCTTAGTGGTCAGCACGTCCCCCTCTCAGCGCTAGGGATTCCGAGTTCGAATCCCCATCTGGGTGGAGTTTCCATGTTCTTCCCGTGTCCATGTGGATTTCCTCCGGGTTCTCCGGTTTCTTCCCACAGTCCAAAAACATGGATCAAGTCAATTGAGTTCTCTAAATTGCCCCATATAGAGTGTATCTGTGTGAGTAAGTGTGTGCCCAGTAATAGATTGGCATCCTGTCCTGGGTGTATCTGCCCAGCGCCCGAAACGTTCTCCCCTTGATGGGCATGGGGAACCCCCCTTCGCGACCCTAATATAGGATAAAGCGGAAAAAAATGAATGAATGAATAAACGAATGAATGAATAAATGTGTTCTGTAATATGACCACTAGATGGCAGTTTTTGATTGTTAGCGAATCCACAATCCTGTTACTCAGCAATCAGTGTTCACTTTAAAAACCAGATTAGATTATGTCACGGAAGAAACCTTTTTTTTGATTATAGTGTGTTTCCACTCGAGCGCTATGATGATATAGGTTAATGATAATAAAAAAAAATTATAATATAGGTAATAATAGGCACTCGAGGTTGTGTTTTATTGTGAATAAAATACAGGAAACAGGTGTAATTGTACTCCACAAATCATTGTGTTTTATTCACAATGCTGCCCTCTCACTTATTGCTTCAATATCTTATTATAATGTGAGAATATTTATATAATATATAATTTATATAATGTAATATTGTGTGAAAATCAATCCAATCAAATAATGTAAAAATCGATGGTGTTAAAGTTAGAGGGCCATTGGGAGCCAAGATTATTGGCACATAGACCCCTCCCAACTCACTCACCATATATGCAAAGGTTTAAACTAAATCCCACTTTAACAGCTACAGCAGTAACATGTTACTGAGCCACATATGTTTTTGTAATATGTCTGTAAGAAGGACTAAAGTACTTTTACTTTAATTACAAATATTTGTTTGTTATAAAATTGACTTGTAATGTTCTCATTTGTAAGTCGCTTTGGATAAATGCGTCTGCTAAATAACTAAATGGAAATATCTGTTTCATCTTAAACAGGCTGGAGAGACAGAAACGAGAGAGGACAATGATAATGCAAAATATTTTGAGGCATTGCCTTCACTGCAGTAATGTAAGATGATAGAATGTTACCTCTGCCCAACCGAATGATCCTCCTCCTCCTTTTCTCCATTCTCCCGTTGCTCCTCTCCGTCCACTGTGGAGTGGCTTTTGCCTGTCCGTGGCCGATGCCTCCTTTTACCAGCACTGGTCCCATCCTCCCCTCTTAAGCTCCTGTCACCATCCTGCATGGCAGAACGTGATCCATCTCTGTGGTGTGAGCGTCTCTCGCTTTTTGTTCCGGCCACCCCGTTCCCCTCGCGCCCTGCCCGGTGTGAGCGGTGGTGCCGGTGTTCCCCCCTGCCCTCACGGCTGTGGCTCCGCTCACCCTTACTATCTTTGGAGCGCGTACCGTCTGCATGCTTACTGCGGCTGTGATGCACGTGGTGGCGCGAGGTACCCGTCTCGCCATTCTCCTGTGTATCGTTGGACAGCCGTTCGCGCCGCCGGTGGTGGTGTTTCCGAGGTGGCTGTGACTGTGGAGGATCCATAGCGAGGGGATCAGCCGGTACAGGTGAGTTCAGGTCCTCAGGGGTTTCTGCTTTGCCCCGGAGCTCTCTGGATTTGTCCCAGTCACAGCGTGGCTCTACCACAAGAGGCCTGTCCAGGTGGGTGGTGATGTCAGGCCTTAAATGCTGCGAGGAAGACAGTCGGGGGTTGAGCTCCTCGTTGTAAAGAGCCTCGCTGCTGGCTCGCATGTGCTTTCGGATCTGCGTGGTGCGCTGCTCCCACACGGACATCATCTTCATTGATCGCCGTTGTTCTTGGCTGAAAATTAAAATAAAGTGCATCAACATTGGGATTTCATTGTTTGAATAGGTTTTGGGAGAGGACATGTTATTCCACCCATGTTAAGACCAACTTTTACTCTCAGTAAACATAAAACGTCCCTTAGTCAAATTTCCCTCAAGCCTAATTTCTTTATATCCAATTCCCCGTGTATCACATTTCGTTACTCTGCTGCACAGTACAGTTTGGACTGCTGACCAATTTGGAAAGGGGGGTAAAATTTACTAAAAGGGGCCATGAACTGGCTTCCACTTTCGTTCTCATATAGAACCAAACACCCTCGGTGACTAAACATAAAGCAATGGACACAGGTTTGGCTAACTGTTGCAAACTCCTCAGTGAGAAAAGTAGCTATTGGTTGTCCAAAAAGTCGCTAGAAGTCGTCATCGTCTGATTAGCAAAATAGTCCATTTTTAAGGAATAAAATTATGGGACAGAAAAAAGTGAGTAAAAAAAAATCACCTTAAATTTGTTAGAATACCAAATGAGCTTGTTGATTTTTGAACTTTCACTATTTAAACTAACTTTAATGCTTTGTCTGTGAGGGTTGTGGAACGGGGCTCACGGCAGAATCGGCTGCTGACTGAGGACAGAAACTGAAGAACATGTGTGGCTCCAAAAGTCTCCAAT
Organism: Corydoras maculifer; assembly: GCA_019802435.1. Taxonomy (NCBI): domain Eukaryota; kingdom Metazoa; phylum Chordata; class Actinopteri; order Siluriformes; family Callichthyidae; genus Corydoras; species Corydoras maculifer. The sequence goes on from JAFMOD010000464.1 coordinate 1,021,411, forward strand.
AACACCAGAAAAGTCACTGGATTTGTTGATAATTGCATTAAAAATGAATGGTAAATATAAATATTGTTAAGTTGGCAAAACTAGTTTGGCTTTCTTATGGATTCTGCCAATGTGTCTATGGAGAACAAACTGTTTCACCCAGTGCTCTGTTTACTTTGCAGGCAGGTAACCGGCCGAAACAGACTGATTGGCCACAGCAGATAATCGTCTATCAGCAAAGGCCAAAGTATGAAATACTTATCAGATTCGGTTGCCAAATGCATTTAGCTTCATTACACAAATGTTTCAAGAAAATAAATTCCCCAGTCCTGGATCAGAGGGATAGTAACTGAAAGAAAAGAAGGTCTTTATGGATGTCAACTTACAGCCAGTCATCCAAGTGCTCCACCTAAAGGCTGTTGATTAAGCATCATGCAACCCACACACAGATATCAGATGCCTATGGATCAAGACATTAAAATGACGGGATAGGAGACCGGTCGCATGCATCACTTTAACTGAAAGCATGGCTTGATTATTCATTTTCACTCTGTAATCTGTGAAGATTGCTTATTTTATTGTTATGTTTTTTCAAGGCTCCAACCCACCAATTCAGTCTGAATAAAGATGAACCATGCACTGTGAAACACTATAACCTCATTAAACAACGCTGCTTCATCACTGAACACAACGGCGTCCTAAAATGATGAAACCAGCTATAATTTTATGTCAAATAAAGCAGAGTTGTGATTTCATCCATATTACTGCTCATTAATTTATTAGAACGTTAAGGTCTAATTCATCAGGCGTTATGTGCATAATGAATTTCCTTTTAAACCCGTTGGAGTTTCATTAGACTCCGATCTGAATCTCTAATGCAATCTAAACTTTGATAAATAATACTGTTGAACTAAAAACATTAGGGCTTAAAAATACAATCAGATTTTTTAATACATCTGAAAGTAGGTCAGATTGGCTCTATGGATTATAATGCACTATAATATCCACTATATTGCAGAATAAAACCTTTTGTTATACATTGGTCTATTTAAACATCATGTCTGATGTTTGGTAATCTCTGATAATCTCAATCGACGTTCTATGTTGTTTATTATTTGATTAATACATGTATCTGTGCATAGACAGACTCATATACTGACCAAATCATATAATATTAATAATGTTCCATCACAGAGCCTTTTAAAGTTTCGAGATTAGAATTATTCAGAACTAAGGATAATAAAAGCTGACGATGAAGGATGGGAAAAGGAATTCCACTCTCACAAGTCCAGCACACACCAACACACCAAGCACAATGAAGAGTGAGGGATTTTCTCAGGTGTGTCCTTTAAAATACCATTACCTCAAGTAGTGATGGGCAGGGGAGCAGACATAATTCCTAAAACACACGAGCACACAGTCAAATACACAAAGACACATACACACACACACACACACGGAAAGCCCACACTGCCACATACAAAATGTTTAAACACAGTAAAACTGGAAAAAACATTACAATACAGAATACAAATGAGAAATACACAGAAAACACGTATGAACCAAAGTGAGGGGAGACGAAAAAACTAAACGAGACACAGTGACGTTCTGCAGACAGAAGCAGATAATAAATCAGAAAGTTATCTTAAATTAATGCTTGGTTTTTATTATTAGATTTGTCCCTGTTTACATCTCTTCTTGCCACGTGTGTGTGTGTGTGTGTGTGTGTGTGTGTGTGTGTGTGTACCCATATGTATATATGTTTTTCTGTGTACAAGTGTGGGTGTGTGTAAGTGCAGGTGCACGCGTGTGCACATGTGTGTATTTAGATGTGCAGATGTATGTGCATCTATATTTGTATTCAGGTACATGTGCGTGTGTGGGTGTGCAAATGTGTGAGTGTATATTCACATGTGTGGGTGTATCTGTGTTTATGTGTGTCTGCAGGCACTCCAGGCTTGGGTTGACAGAAGTGCTGACTCACTGGCCACCACCACAAACAGCTCTGGTAGTAACAATCATTCAGATACACTTAGCTGCCGCTGAGAAAATGTCAAGCTGCCAGATATTGAAGCTAAACTGAACACACAGCTTGTCAAGCTCGAGCAGTGCAGCGCAGTCGCGGGGGGTGTATTCGGGTGATGGGTTCACGCTGGAGGTCCCAGCAGTCCAACGAAATTAAAACAATACTTAAAAACATTCTATTAAATATCCTACATTTTTGTTTTTAACTTTCAAAGATTCTCCTAAAAATAATAGCGATTCGAAATCGTTTGTACGTCATAACGGCAAAAAAAAAACTAACTCATATTAATCTCATATTATTCTATACTCAACAAACACTTAATGCAGTAGCATCTGTGCAATCCAGGGCAAAATAATAACAATAAAATAAATATATAATAAAAAAGTAAATTGCCAAATATTGGGCTTTTAATGGTCCTATAAACAGCTCATTGGATAAAATTGTATGATTAACAATAAATCACCTCTTATTTATTTTATGGAGGCATTTTATAATGAAACAAATTTTTAAAAATGAGCCCCAAATGATTTGTAATAAATCTTAAAAAATTTAGGAAGACTGTAAATTTCGCTTTCAAAGTTCCCTTCAGGGCAGTTATGTGTAATAATAAGTAATGTCTCAAAAGTGCCTTTTCTAAGAACTTGCCAATGTTCTCTTGTTTATAGGACCCACTAAAACCTGGGTTTGGCCATTCAATATGCAGGAATGTACACCAATTGATTCATGCAGTTAGCCGATCAGCCACTCAGCTGAGCCACAGCAGAGCAATGCATACGAATCACAGAGAAAAAAATGGGATGTAAGTGTTTTTAACTGTGTCATGATTGTTGGTTCCAGATGAGCTGATCTGAGGAGCTTAATAACTGCTGATTTACTGGAAATAATGCTCAACAAGTGAAAAGCAGCACTGAGAAATTAGATTGTAGCTAGTGGTAACTCTGATTGGGGGGTCAGGTTATTATCAATCTAAAGGTTGGGGAATCACTGATGTTACCAATATGGAACTTGAGCAATGGCTGACCCTGTTTTGAGCACTTGAGCAATGGCTGACCCTGTATTCTAAGCTCAACCATCAAGTTGAGATACTTGTAAGTTGCTTTAGATCAAAGCGTCTGAACTGTTCAGGTCCTGAAAATCTGAACATGAGATTATTCATTCATTCATTATCTTCCGCTTTATCCTCTATTAGGGTCGGGATGGGGTTCCCCATGCCCATCCAGGGGAGAGCGTTTCGGGCGCTGGGCAGATACACCCAGGACAGGGGGGCAATCTATCGTTGGGCACACACTCACTCACACAGACACACTCTATATGGGGGAATTTGGAGAACTCAATTGACTTGATTCATGTTTTTGGACTGTGGGAGGAAACCGGAGAACCCGGAGGAAACCCACGCGGACACAGGGAGAACATGGAAACTTCACCCAGATTGGGATTCGAACCGGGAATCCTTAGCGCTGAGAGGAGAACATGCTAACCACTAAGCCACCGTGCCACCGCAACATGAGATTAATGTTTTGTTATTTAAGGATTGTCATTTCATCTCATTATCTTCCACTTAATCACATACTTGAGTCGTGGGTGGGGGGGTTATATAGGGGCAATTTAGAGTAGCCAATTCACTTTGAAACCATGTTTTTGGACTGTCGGAAGAAACTGGAGAACCTGCGAACATGGGGAGAACATGCAAACTCCACTCAGATCGGGATTCAAAACTGGACATTTAAGGATCGGTCAATGTTAAATTTATATTGCTTTAAAGATCATATGCAAATATATTCTATTTTACAATTGTAACATAGAAGGTTTATACAAAAATGTAATGCAAACTGCAAAGCTAAACCTAAACCTGAAAATGCTAAATGCAAACCACTGCAAACTACATGCATGTCAGACAGAACATCCTCAGCACACAGGAACAAGAAGCAGTAACCTGGTTATGTAAACGTACATTAGATCAGTATACGTTCAGGATGACTAGAGATGGAGGAGTGAGATTGAGACATGATGAATCGGTGAAACGGAGTGTGGAAGGTGGTGGCACACAAGATAATAAAGTAAAGAAACTCACGGAGAATCAGAGCTGGAGTTGGAGGAGCCGTGCGACAGCGCACCTCCATTGGGCCTTATAACACGGCACGAATCAAGACAAGAAACAACAACAACAAAAAAAAAGATCGAAGGAGGAAGAAACAAGGGAAGACAGCCTAAGACTGTGGAGATGTCACACCCTACATAGATGAACTCAATCTCGACTAAGGTATGACAGACATCTCGACAGAAAACCAAAAGGAACTGGTTACACTCCATTTACGAGAACATCTATCCTTCCATTACGTCACGATGAGCCAAGTTTACACTCTGAAACCTGACCGGAAGAATAGACGTCTTGTAAATTCACTTAAATACAGAACATAAAGATAAATTCAGAGCAAACCATGCAGAGGGAATCCAAAATGTGGATGATACAGTCGTTTAAAATAAAGCAAAGTCTTCAGGGTTCGTCCCAGGATAATACCTGGTCATAATGAGATGGTGGTTTTCCCAGTGTTACAGTGGAAGGTGCAAGGTTCGAATTCGTTAGTGAAGGGCAACAGAGAAATGTAGTTAGATTTATAAATATCACCTTGTTAGTAAAGGTCACTACTGTTTTATGCACATAGTTGTTTATATAGAATGATTTTCTAATTGTCAGGATTTTCTAATAAGTTGGTGAAGTCTGTTAAAGTACTTTAAAAGTTGGCTTGACAGAGTGTGTGGGGTGTGTGGGGGTGATGTGGGGTGTGTTTGTGCTGTGGGGGGGAGGGGGGTTTATAGTAGACCTTGTACTGGTTTTATGCTTCTGTTACCTTAATATCACTGTGAATAAGTAACTGCAGTGCAAAAGGTTTAATAATGGTCCAAAAATCACCCAATAAAAAGGACACTGTCCACCTCATCGTCACTCAGATACAGGTCTCACCTCTCAGCAGTTTGTTTAAGTTTAAAAACTATTAAAGGAAATGTAGGGGATTTTTTGGGTGTAAAATAATAATAATAACTAGAAAGGAAAATATTGGAAATGAACTTTGGTTGGTTTGTCTTCGTGTGATGTGCAGAGTGTGTGTGTGTGTGTGTTTTGCGTTTCATACTTTTACTTCCTTTACTCTGCTGTAAACAAGTGTCAAACAAAGGCGTTTATAATGTGATCCTATAAGACAAAAATGGACTTATAATGGACTTAATAAGGAGTTTCTATATTGTGTGGGTTTTCTCCGGGTTCTCCAGTTTCCTCCCACATTTCAAAAACATGGATTCAAGGTGAATTGGCTGATCTAAATTGCCCCAATAAAGAGTATGTGTGTGCGTGTGTTTAGTGATGGATTGTCGCTGGGTGTCTGCCCAGCGTCTGAAAGGTTCTCTCCTGTATGGACATGGGGAAGAGACCTCAGACCTCAGTCTCTCAGTACAGGATTAAGTGGAGGATAATGAGATGAGATGACCAACTCTGACAAGCCAACTTTAACAGATAATGTGTCCCTTATCTCTCAAGTTTTTACCTTTTCTCATTTTTCTCACAAACACAACAAAACGAACCAGACAATATACATGTATCCACAGATAATCAGGTGGACGAGCAATGCACAATTCAAGACAAATAGGAAAACACATATAACTATGCACAGACAACATATACAGTACGAACACTAATAGACACAATTATAACATAGAAATGACAGAGAGAAAAGGAGGTTGTAACTGATATATTCCTGTGGCAGCGGGTTCAAATCCCCTCTCACTTACGCTGCTAGAGAGATATTAGCGGCCGACATGGGACTGACTTCCTTCACTTCTTTAGCCTTCTGCAATGCCAGCTTCTTACTGATGGCCTCCTCCTGTTCCTCTGCATCCTGGCCACCGGTGTAGAGAACACAGTAACGATACAGAAGGAATAAATGACTTAATGCATGACCCATGTTCAAAACATTACAACAAACCAATTCTGTGGTTGTAATTTCATCACATCTGAGACTGCTATGTGATCATCACATGTACAGTATATATACAGTCATAATGTAAAGCCATTCATCTAGCTGATAGCAGGGGACTCTATTAAAGTGAGTTACAGAGTGAGATAAACATCAGTCAGAGATAATCAGCCCTTTCAGACAGTGTTATGAAGTCAATAAAGGGCATAAGCATATGACCAGATATGGATTGCTCCCACATTTAGGGCCTACTCCAGCGTTTCTTACACAAATTTCTATCCTCAAATCTATATACAATAATAACATCCACAGGGATTTTAAATTGATTTACTGTAGACAGTGAAGGTGTTTAATGAAAGGTAATGAGTAATTCTGTTAAATGAATTATAGAATACAAAGCCATGTGATGCAAATTGGTGTGAGGGTGTGTATGTGTGTGTACCTTAGTGAGTTCCTGTGCGTTAGCAAGGTTGTCGACAGCAATAGCCAAAAAGACATTGAGAAGAGTGTCTGAATAGATGAGCATTAAGGTAATATGACATGGAGAACCATATTTCCCTCAGACCTTTTACAAACTCTTATAATAAAATGAGTAGTTCCAGTCTTTAAATGTGATTTTATATCAACGTATCAATGTGTGATATACAATACATTATTTTAAATAATAAAATACAGATTAATATAAACAGCAGTAATGGTGAAGGGCTTTAATCATAGGCCCACATTAGTAACTTTAGCCACCACAATGATCCAATAATCTCCACTGCAGTTCAAACTACTGCCAGTAGGGGCAGCTGGAAGCAGAAACCAGACTGTAGCAGCACATAGCAGTTGTGATCTGTATCGCTTTCCAAAAACGATTAGATAATGATATTCTTTAGTTTTAGTCTCTGTGATTTTGAAATCAGGATACAGTTACCAAACAGAGTGAGGACGATGAAGTAAATGGAGGAGAACATCCCGTCACTCACTCCTCCGTGAGATACGATACCATGGTACATCACGGCGTTCCAGTCTTCCCCTGTCAGAATCTGCAATAGAGATTTGTCAGATGTATCTGTGGATCGAAGTCTGAGCGCTGATTAGATTTAATACAGCTGCAGACGCTGGACTCTTTACCTGGAACACTGTCAGGATGGCTGCTGGAAACGTGTCAAAGTTTGTCGTCGGTGTCTCATCTTCAAAATCGAATCTGAATGACGTGAGGAAATAAAGTTTACACATAATACAGTGTTGTGAATCGCTGAACGAGCGTCTCTGCTGTAGCTGCACCCTATTCTTACCTTAATTAAAAGTCCGACTGGACCGTTTTTTCAACTAACATAAAAGCAGACCATTTTGCATGGCTCACATCTTATGAAGCCCAGCCAATCATAAATCAATTCATTAAAAATTCAACACAACTGTGTCATTTTTAAATAAGGAAACAAAAAGTGATCATGAGCAAATACAATTACTTATAAGTTTCTGCAGGTTATTATGAGTCAATACTGAAAACTAATACAGACAATATAATACAGACAATTATATAATAACGTTGATAGAGGTACAATCGATAAAGGTTACTATGACTCAATACTGGTGACTATAAGTCATTACAGGTAATTATGAGGCAACAGAAGTAATTTAGGTCAATACAGATATTTATGAGTCATTACAGGTAAATATTCCCCGTTCCTCTGTACCCTCTACATACTTTAGGTCAGGTAAACTGGATAATTTAGGTCAATAGTTTGCATCTCTGCATCTTGAAATAATATTATTCAAAAACTTTGCTTATTTATTTTATGCAGCTCACCAATCATTATGCTCGATCATGTCACTAGATGTTTACACGTTTAAAGCCAATATTTACCCAACAGCGGTGGTGCACACAGGCAGCTCCTCCATTTCTCAAAAATATCAATAATTCATGATTCATGGAGAGAAATGAAAACCTTTTTCACCCAGATGAAACTCTGCTATGCTCGATACACACACACACACACACACACACACACACACACACACGCCTAGGGCCAATATCAAATACAGTCAAAAATACTCTGCAGTTGGTCAAAAGTCAATTTAACACAACCCTCCAACTCCAAACTCCAAAGGTAGTTGGTAAGATGACTGCAGTCTGAAGTTATACTTTCTCAGTTTTGCCTGACAGCTAATGCATCGCTAACACGCCAAATGGACATAAAAAATAAATTAAATTGCATTGAGTTCTTGCACTTCATTAAAATAAATGTAGTAGAATTTAAATACTTGCAGGGGCTACAGGTAAAGGGTTTCATCTTTTTTTTCTTGCAGAGTGTTAGACTGAGATTTCTGCCTCATTTTATTACAAAATCAAAAACTTGAAAAAAAAAGCAAATATATGAACATAAGATTAAAGTAATATGCAAAACAACAGAAAACCAATTACTGATGGAATCCTAATACTCACTGTCCACCGAAAAGCTGCATGCCCAGTAGAGCAAACACCACGATGAAGAGGAACAGGAGGAACAGGAGGCTAATGATCGACTTCATAGAGTTAAGTAATGACACCACCAGGTTTCGCAAAGAGTTCCAATACCTATGCAAATTTACACACAGTAATTCATCATGTTTAAAAATTGCTTCATTACAGCACAGAGTTCAGCTCGCAATGCAGAAAGAAATTATGTTTCAGTAGGTCATGATTTAACTGTAAAAATGTGTTATTTATGCTTATAAAATGGGTCCTTAAATCTGATTGGCTGAGCCAATGTCCAACCATAACATTATGAAGCTCTGAAGCGATCAGAGGTGTGCATTATTATCAATGCGGGATAAACAATACATTATTTTAAATCATGGATCATAAATGAGAATACAGATAATCTAAACAGCGAGCGGTTTCACAATGAACACTAAACCAGTATTCTGTGACTCAGCAATCAACGTTCACTTTAAAAAACAGTATAGAAGACTATTTTTTTAATAACTTTGTTTTTTAATAAATGCATTTATTAATCAAATCTTTTTCATTATAGTGTTTGTAACCGTGGTGTATTATTGTGAATAAATCAGGTGTCAGGCCTACACTCTCCCCATGATTTACAAAAATACAACTTATTTCTTTATTAAAAATCCTAAACAGTTTCTATAGTAGAGGAAGTTTCTTGTTTCTTACTTGGTAACTTTAAAGATCCTCAGCAGTCGCAAAGCTCGTAACACACTGATGCCGAAAGAGGCTCCAGGTTTAACTGCTGCCCATATGACCTCAAAAATGCTTCCTATGATTACCTGCACATTAGCAAAATTAAATATAATGCAATATTATCACATGTAATGAAATCCCATTATTTGCCAGCATTAGTAACACTTGTACCGCGGAGGCAATTGATCAAGGTGGTACATTTATCTAGGTAGGAGGATACTCACGCCAAAGTCGAAGCAGTTGAAAGAAGAGTGAAAGTAGTTCCTGGGACCGAGGCCATACATCTTCAGACTCATTTCAATCAAGAACAGGCCCAAAAATATAAACTCTGCCAGATCTGTGATCAAACAGGCAGGAAGCATTCATCACCAGCGATAAAGTCTGATAGATTATTACATTTAAACAAACTATTAATATGATTAATATAATATACATAATTTTTTTTTATATACATTAGCATTTGTAATCTTTTATAAGTCATTATGTGTTATCATTCATGCAGTATTTTTCATAAAGGTAATAAATAACATCACTTTGCCGAATGCTTGTTAGGAGAGAATATAAGATTGAAAATATTTTATAGCATTTTCTGTATAAAGTTATTTTAGGTGAGGCAAATATTAAACACAAATGTTATAAAGCTTTACAAAATGAAAAGTAATAAACTAATAAACCTGCAGTATTTCATTTTGCTTAACAATTAGAAATAGTATAGACTAAGCTTTTAGCACTGGACATATACATATTTTTGGCCAGTCTCATTCTATTTATTAATTAAAACACTTTCATAATGTAGCCAGCGTGATGACAGCAACTTTCAAAGCAATATCTTTGAAATGATTGCAACTGGGTTACAACATGGTTTAAAGAACAGTATATTAATAACGGCAGCAGGTGTTCGACAAAGTTCTGAATGACCTTCACTAGAAAATCATTATGCAGCTGCGACGGGAAACAGTAAAACCCCAAAATCTGTGCACAGCTTGACTCATATAACAGAGCAGTGCTTTATGAATCACAATAGGATGAAATGAGGGTACTCACAAAGTGCTTTAGTGAGCCAGTCAGGTTGGTCATAGTGCACTATAGCAACACACAATGTGTTCAAGCCGACCAGACACAGCACTGTCCAATAAAAGCCTTGTGATTTCACCATCCGTCGAATGAAGAAGCGCACACGCTTGACTTTTCTCCGGAAGTAGGAAGAACTCTCATTCTTACTGCTTTTGACACTGGCCCGTGCAAACGGAGAACTCTGTGGTGCTATAGAAGTAACGAAGAAAAACATTAATAAGACAAAAGGACAAGAAATAGAGACTTCATTCATTCATTTATTATCTTCCGCTTTATCCTCTATTAGGGTTGCGGGGGGGTTCCCCATGCCAGGGGAGAACGTTTTGGGCACTGGGCAAATACACCCAGGACAGGACGCCAATCTATCACTGGGCACACACTCACACACACAGATACAGACACACTCAATTTTGGGTAATTTGGAGAACTCAATTGACCTTGATCCATGTTTTTGGACTGTGGGTGGAAACCGGAGGAAATCCACGCGGACACAGGGAGAACATGGAAACTCCATCCAGATGGGGATTCGAACCGGGAATCCCTAGCGCTGAGAGGAGAACATGCTAACCACTAAAAGCCACCGTGCCACCCTGAAATAGAAACTTATCTCATCTTATTATCTTCTACACTAAGACTAAAGTCAAGGAGGGTTTCATCATGAACATCTAGGGGGGACATTTTTTAAGCAGTGGCTAGATACACCCAGACACACACACACACACACACACACACACACACAATATATATTAGTGCATCTTAGATAGGGGCAATTTAGAGCAGCCAACTCAGCTTGAATCCATGTTTTTAAACTGAGATGGGGGAAACCAGAGATCCCAGAGAAAACCCACACAAACACAGCGAACATTACGCCCCCTGTGTTAGAAAATATAAATATATACTTTTTCATTTTTTTCTTTTAAATACATTCTACAGATCTTTATTTAATTTTTCCATTCTGGAAATTGCTCCTCTATTCTAAACATAGGTACTCAATCAAAGATGCACCATTATAATAAATGCTTCATGTGTGACGTAACTGCAAAAATGAGCCTTCACCTCGGTCCCAACTGTGTTCCTACCTCCCAATCTCTGTGCTATATTAGACCTTCAGTTACTCAAATTAAACTCAAATGTCAGGACCGGGTGTGAAAGAAAAGACAGAGGTGAAAAATTGGCCCATTAGCATCTCATAACTCGCCACGGGAAGGAGAAGGACTAATCACTTCAGGAGCTATTTTAAACTGAAAATCTGACATGGTCGGAGGTACAGAACCTGGACAGACACTTGAGTTTGTCGATTACACAACTAACATACAGCAACACAGAAAAATAGACAGGCCTGATACGTGGGTGTTAAATTTGTTTAAATCAGATTTCATTAAAGTGATTTATTTAAGTGATTTGCCTCTTGTACTTACACACAGAAGATTTTAACCTTCGCATTTAACCCATCCGTGCAGTGAAACACACATACACACACTGAGTGGCACTGGCATTCAAACTGGGGACCTTTAGGTCACATGGCTGGTATCTACAACTGCCCCATATATAGCATCTTATAGAGTTTCATGTATTTATAACTGTTTTATAACATTTGGTTATATAATACGTCTATGTGGGTACGTTGTCCTATAAGGGGGTTCATGAGCCGGACAGTTACCAACTGATGAGATGTCAGTGAAGTGATCCTCCCCCTCCTCTGCATTGATGAGATCATTTTTACTTTTCTTGGATCTTTTTAACACTGTAAACAAAATAGATAAAGATAAAAACAGAATCAACAATGGCGTCAATAAAACAGAGAAAAAAATCTGTAAAAGCAGAATTCAAAGTCTTTCTCATCCAGAAAAAAAAAGCATAAGATTAATGAAGCAATTCTGAACTATTAATCTAATCTAATCTAATATAACAACAGAGCTACTTTCATTTTAGTTTCTTCACCTGTATTGTTGCATTTCCTTTTGTACCAGGCGCCATCCAAAGATGACTTCTCCTCAGCGTTCTTATCCTCCTCTGCGAGCATGACTTCCTCTGAAACACAAAGAACAAAGTTAAATGAATACACGCAGACAACAGAAACACATGAAAGTGAATTAGTGTTATGAATGAGATCTCATCGAGTCGATCTGTAAGCGTCAGGACTGAGACCTAACACACGGCTGGCAGCTTCACATCTGTACTGAAAGCCTGCAGCATCCTGTCAGTTTAATCTGCAAATTGCGGATCTTTAAGCACTAAGGAAATGACACCTCTGGCACAAAGCCACTCAGTACATAAATCTAAGTCCGGTGAGGAGGGCAATTATTTAGCTGGAATGACACATCCTACTAGACAATTCAAAATCAAATATGTTGTGTAATGGCGACGGTTATTGTTTTAGGAGACAGCATTGATTCAGTGGGCTGAACACCGGAGAGTTAACTGTTTAAATATCATTCAGATGTTGGAATAAATAACAGGTTAGTGTTTATCAAGAAACATCAGATACACAGATTAGCAACAACATGACACTTATGTGATTGATGCTAATGCAGAAGCACATTTACAATTATTTTACTATCTCATATAATCTCATTATCTACCACTTTTTGACGTTCTTGGGTCGTAACCCATGGGGTTACCCATGACCACCCATGTTTCAGACACACACAGTCATACACTATTCATTCATTCTTCCATTATCTTCCGCTTTATCCTTTATTAGGGTCGAGGTGGGGTTCCCCATGCCCATCCAGGGGAGAACGTCTCGGGCACAGAGCAGATAGACCCAGGACAGGGCGCCAATCTATCACTGGGCACACACTCACTCACACAGACACACTCTATATGGGGCAATTTGGAGAACTCAATTGACTTGATCCATGTTTTTGGACTGTGGGAGGAAACCGAAGAACCCGGAGGAAACCCACGCGGACACAGGGAGAACATGGAAACTCCACCCAGATGGGGATTCGAACCGGGAATCCCTAGTGCTGAGAGGTGAACGTGCTAACCACTAAGCCACCGTGCCACCGTCATACACTATATAGTGGAAATTTAGATTTATATAGGGGCAATTAAGATCAGCCAATTCACATTAAATTCATGTTTTTGACTGTGAAAGGAAATCGGAGAACCTGGGGGAACCCACCTTTGGAGTTAAAATTAAAAATTTTTATTTATAGGGCTGTTTTTTATGCAGATTAGTATTTTTTTAGATTCTTGTATGTATATTTTTACTTTAGTAAAAGATTAAATCATTAATTTAAGTACATGTGAAAAATCCACTGATCTAAAGCCGTGAAATAAAGGCTGAAAGTGTGAGACAGACCGGCTTTACAGATCCACTCCAGATAGCCTGTGAGTTCTCTCTCAATCTGTTGCTGTCTTCTCAGCTTGAGGAACTCCTGTCTCTTCTCCACCCGCTCACGCTCCTTAGCAAACTCCCTGTTGGGTTAAAAAAATATACTGAGAAATACCCTGACATCAAGGGAATTAAGCAGCTGTAACTATAACTGTGTGTCGACAGCTAAATTAGCCAAATCAAACATCATAACGAAAAAACAAAAAGCCAACGTGACTCTAATACAACTTACACACTGTTCACTGTACAGTATAAACACGTAACTGTGTCCACTGAGAAATGCATGAGATCTGTATTTCGGTTTTAAACCAAATCGTCTGTATTCATTTAGCAAACTTTTGCTAAAATCTCTGACCATACATTTAAAGTGCAACACTTTATATAAATTCTCACCCCTCTAAAGCCCTCTGTGGTGGTGCAGAGCCGGGAAAATCGATGTCTGACAAATCAATAGAATGCAACACTGCATACGCCCAGAGTTTATGACATGTCCAGCATAAAATAGCTGTTAAATGGAGCAGAGTAAACAAAAACGGTGTATTATCTTTCTTAAGATTCATTACACTCAATTCCTTTGGGAAAGATGGAGCTGAGGTGTTGATGTCCTCTGGTCATTACTTGTTGGTCATTTTTATGTATTTCAGAGAAAAGATAAGGATTAAGATGATGGCAGTTTACAGACATGCAGCGGAATGAGGCAGCAGGAGGCTGAGTGGTTCTCCCCATGTCCATGTGGGTTTTCTTTGGCTTTTCCGGTTGCATCCCACAGTCCAAAATCATGAATTTAGGGTGAATTGGCTGTTCTTTATTGCCTAAATTCTAAATTAACCCTTTATAGTGTGTGTGTGTATATGTGTGAGAGAGAGTGTGTGCCCAGTGAATGATTGGTTATTCTTGGGTGTATCTGCTCAGCACCCAAAATGGATGGGCATAAGGAACCCTACATACGACCCAACAACCAAGTAGAGGATTATGTGAAGTGTTTTTTTTTTGTGGCTCGGTGTTTTTCCACCATGCCACGCCCCGTAACAGGTTTACAGTTCCAGCAGCAACATCCTCTGCCCAGTAAATCCCCATTTAATATTAATGCAGAGGACGTAACAGCTCTTTTTTAAATTAATATTTTATCTATTTAAACACAATTGGCGGCACAGTGGCTTAGTGGTTTAGCATGTTCTCCTCTCAGCACTATGGATTACCGGTTCGAATCCCAATCTGGGTGGAGTTTCCATGTTCTCCCCGTGTCCGCGTGGGTTTCCTCCGGGTTCTCCGGTTTCCTCCCACAGTCTAAAAACATGGATCAATTGAGTTCTCCAAATTGCCCCCTATAGAGTGTGTCTGTGTGAGTGAGTGTGTGCCCAGCAATGGATTGACGTCCTGTCCTGGGTGTATCTGCCCAGCGCCCGAAACGTTCTCCCCTGGATGGGCATGAGGAACCCCACCACGACCCTAATATAGGATAAAGCGGAAGATAATAAATGAATAAATGAACACAATCATTCACCAGCTAGCTAAATCATTAGCACCTGTCGTAGACAACATGGTTCAGTATCTATTTTACCTTGCTACCTAGCAACATTGATCTATTTCAGTGCTCCACATTGCTGACCATTGTCTAACTTCCTATGCATCTGCTCGTTCTGTCCTTTATGCATGACCAAACTGTGGGAGAACAGAAAAACTTGCTCTGCCATCTGGAATCATGTCTGGACCATTATTCCTGGGACCGGGAATTAACAGGATGATGAAAACTGATCAAAATTTAAATCTCCCCAAATAAGCAGGGCAGGCGGGTTAAAGGAAGCCTGTGGTTCCCCCTCTGGTGACGTTATTGAGCAGGAGCACAAGGGCTGCGTCTGTCACTTCCACCTCAGAGCTTTCCCTGGTTTCTATAAGCTCTAACAGGATCGGGACAGAAGAGTGATGGATGGATGGTAGTGGATGGCAGAAAGATGGAGAAAAAGCAAGGGGAAATTCATGAAAAAATAAAGAACGGTAGAATTGAGTTGTTCCTGCAATGCAGTAAGAGTCTTAGTCTGCCAAAAGGCATTTAACTGAGGTATCTGTAAATATATATGTAAACGCTGCCAATGTACGCTTTACATCCAGTACCAGTCAAAAGATTGGACACCCCCTTCTTGCTCTTCTAAATATCATACAGATGATTTTGTAGTTTTATAATTACAGACTGTAGTCCATCTGTGTTCTTTGTTGTTGTTAGTCCCCTGTTGGTTCTCTGTTCTCTGTTGGTCAGGAGCATCACAGAACAGGTATCATTTGGGTGGTGGATTGTTTATTGTCAGTTCTGCAGTGACACTGATGTGGTGAGGGGGTTTTAGTGCAGCAGTGCTGCTGGAGTTTTATTTAAACACTTCAGTGACACTGCTGGGATAGGAATAATGCACCAACCAAATAACCCCTGCTCTGTGGTGGTACTATTGGGGTCCTAACCATTAGAGAACAGAGTACACATAATGTACTGTAGAACACAAACAGCTGGACTACAGTGTCTACAGGTACTATAGAAACTATATTTCACATTATTTCACTATATTTTCACATTATGCTACATGAATTCATCACAGGGCGGCGTGGTGGCTTAGTGGTCAGCACGTTCGCCTCTCAGCACTAGGGATTCCCGGTTCGAATCCCCATCTGGGTGGAGTTTCCATGTTCTCCGCGTGTCCGTGTGGGTTTCCTCCCACAGTCCAAAAACATGGATCAAGTCAATTGAGTTCTCCAAATTGCCCCATATAGGGTGTGTTTGTGTGAGTGAGTGTGTGCCCAATAGATTGGCGCCCTGTCCTGGGTGTATCTGCCCAGCGACCGAAACGTTCTCCCCTGGATGGGCATGGGGAACCCCCCCACGACCCTAATATAGGCGGAAGATAATGAATGAATAATGAATGAATTCATCACAGATACATCGAGGCGTTTGCACGTTACAGAGGAGCAGGATGTTTTAAATACTCAATCCTTCAAAAGAAAATAGACAGTGGATCAAGGAGGTGGTGTGTCCAAACTTTTGACTGGTTCTGTGTTATTTAAAGAAAATGATTAAAACTATTAAGTTAGCGAGTCAGTTCTGGCAACAACAAAAAAAAGCCTCCTTGTTCCTCACATGTACACAAGTCTATCCACTCAGCCATGGATTAGTGCACTAACAGAAGTATGCAGCGTGTACGTGCATATCCACATTGTGCAGAGACATGTCCTGCTGAAGATAAGGAGCATCAATCCGGTTACATGCTGATAAACACCTTGCGCTCCTGAATTTAGGAGTCTTCATGGGAAAACAGCTTTATATCTGCAGGCTACCTTCACACAGGTACTTCAAAATACAGGATAACGCAATTGAAGCATACACACAACACATGTTTCACTGTAGATATTCAAACAAGAACCCAACAAAATGCTGTTTTAGGGAAAAAAAGGGATTCGTCGACGGTATTTTGTGGAAATTAGAGTGCTTCTGTGTTTATGTGAATTTAACTTCACACCATGAAACAAGCGTGAAACATGAGTTGAAGGTGAAGCAGTGAGGATTATGTGTGGTGGTGCACGGCTAAGAGACGGAGCGTAAAGACAGCGTTCCCAGAGGAACGGCCAGTTCCACCCTGTCCATCAGCCTGAGAGCTGCCCTCATCAGGGAGAGAGCTCCTCACCATGACACAACAACATCCACGTCTCAATTCAGCAGAGACGACATGAGAATGTAATGTGGACTCAGGCAGACGTCTACACAGACAAAAGTATCAGGACACCTACAAGTTATACCCACAGGAGATTTCAAGGCATCCCATCAAACATTTTCTTATCTGTTTTCTTTTCGGTATCATCAGCACTTTATCCACAACACTGCCAGAGCACCACGGCAACAGGTTCAGGACAGAACCTGAAATTTAGTTGGATTCATTATCTTCTGCTTTATCCTATATTAGGGTCACGGGGGGGTTCCCATCCAGGGGAGAACGTTTCGGGCGCTGGGCAGATACACCCAGGACAGGACACCAATCTATCGCTGGGCACACACTCACACACACAGACACGCACACACACTCTACATGGGGCGATTTGGAGAACTCAATTGCCTTGATCCATGTTTTTGGACTGTGGAAGGAAACCAGAGAACCCGGAGGAAACCCACGCAGACATGGGGAGAACATGGAAACTTCACTCAGATGGGGATTCGAACCGGGAATCCCTAGTGCTGAGAGGAGAACATGCCAACCCCTAAGCCACCGTGCCGCCAGCTTTACTAAACTGATATAGTTTTTAAATTTTTTTTAATAATGAACACCTGATCACTGCACAATCTGGACATGGGCGTACTGCACTCTTGCCCCCACCGTTTCATGAGGATGACTCCTTCCCTGAGTCTCGTTCCTCACAAACTTTCTTTTTTCAAAACAACTTAACAGGGACAGCGATGGATTGGTGTCCTGTCCTGGGTCTATCTGCCCAGCGCCCGAGACGTTCTCCCCTGGATGGGCATGGGGAACCCCCCCCCCCCACGACCCTAATAGAGGATATAGCGGAAGATAATGAATGAATGAATTAAACAGGGAGATTTTCCATTCCTCTTTCACTTTAGTCTGCGCTTTGGGAACTCTATAAAACTGCTATGGAACAATGTACAATTGTAAAAATCTCTATATAAAAGAATGAAATAAACTTAACTAACAGCTTCCATTATTTTGGCTTTTTACCAGAATTTTTATATAGTCTGTGACCAAAAATATTTTTACTTGAAAGATGAGTACTGGATCAAAATCATTATAGAAACAAAAAGAAAATTCATTTTAAAAAATGAAGGATGTATGTTGACATAAATACTAGGAAGGAGGACAGATGCAGGAAGAGGATGAAAGCAGATAGAAAGACAGACATTGACGATGGCATTCAGTGATGGAGGACTGAAAATGAAATCTACTTTCCGAGAAGCCATAAATTCAAATCTCTCTGGTAGAGCAGCAGGACCACAGAGCACTCATCCCACCATCCTCCATTAAACCAGGGCGTGGGGCTGTGTGTGTGTGTGTGTGTGTGTGTGTGTGTAGGGTGTAGGGTGCGGGGGGTACAGAGTCTCTCTCTGCCTGCTGGCCGCATTACAGCTGATATAATAACAGTAATGCCTCAGTGTAATGTTGGATCCACATGTCCCTCCAGTACGATCACTATATAACTCTGCATGCACAAGCTCCAGATAGATGCTTCTCTGATTTAACGTTCTAATAATGTCTAATAACAATTGCTTTTGCATGGCAGAACACTTTTTCAGTAGCAGCAGTGTACAAGCCTAAGGAACAAATTTAATTGTAAGTCATGGCCCGAATCACCGACCATTCAAAACTCAATTACAGATTTAATACCGTAATCAACTTAAATAATCACAGGGACACAAGCCACAGTGGAAATTTGCTTTAATATTACCCATGATAATAATTATATCTGAATCAGGCCTGTGAAACCTGGTGCAAGGTCGAGTTCATGTTTATGTAGTCACTGTGTATAGAGCTCTTGTGAGAAGTAACTTCTGAGCCTCAACTCCGAACGAGACGGACAACGCGACAGTGAAAGTTATTCAAATGAACTTGTGTTGCTGGCTATTTCCATTAATAAACCGCAGTTTGGAACACGTCTTCACAGAGTCACTCACAGTATGACACACACACCTACACATGCTGTACACATATACAACATGGGTTACAGGTTTTTCTTCCTGCAGAACTGGGCATTTCATCAAGAGGTCACAACATGCATGCAATACCACTGCATGACTTTTATTCTAAAGGCAACTATTTTTGTTAAATGTACATTAACATTAATGCAACAGAAACCATGTCCCTGTATGTCCTTTACCTATAACTTTAATTCAACTTAGCAGAGTTTTTATCTTACACCAGTTGCCCCTCCTGACACAACCCTCTTATTTACCAGGGTTTGGAACTGGCAGTAAGTTCAAGTTCAAGTTATTTATTTATAGAGCGCTTTTTACAACAGTACATCGTCACAAAGCAGCTTTACAGAATGAAAAGCCTTTAAACCACCAAAGAGCAAGCCGATGCAACAGTGGCAAGAAAAAACTCCCTGTTATGTTGTTATTTAAAGAAGAGACCTTGGGAGGACCAAGACTCAGTGGGGGACTCATCCTCCTTGAGCGACCAGACAGCAACAACAGTGTAGGACAGTCATGTACAGATATTTAACAAATAGAAAAACTTTAACAACTGGAACACTATATATTAAAGGCATCCTGAAGGACGGCAAGTCCAATTAATATTCAGGTTCCATCCAGTATTCGTCGGCAGAGCCATGGATGTAGGTCTGACTACACCTCCAGGAAGCCGGTCAAACCACAAAAGAAGTGCACTTCTACAAGTGCACTTCTTCCTTCTACTGGTTAAGCAGAAGTGCCATCACTGTGCTATTATGTCACCTTCATGACATCCCTACTTCATCCCTACTTCATGTTAAAATTTACACTTGAATCGAACCTCCCTCTGAACTCCTACAGGTCAGACAGGGACTCCCAAAATACCAGATGTGTCTGTTAGACCGTGAATCACTCAGGTCTGATCTCAGAAGCTATTTTTAATATGGAATATAAAAATAATGTAATGTACAGTATGTGATCTGCCTCTCACCCTGACAGCACTCCAAGAACCAGGTTAAGCATGAAGAAGGAGCCGATGATGATGAGCGGGATGAAGTAGAGCCAGTTCCAGGTGTTTCCTGAGGCATCGTTGGCCTGTAGGGAAGAGAGAATAATAAAGCACATGAGCTCCCAGCACTGAGCAGTTGTAAAGCTTCTTCTTAATCTTTCGCTTGGCACAGTGATAGCAGTGATGACTTTAAGGCAACAACTCAGTTAATCGCTTCACAGTGGAGTCGTACAGTCTGACTCAGATCACATAGATCAGAGGGAAAGCCAAACATGACCGAGTGCAGTATTTATTTCAACTGGTCAAAGACAGTGAACTGTATTGGACTCGATCAGTCTGTGTGGAGATAAAGGAGACGGTAAGAAAAAACTAAAGGTTAAAAAAAAAAACAGAGGGCAAAGAAAGTAAATCAAAAGTAAAAATGCAAAATGAAGAAGAAATGAGAGGAAAAGATTCTGTTATCAACAAGGTTCACTGGAGAGCTGTGTGTACTGCAAAATGTACAAGAAAACAACAGAAAGAATAGAAATAATGATTAGTACAAAGTCAAATAACAAATAAAATAAAAATTTTTAAAATAATAATGATAATAATAATTATAAGGTGGCTTAGTGGTTAGCATGTTCTCCTCTCAGTGCTAGGGATTTTCGGTTCGAATCCCCATCTAGGTGGAGTTTCCATGTTCTCCCCGTGTCCGCGTGAGTTTCCTCCGGGTTCTCCGGTTTCCTCCCACAGTCCAAAAACATGGATCAAGTCAATTGAGTTCTCCAAAATTGTGTGAGTGTGTTCCCAGTGAAAGATTGTATCCTGGGTGTATCTGCTTAGTGCCCGAAACGTTCTCCCCTGGATGGGCATGGGGAACCCACCCGTGACCCTAATATAGGATAAAGTGGAAGATAATAGATGGATGGATAATTATAATAATAATAATAATAATTACAATAATAATAATAATTTTAGTATTAATAGTATTATTATTATTACCATTATTATTATTATTTTTTTTTTTATTATTATTATAGGGCGGCACGGTGGCTTAGTGGTTAGCACGTTCGCCTCTCAGCACTAGGGATTCCCGGTTCGAATCCCCATCTGGGTGGAGTTTCCATGTTCTCCCCGTGTCTGCGTGGGTTTCCTCCGGCTTCTCCGGTTTCCTCCCACAGTCCAAAAACATGGATCAAGTTAATTGAATTCTCAAAATTGCCCCGTTTATAGTGTGACTGTGTGAGTGAGTGTGTGCCCAGCGATGGATTGGCGCCCTGTCCTGGGTCTATCTGCCCAGCGCCCGAGAAGTTCTCCCCTGGATGGGCATGGGGAACCCCACCGCGACCCTAATAGAGGATAAGCGGAAGATAATGAATGAATGAATTATTATTATTATTATACAGAAAAAGAAACAAAAGTAAGAAATAATTGAGAAAAAAGGTAAAATAAAAAATTAAAAATAAAAAATATGAGCAGAAAGTAAAAGAAAAGGAAAGAAAATGTTTGGATTTATTATTTACAGAAAAAAAGAATGACAGACAAACAACTGAAAGATAAATCACATGCTTTCAGCCTTAAACTGTTGAACACAGCTGAATCAGCACATAACTAACATGTAACAATTTGACATTTCCAACAACCACCAGATCCCCCATCCACCCTTTTGTTGCTATGGAAACAAGGTAGGCCCTTCCCCCCAATGTGACTTTATCTATACTTCTATACTCGTGGGCATTTTTTCTGAAATTACATTTGTAGCGCAGCAGCAGTGTAACTGTCAGAATTCAGGACTCTTCTTCACCTCGACGTTCCTCAAACCAAAAGCCAAAACCTGACACAGCGGCGTTTTATGCATTTCATGAATAAGGTTTTATTTATTAAAGTGGGATTAATTCACTTTGTAATGCATCCATAATGAATTAGGGGAGACAAGACAAGACAAGTTACGTTCTGGAGTGAACATTTTATCACCCCCCTCAGCAAGAACCTATTAAAGTGATGCAAAAATTAAAAAGATTGTAAAAACTGGAGGGCGGGACAGTGGCTTAGTGGTTGGTATGTTCACCTCTCAGTGTTGGGGATCCAGTTTCCCATCTCAATCTAGGTGGAAGTTCCATGACACCACCCTGTCTGCGTGGGTTTTCCCTGGGTTCTCCAGTTTCCTCCCACAGTCCAAAAACATGGATTTAAGGTGAATAGGTTGCTCTAAATTGTTCCATATAGTGTGTGTGTGTGCCCAGCAATAGATTAGCACCCTGGAACCTGCCCCAGGCACCATGACCAATGATGTTGGTAAAATTCATGTATACTACATACTGTACTTGCATCCTGAAAAAGTCTACTGGATTTACCACAGTAGTTTAACACTGCTCACTAGATCATAACTCCTACAGATTACCACAGATTAACACAGTTACACTAAAGTCTATTAATTCTCACTCCGTGGCGTTCACCACTGCAAAATGGTGGAACGATCTTCCCAACTCTGTACGTAAGACAGAATCACTAAACAGTTTTAAGAAACTACTAAAGACGCATCTCTTTAACAAATACCTGTTGTAGGGGGAAAAGGGGGGGGGGGCAACATCAAATAACAATCAGGTTTGATGAATTTACAGTATGGTTGGTTTTCTCCATAACTTCTGACTTGTAATGTTCTCATTTGTAAGTCGCTTTGGATAAAAGTGTCTGCTAAATGACTAAATGTAAATGTAAATGTAACTCCTGGCTGAAGGAATCAAAGCTGAATATTCAGAAAATCAGAACCTGGATCTGACTGTATTTTAATCATGAAGGCAGGAAAGTGCTTTTGAGCTGAAATGTTATTCTCTTTAAAAAAAACAAGCCTCATACAACAACAACAGATTTAGTTAAACCCCAATGTGAAGCTTAATAGTTTAAGCTCATTTGAACTCGGCAGGTTTTTATCCAAAACGTTTTATATTCTCATCTGAAAATAGAAGCTCAGCAAATTGAGGACGTACTTGTACCTCTTTGACTTTTACCTCTTGAGATTCTGCACAGAGGAAAATCTTACTGAGATGCTGTAGACATGTAGGTGGTTGAATGCACGTCAAGATGGCACTCATACCATAATGTCATAAAGTATTCATGAGTAAGCATCAGTGTGCTGTCTCATCATCGCATTGCATATTAAGTGTTGCTTACAATACGCTGTACTGTATATTCACTCTTTTATCTTTTAATGAATGCATTCGCTACATACAGAAAAAAGTAACGGATGCAATGAATGTTAACATGCTGTACAAAGGTTCTGCTTCACGGAGATGAAACTTCCTCTGCATTGCGTGTAATATTTCAGGGAAAGGTGTCAGAACCCTGTGACCATAATTTCAATAAGAACTAAGACGGCACGGTGTCTTAGTGGTTAGCACGTTCTCCTCTCAGCACTAGGGATTCCCGGTTCGAGTCCCCATCTGGGTGTGAGTTTCCATGTTCTCCCCGTGTCCGCGTGGGTTTCCTCCGGGTTCTCCGGTTTCCTCCCACAGTCCAAAAACATGGATCAAGTCAATTGAGTTCTCCAAATTGCCCCATATAGAGTGTGTATGTGTGAGTGAGTGTGTGAGTGAGTGTGATAGATTGGCGTCCTGTCCTGGATGTATCTGCCCAGCACTCGAAACATTCTCCCCTGGATGGGCATGGGGACCCCCCCCCCCCCCCCCCCCCCCCCCCCCCCCCCCCCCCCCCCCCCCCCCCCCCCCCCCCCCCCCCCCCCCCCCCCCCCCCCCCCCCCCCCCCCCCCCCCCCCCCCCCCCCCCCCCCCCCCCCCCCCACACCCAGCACATACACTGTGGGAGGAAACCGGAGAATTGGGATAAGTCCAATACGGACACGGAGAGAACATGAAACCTCATGATGGAATACTGATCACAGTCTGCCTCACAGCACTAGGGATTTAGGTTTCCATGTTCTCCCTGTGTTCTCCCTGCCCTGTATTCTCCTTGTGTTCTCCCTGTGTTCTCCCTGTGTTCTCCCTGTGTTCTCCCTGTGTTCTCCCTGTGTTCGCGTGGGTTTGCTCCAGGATCTCTATTTTCCTCCCACAGTACAGTGTGGGTCTGTGAGAGTGAGTGTGTACCGAGCAATGGATTGGCTGCCTGTCCTAGGTGTATCTGCCCAGCAAGCCCTTATGTTTATCATGTTGTTCTCTTAGAACAGATGCACATTTTTAACGCTACAGGAACTTTCAGCTGTCAAGATACAGGTGTGAAAGCTGCTGTGATTTAAGCCGGTTAAGCAACACAAGACGTTTCAAATCTGTATCGCCAAATTATGAGGTGCCTAACACAGCAATCACTGCACTAACTGATCTTAGGACTGTAGCGGCAAACAGCAGCATTGAAAAATAAATGCAAGCTCTCTTTCCATTTTCCACCTCTTACACCGTCTCCCATTAATTCCGCGCCCCCTTCCTCCTCCAGCGTGCACTCAGGGAAAAAAAATCAATGAGTAAAGCCTGAAATAAAGCTCCGAAAACAAGGCAGCTCAGAGATCAGCTCTGTTTTTAAATAATCATCACAAGCTCCCGCTGCGTCGGCAGGTCTCAAGATGATGGAGTCACGATACTATCAGACATAATTATGGATCTTTTTTCACTACTACTAATGAGCACTGCGGTCTCATGGACGGTACATCACAGATTCAGCACGGCAAAGCTAATCAGAGCAGAGGCCCCATGTTCTGGACGTGACTTTGAGTTATCTGTGCTATTAATATTATAATAGCACTATATTAGTATTGTTATAGCGACACATGTCAGTCATCATAACCTATTTTTATCCATAACATTGATTATTAGATGCGGCCTTTAATGAATAATACTTACAGTATAATGTAAATGCAAAGAGTGTTTATATATACAAAAATATACATCCAGTGCTGCACATATATATCCATTTTATTCGTTTCTATTTTCAAATGATGCAAAATGAACACAGTGAAAAATATTGTTTGGTATTATGTGCAAGAGGTGCAGTTTTAATGTCCATGTGAACCTCTGTACTACTGAAGCTGAGAGAAACCGACACCCAGACCCACACACACAAACACTCACACACACACACACACACACACACACACACACACACACACACACACACACACACACACACACACACACACACACACACACACACACACACACACACACACACACACACACACACACCATAGAGAGTGGATACCAGTCCTCATTTTTCAATTGACCCAGAGTTCTAGTGCTCAGCCTAAGCAAATTATGTCTGGGAGTGGTGAGGTCTGGCTGCCATTCTGCAGCAACATTCATCCACCATTAGGCCTCCTCCCGGCTATTCTACATCCCATCGTTCTTTATCAAGGGACTCTAGAGACCTGCAGGACCAGCTTGCCCAGCAACACTTACAGATGATGCTCGTTTCGAAGATGTGCTGTAGTCCTCCTTCATATGCTGCTCAGACTAAGCTGGATTTCTGCCCTGTATTTGTCTGCACCATGAAAGTAACTAATTAAAAGCCCAGCATAGTGAGTATAAATAGGAAAGTACACTATATGATGGAAACTGGGACATCCTCACATTATACTCATCTGTGGATTTAATGACATGCCAGACTCTACACTCTTCTGAGAAGGCTTTCTTCAATGGTGGTGGGGTTCTGTGGAAACCCTTTTGTGAGGTCAAGCATTGATGTTGAAAGGGCCAGTAAAGTTTCATCCATTCATCCTTTATTCTCCACACGAAAGAATACTTCTAAAAACGTGTAGTGAATTGGTTTTGTTCTGGAACTGCACTGGAATACAGAAACAGGAACTGGCCCTCCCCAAAGTCCATCCATCCATCCATTATCTTCTGCTTTATCCTATATTAGGATCGCGGGGGGCTTCCCCATGCCCATCCAGGGGAGAACGTTTCGGGCGCTGGGCAGATACACCCAGGACAGGGCGTCAGTCTATCGCTAGGCACACACACACACTTACACATACATTCACACTCAATATGGGACAATTTGGAAAACTTAATTGACTTGATCCATGTTTTTGAACTGTGGGAGAACATGGAAACTCCACCCAGATGGGGATTCGAACCGGGAATCCCTAGCGCTAAGAGGAGAACATGCTAAACTCTAAGCCACTGCACCACCCCCTCCCCAAACTCTTCTCACAAAATGCATGGCATGATTTTCTACACCTGTGCTGATGAAACTAAATTACATTACATCCTGCAGGCAACGTCGAAACTAAAGATTAAAGGATAATAAACACAAACTGCGCAGCAACAAATAAGCTACAGTCTCTGGAGTAATGAGGTAGAAGCATGTAATAAAGTGCACAGTGAACGTTTAAAAACGCACAGCAGCACAACACACACCAAGTCAGTATCACTACAGTGCTGAGAATCATCCACCACCCAATAATACCTGCTCCGTGGTGGTTCTGTCTATTACAAACCAGAGTAAAGGAGAATCAGAGGCTTGAGGAGAAACAATATGGAGGTGTAGTGGTGTAAATAAGAGATAGAGGTGTAGTGGTTAACACGTCCACCTCTCAGCACTGAGGATACAGGTTCCACTCCGGATCTGGGTGGAGTTTCCATGTCCTTGAACCCCCATAGAGAAAGCCAAAGCAACAGAGGCAATAAAACACTCCCTGGTGATGTTGGTTCTTAGGGAAGAAACCTTAAGAGGACCAAGGCTCAGTGGGGGCCTCATCCTATCTGATTGGATAAGCAGCATACATATACCAACAATTCTCTCCTGCAGATATCGTATACATTCTAATTAACATATTCTTCAGATTTCATTACTTCTTTGCAAACAGACACTAATCTTACACCTGCTTCATTTTAAAGAATAAAACGAGTGATTTAGACAAATCAACCATTCATTCATTTATTCATTATATTCCGCTTTATCCTCTATTAGGGTCGCGGTGGGGTTCCCCGTGCCCATCCAGGGGAGAACGTTTCGGGCGCTGGGCAGATACACCCAGAACAGGGCTCCAATCTATCACTGGGCACACACTCACACAGACACACTCACACATACACACTCTATATGGGGCAATTTGGAGAACTCAATTGACTTGAACCATGTTTTTGGACTGTGGGAGGAAACCGGAGAACCCGGAGGAAAACGACGCAGACACGGGGAGAACATGGAAACTTAACCCAGATGAGGATTCGGGAATCCCTTGTGCTGAGAGGTGGACGTGCTAACCACTAAGCCACCGTGCCGCCCCCAAATCTTTGATGAGAGATTGATCTGTACAGCAATCAGCCAATAATGAAGCCTTCCAGTAAGAGGATTCGTCACAGGATATCACTATGTCCCTACATCGACAATGCAACTGCTTCTGATGAGATCGCCTCTACACAAGGGGCTTTATTAACTCCTTAAAGATGGTGTCTTCAGCTGGGTAAATATTCACCCTGATGTAAACTAATGCCTGTAAGTAACAGCCAGATGAAGCTTCTAGCCAAATGTACAGTAGGAACAGATTGGTGTGCTATACAGAGCTTCACGTGTGGGTGGATGGGTGGGTGGATGGATGGGTGGGTGTCTATATATCCTATGCGGCAACATTCTCTTAAATTTTTCTTCGATTTTTGCATAATTTTCAAAACGCCAATGATGTCCGATGTTCCTAACCATCTTATTCATCTCATATTTCACTCTGCGGAATAAATTTGTGCCCGATTTGCATTTGCATTCCACTGTGATAATCATGATTTCCATTTCCATTTAGTCTTTTAGCAGATGCTTTTATCCAAAGTGACTTACAAGTGAGAGAACAACACGTCAGTAGGTTAAAAAGGAACCACATTAAGAATGAACTGCAGTCTTATTGATCAGGATCATTAGTCATCTAAATTCAATGACTATCCAACAGTAATAGCAATATTATATATGGCGATATAGATGGAGAGGGTCGGAGTAGCTCAGTGGTTGGGGTATGAGGCTATCAATCTGAAAGTTGTGGGTTCAAGTCCCAAACACAGTGTAGTTATTAATATGGGCCACTTGAGCAAGGTCCTTCACCCTTCAGCGGTGACCCTGTATTAATATCTGTTAATCACTGTTACGTGTCTGTCACGTGGAAGGCGCGCTTTCTCGCTCTCGCCCTCGTGTGTCATTGTTAGAGGGTCACGTGGACGTCAATCGGATGACGTCGGACCACGCCTTCTTCGCATCGCACGAATTGCAGAGTGATCCGCGTAGCGAAGAGGCGGACCTATGGACATATATACACTGCCTGTCTACTGCCGTGAGGAGGGGACCGTTGGTGGTGGCTTGTTTGGATGTTTGATGAAGTTTGTTGTTGTGCTAGCAGGAGAACTTGTGCATCTAGGAGATAGTGTTAATTGACGCAGTGATTAAATTTCATGTGTACTATTTGTGAACCTTACGACATTACGTGGGAGCCCCACAGACGTGTTTGTACGTTGTAAAGCCTCACCTGAGCGATTAACTAAAATCCTCTGTTTAAAATCCCCCCCCCCCCCATTCACTAGTCCTGGACAGGGCAGATGAGTGCGCTTACGTAGGAAGTATAGACACCTTGGGAAAGGAGGCTGGTGCCGACCTTTGTACCTTGGTTTTTGTTTTGTTTAAAGGTTATGTTTTGTTATTTTCTTTTCCTTGGTGCCACCCGTAGTCCAGGAACCAACCTGTGAATGCCTATATGTTCATTTGGTTTTGTTTTATGATAATATTTTAGTTGAGCCATTAAAAGGCACAATATTGACAACTCTGTTTCTGAGATATCTTATACAAATAACTGCAAACACATCGCGTTAAAAACCTGTTATTGACCCCCTGTTTTCCCTAGACCAAATAGAGAGGTCGTAACAATGACTTTGGATAAAGGCATCTGTAAATGTGATGTTAATATGGAACAGTGTAGAAGGAGGCAGTTTT
The DNA here is from genome assembly GCA_019802435.1 of Corydoras maculifer. NCBI lineage: Eukaryota > Metazoa > Chordata > Actinopteri > Siluriformes > Callichthyidae > Corydoras > Corydoras maculifer. The sequence continues at coordinate 1,050,532 of JAFMOD010000464.1, forward strand.
GTGGTGAAGGAACCAGCCTTGTGACCCAGATTTTATTCCTGGTCCCACCAAGTACTATGTACTATGGCTGAAGTATAAATTCCTCCATATATAAAAAAGTAAGCCAAATAAAAGAAAATAATAGTTAAAACTCAAGATGAACAACCTAAAGCTTTGATTTATCCATGATAATATCCATGGAAGATAAAGAGATGAGATGAATGGAAATAGTGCAATTTTTTTGATTGACACTGTGTTTATATTAAAGTGCACTGGGCACAAACTCTAATTAAAAGGGATAAACCCTGAAGTCTGAAAAAACATATGATTCCAATGAGGAATTCACTTGTAAAAGCATCACTTCTCTTTACTGGCTAACACAACACACCGATGGGGCCTAATTAGAGGAAGAAACGAAATAAAGAAACAAAGGCAAACAAATACGCCGAGAACCCTAATGGGCCTATATGAGGATAATATAATTAGGAAGGGACAAAACCCTCTGATTTGGTCATAATTTTGGCAGCAGAAGCCGGGATGTGAATTAGATGATATTGTTTGGGGTATTACGCAGCTCTCCTGTGTTTTCTCCTAAGGTCAAACATCTGTTATAGAATCAGCAGAGGACTGGGATCAGTGTTAGTGAGTTTGAATATTAAATACAGAAATATTGGAACATGACTTCATACTGTTCTCTGGATCCGAGTATTGCAACAAATAATTAAAGCTGTTGATCAAAACCCATGAATTGCACTTTTTCCCTTTAATCAATCACAATAAATGGCTTTTTTTAATAAACATATTTTATAACATGCCATAGTCCCTAAAATGTCCCAGGTATAGTAACAGTCTAACATTTGGACACGCCCCCTTTCCTCCACTATTCATACAGATGGACTTTGTAGTTTTACAATTCCAGACTGTAGTCCATCTGTGTTCTTTGTTGTTGTTAGTCCCCTGTTGGTTCTCTGTTCTCTGTTGGTCAGGAGCATCACAGAACAGGTATCATTTGGGTGGTGGATTATTTATTGTCAGTTCTGCAGTGACACTGCAGTGGTGGGGGGGGTTTAGTGCAGCAGTGCTGCTGGAGTTTCATTTAAACACCTCAGTGACACTGCTGGGATAGGAATAATGCACCCACCAAATAACCCCTGCTCTGTGGTGCTACTAATGGGGTTCTTTATAACAGAGTAAAGGAAAAAATACAATATGTACAGATGGGCTACAATCTGTAATTGTAGAACTACAAAATCCATCTTGACGGTAAGTGGAACTGAGAACATGGAGAATAAGTGGAGCAAATAGCAAGAAGTAGGTGTGTCTAAACGTTTGACTTAGAAGCAGGTGAATAACCAGAATGATGACCCACCAGCTGGACCTAAGATTTGGAAGTTGGAGGCAAGAGGGCATTTAATTGCTTTTACCCTATGGATGCCATGTAAACGATAACAGATCGATTTTCCCGGCAGAGTGTACCGAGCTCCGCGCTGAGCTCATCTTACTTTTCATAACCCATTAGCAGCTGTAATCTGTGAATGACGAATGAAGCGTGGAATGAAAAGCGTAAGGGGGCATTAATGGCAGGAAACGAGACTTGTAAGCCGATTTCTCTCTTATTTCACCATTCGATCCTCTGTACATCGGACCTTCTAAAGACCCCTCCACCCGATTAGTCGGCTGCCAGGCCTCTCTCTTTCACACAGACACAGAGCATAATGGATTACAGATTGGCAGAGATGACCCCCCTGCAGTGTCGAGCTAAATCTTGCAGTAATAGCCTCTCGTGACACAATGATTAATCTGGAAGTTTTTGGCTAGGATCAGAGCAAGACCCAGTTCTGTATAATTAGGGTGGAGAAAACTTAAAATTATTCATGGCTGCTTAAGGTGCCCACAGCTGAACTCTGAACTCGAATCACAAAACAATGTGGCCTCATGAAAAGAACAGAGAGGTCTGATGATGAATGGAAGCCACAGAGTTCAGTAGACATTATGGAGCTTTGGCAGTTTTTCCAATCTGCCTTTCCCCCACGGGAGGCATGCATACCTGCGAGGTCTCTGGGTTGCTCGGGGAAATGATGAAGAAAAACAAAGTTTGTCTAAAGGCTCTCGGGATAACCTACGCTGCACAGTGAGAGCTGGTGGAATGCTGCATATCGCTCCATGCCACTCTCCACATGTCTGCTCGCCAAAAAGAAATGTAAAAAAAGTTTTTTAGCATATCGGATTTAATCAAAAGATTGTCATGTGGGGGGGCTGCTCCTCTGGTTTCAAACCGGAAACTTTGGCAGAGATACTTAGATATTTTTGTTTTTTCAGGGTTTTTTTATTTTATTTTTGTGTCCCGACGGCACGGTGGCTTAGTGGTCAGCACGTTCGCCTCTCAGCGCTAGGGATTCCCGGTTCGAATCCCCATCTGGGTGGAGTTTCCATGTTCTCCCCGTGTCTGGGTGGGTTTCCTCCGGGTTCTCCGGTTTCCTCCCACAGTCCAAAAACATGGAACAAGTTAATTGAAATCTTAAAATTGCCCCCTATAGAGTGTGTCTGTGTGAGTGAGTGTGTGCCCAGCGATGGATTGGCGCCCTGTCCTGGGTCTATCTGCCCAGCGCCCGAGACATTCTCCCCTGGATGGGCATGGGGAACCCCACCGCGACCCTAATAGAGGATAAGCGGGAGATAATGAATGAATTTTTGGGTCCCGCCCCACTTTCCCAAAGAGGCGACTTTAGGTATGCACGGTTCTTTTGCAGTGTGGGTCTGCTCTGACTGTGAGACTGAGCACTGTGAGTGTTGTGGAACGGTGCTCGTGGCAGTAGCTGCCGCTGTCTTCAATAGCATCAGAAAAACATTAGCAATAAGTTTTAAGGGCCTTGCTCAATGACCCACATATCTTCAATGGACCTGGGATTTAAACCCACAACCCAACACTCTGCCCAACACCCTAATCATTGAGCTACCACAGCTCTAAACATTTTGTAGGTTAGGACTTACATTGTAAAGTATTTCCACCCAGCCCTCCATGGTAATGCACTGGAAGACAGTGAGCACAGCGAAGAGGATATTGTCAAAGTTGGTAATTCCAAAATTTGGGCCAGTCCAGTACTCTTTACAGGTAGTCCCATTCTCACAGGTACGTGCTGGAAGTTCCAGTCCACACGGGTAATCAGCCACCGCCACCCCTATCAAAAAAACACATAATAATGCTTAATGCAATCAGTTAATTTACGGTTTTGGTGATAATGGGCGGAGCCATGGCAATTTAAAGAGGCGCATTTTTAAAAGTCTTTAGTCTAAGGTTCAAGATTGCCATTATTAATAATTTGAAATGTCATGAACATATATAGTGTGGACATTAAAACTCTGGAATACTTTTCCTTTTTGAATAAAGAAATTCTCGAAATTCTCCCCAAATGTCTCTTTGCCATTAATACTTCCAATGACCCTTAAGTGGGTTCAAATCCCCTGCAAACAAAGTTTATATGTGTGGCTTCTTCTGGCAGAACAAATAGTCATGTTCTCCATTTAGCATTGGGAACAGGGAGCAGGGAAGAAAGCAGAACAAAGGAATTTCACCCCTATGAGCACCTAACTACACCATACAACCTGGCCTGGCATTTAGGGAGGGTAACACAATTACTTCTTAAGAGTCAAATACATTTAAGTAAAGATACAAAACAATATAAAACTATAAGCATTTCAAAGCTGTACTCCTGAATCAGTTCCGCTGAGAGGTGAGGGGTTAACTAAGCACATTATACTGAAAAAGCAGAAAAAATAAACTCCCCACTTACCGTCCTTGAAGCAAGTCCGGTGAAATTTGCCCATGTAGAAGTCCAAACCGATGATGGCAAACATGAGGATTGCAAAGAAGAGCAGCAGGCCGATCTGCAGCAGAGGCACCATGGCTTTCATGATGGACTTGAGCACCACCTGAAGACCTAGACACACACACAAGTCAGTTTTCAAACATGTGTCTGCACCCTAAAGGCATATAGAATGAGACTTATGGGTCCACTCCAAAAAACACAAGCAACTTGGGTCCTACCATCGTGTTAAAAAAAGATATAAAATAATAATATGGCGGCAGTGGAGGGTCTACGTATGGAGGATATCTACATCCACACAGAACAGAATGCTGCTGGAGCAGAAGAGTCATTGGAACTCATTTGCACATTAAGTTGATGAGCTCATGTCCCCGAGTGACCCCTAAGCAGAATACTGCCTGGGAAGTTTCCTAACTTAGGGCTTAGATGGTAATATAAGAAGGTGTGAGTTGACCTTAGGTCACTCTTTGGAACAGTAGACAAGATATAAGGAATATATAAAACGCTACTCAAAAAAATACAACATTCATAATATTGCAAATGCAGCATGAAGTTTGGGAACTCTGCTGATGGTAATATACAGGAAAATCTCCCAGGGGCTGTTTAATTTTACTTACTGGGAATTCCAGACACCAGCTTAAGCGGTCGTAACACCCGCACTGCCCTGAGGGTTCGCAAATCGAAATCCGCCCCAACAATTGTCAGGATGCTGTAGAAAAAAAACAAAAACAAAAAACAAAGTATTAAGTAAAACTATTAATAGTGACCCAAAGCCACGGCTTTTAATAAATATTAACACAAATTATTCAATTCTTTTGTGAGAATCAAAGTGAAAGAAAACATCAGCGTCCTTTAAAGTGCACATCTGCATATCCATAAAAAAACTACAAAAGTTTTTCATGTAAGGACAAAGTAACAGACAGGTTTGCGGCAAACGTAACTTTGCGCCACTTGGCCAGCAGCATGATACGCATTTTTCTTAGGAACGTTGTCATGACGATGTTGAGGCACTCTTACGATTAATTCATTGTAACCTTTTTAATCACGAATAATTGCAAAAAACAATAAATTGTCTCATACCTAGTGATCAGTAATGAAATAAGATAAGATAAGGGCACGGTGGCTTAGTGTTTAGCATGTTCTCCTCTCAGCGCTAGGGATTCCCGGTTAAAATCCCATCTGGGTGGAATTTCCATGTACTCCCCGTGTCCATGTGGGTTTCCTCCGGGTTTTCCGGTTTCCTTCCACAGTCCAAAAACATGGATCAAGTCAATTGAGTTCTCCAAATTTCCCCATATAGAGTGTGTCTGTGTGAGTGAGTGTGTGCCCAGCAATAAATTTGCACCCAGAGTGTATCTGCCCAGCGCCCGAACCGTTCTCCCCTGGATGGCCATAGGGAACCCCCCCCCCACTTACGACTGTAATAGAGGATAAAGCGGAAGATAATGGATGGATGGATGAAAGATAAGATAAGATTTTTTTTCTTTATTTGGCACGGTCTTTTATGAGGGCATGGTAGCTCAGTGTTTAGGGTGTTGGGCTATCAATCTGAAGGTTTGGGGTTCAATACCCAGGTCCACTGAAGTTACCAGTGTGGGTCCTTGAGCAAGACCCTTAACCCTCACTGCTCCAGGGATGTTGTGATTAACCCTGTGCTCACCCTGTAAGTCGCTTTGGATAAAAGCGTCCAATAAATGACCAAATGTAAATGTAGTATGTATTTGTCCCACAATGGGGAAATTCACAATGTGTGAGCTGCACAGCTATGCAACAGGCTTGTGAGGGATAGTGTGAGACATCAGCGCTTCTTCTTCACATTTACATATTCAATCTGCTTTCAAATCACTATATTCCTCTGCAAACTTTCTCCTGAGAATTCAACAGAATGGCTGCACTTCTTTCTGAATCAGGCCTTACCCAAACACAGACTCATGCGCACGGCCACAGCCTGGCGAGCACAACCTCAGAACCTCTGCCAGCCGTAAAGGGAAGTTAAGGCAGCATGGATAAGTCAATTTGCAGTGCTGGAGCTCTGAAGCCAAAGACTAGACTTTATAAAAACTCACATTACACATGGAAATCCCTTTTGCTGGATGTTAAAACGTGTGGTGTTCTGTATGTTTGTGTAAATTCTGTGCCGTGGGTGGGTGGATGGTGCGCAAAGCTGGGGTTTTGTCTAGCTATTGTTTTGGTAACAGAAAATTCCCAGTACCTCCATTTAGAATAATACAGCCATGCTGGGAGTACACAGCAAACACACAGAAGGAAGCACTCAGCCCGGATGAATGGATTGTTGTTACGTATTGAAACAACAAGACACACAGGTGGCACAGAATACATAAAAATACAGCTGCCCATTTCTACTTTCTGCTGCAGGTGTGTTCGCTTTACTGACTCAGTGACATGAAAAGCTCAAAGTCTGCCTTAGTTATGAGACAAGCAAATGTTCAGCCAGTGCAAATCTCATTATTTCATCATATCTCATCACGTTCGCCTCGCAGATTCCAATCCCGAGCTGGGTAGAATTAGTATGTTCTCCATATGAGTTCACATGGATTTGTTTTTACAGGTTTCCTCCCACGATCCAAAAACATGGATTCAAGGTGATTTACACACTCTAAATTGAGACACCCTATCTATTGTGTGTTTGTATGTCTGTTAGAGTGAGTATGAACCCAGTGACGGCTTGGCGCCAGGTCCTGTGTTTATCTGCCCAGCACCCAAAACATGCCCCCCACAACCCAAGCAGAGATTTAAGAAGAATATAATGAGATAAGATGAGATCATAATGTCACTTTGCAGCCAGAACTTAGCACTATAAGTTAATTAACGTATCTCATGAAGCTATACGTCTTTAAAAGAACATGCTAAAGGTAATGTCTGTTGAATTCAGACTGGCAGACAAGAGTCTAAATCTTGCCTGCAGGTCTGTGTTACCTTTCTTAACCTTTACAATACAAATCATGTGACTTTTTAATATCTGTAACACTGTACACATAAAGTCCCTGTTTATATATTAAGACATATTTTTCTTTCCATGCCACTGAGAAGAGCAAAATCAGCAAAGTAGCTTCCATTGATCCAAAGTAAAGAGCCAAAGCAAAATAATCGGCCTGAAATACAAGTTCTCAGCAGATACCTTTCTGCATCTATCAATTACATACGACCAAATAAGTTTTCCTGCATAAGTGGATAGAAAGTTGTTTAAGTTGTTTTCTTGAGGTGGCTTTTATCTATAATGCCTCCTGAACACCTGGCTCCGGGGGAAGATGAGTGGCATCCTATCTGAGAAACAGCTGGAGAAGCATCACCTGCAGACGCGCAGCACAGTAGATTTGTTCGTTAATGGACCAGCAGCAGGGATGATTCCTTAAGCTGCATTTCTTCAAAAGCATCAATATAAGCATCGATGCTAAACACATCAAGAGGACTTTTCCTGATGTAGCATTTATACAACTGAATATAACTGAAAGTTAGAGGTGTTTAGCTCGAAGATGTTTCAACCATCAAAAGACTGGAGTTGTGTTTTTTATGCCATTATAAATATGTTTATATTATTCATTCATTCATTATCTTCCGCTTTATCCTCTATTAGGGTTGCGGGGGGGGGGGGGGGTTCCCAATGCCCATCCAGGGGAGAACGTTTCGGGCGCTGGGCAGATACACCCAGGACAGGGTGCCAAGCCATCGCTGAGCACACACTCACACACACACACTCACACACACACTCTATATGGGGCAATTTGGAGAACTCAATTGACTTCATCCATGTTTATGGACTGTGGGAGGAGACCGGAGAACCCGGAGGAAACCCACGCAGACACGGGGAGAACATGGAAACTCCACCCAGATGGAGATTCAAACCGGGAATCTCTCATAATACATAATTATCAGTTAAAAGTTTGGACACGCCCCTTCCATTATCTATTTCCTCCACTTATCATACAGATGGACTTTGTAGTTTTATAATTCCAGACTGTAGTCCATCTGTGTTCTTTGTTGTTGTTAGTCCCTGTTGGTTCTTTGTTGGTCAGGAGCATCACAGAACAGGTATCATTTGGGTGGTGGATTGTTTGTTGTCAGTTCTGCAGTGACACTGATGTGGTGAGGGGGTTTTAGTGCAGCAGTGCTGCTGGAGTTTCATTTAAACACCTCAGTGACACTGCTGGGATAGGAATAATGCACCAACCAAACAATCCCTGCTCTGTGGTGGTACTATCGGGGTTCTGAGCATTAGAACAGAGTAAAGGGGACGTACACAGTATGTACTGTAGAACACAAACAGATGGACTACAGTCTGGAATTGTAGAACTACAAAGTCCATCTTTATAGAAGGTGGAACTGAGAACATGGACGATCATGTTTGATTTCATAAGTACGTTCAAATATAAAACATAATAAATATTTTTAAAATGTCCATGAAACATACTCTTTCTGTATTGTACTCCAGTGTCTCACTCCTGTTGGATATGGGTGCGTTTGGCTGTATTTGTGTCATTTCTATCTGTTTGTTTAGTGTGTTCAATGTTAAGGGGAAGTGAGTGGAGCATGAAGCTGGTCTGGCCGGTGATTGAGAGGTTCCCTGCTTGTGACGGAGCTTTGTTAGACTCAGCCTGTGAACTCACTGGCTCTGTAATCCAGCTGGCTTCGGCTTTGTCTTTCAGACCATGTTTTCGTGTGCACCTGGTGGGAGTCGACCTCTGCGCCTGATCTGTCACGCATGTGTGTTTGTATTTTTCTTTGTAGCGCATGTTCAGTTTTTTGGTACCGCCGGTGCTTCCGTCTCAATCTATTATGGTCGACACCATCACACCACTACATCCTGAAACCCGAGCTACCACATCATGGATGTGCAAATTTCTGCAGGAAAAAGCTGAACATACCACATTGGTATGTGTGTGTGTGTGTATGTATGTATATATATATATATATATATATATATATATATATATATATATATATATACATACATACATACACACACACACATAGTACATACATCAGATAATTCAAATAATTGATGAATATTAATACATTGTATGTATATATATATATATATATATATATATATATATATATATATATATATATATATATATATGTGTGTGTGTGTGTGTGTGTATATATATATATATATATATATATATATATATATATATATATGTGTGTGTGTGTGTGTGTATATATATATATATATATATATATATATATATATATATATATATGTGTGTGTGTGTGTGTGTGTATATATATATATATATATATATATATGTGTGTGTGTGTGTGTGTGTGTGTGTGTGTGTGTGTGTGTGTGTGTATGTGTGTGTGTATTCTGCTCATCAGTATATATATATGAGTATATGAGATATGAGTATCCTGTTACTCAGCCATTAACATTTACTTTAAAAACCAGACTACTTACAGCTTCTGTAAGTGTAACGTAGCGGTCCCAATTCATGTTCTTATCTACTGTATGTTCTATAACACAAGGGAGAATAAAATATCTTAAAGAATTAACATATTGTACCATTTCCCTAATCTTGCACTGCTGTTCCAAAGTCAGTCGATACCCTCATTTTATGAGGCTCTGCTCACACACACATCTCCAAAACACCGAGATAAGCTGCCCTGACTGCTTACACACTTTACTTACTGTCACTCCCAGTCTCATTTCGACTGACAGGTTATTACACAGCAGTGTAAATGCCTGCAACACGATTTACAGCCTGCCAGAAGACGGGGCCTCGAACCTCCACCGACAGAGCGCCAGACGAATGAAATCACAAAGCCTATCAGGAAGCATTTACGTGGAATGATCGCTTAAAAGGAGGAGCAGACAGAACGCTGTCCATGCAAAGCCCATGAAAGGACAGCACTCAAAAAGTGCGAGTGTAGCATTCTTTTATAATTAAACAAATGCTGTTGAATCGGGCAAGGTGTTTGGAAAATTGACACAGTAACTGCTTTATAATTCATTGCGCTTTGACGGGATGAATAATGCATCTGTGCGGGGCTACCTCCATCTGTGCAGAGAAAAATCTTTAAAATGGACTAAAGACTGTAAGGAAAAAGTTCATTTTGTTTCCGTTCACGCTTTGCTTTCCGCCTCTTAACACTTTATTATGTGCTTTTTGTATTAACGAATAATAATGTCGTACAGAAAAGCATATTTATTTGAATAATAGTAGACATAAATGTAAACGTGCTGCTCATAAGACTGCGCCGATTTAAAAGAATTCCAGATACATTATTCATTAAAGGCAAACCTGTTCTGGTCGACTTAAGGCTGGCATTCTCCATCTGGCCCCCAAGTCTTATTCAATGGGCGTGAAATCTCTGTCTCTCCTACTATGTCACTCTGACAGTGTAAAGTCACCCTGTCTCCAGAGAGAGAGACTGACGAGCAGCGCCCGGGTGCAGATTCGTCCTGTCACTGTGACTATCACTTACTGACACGCTGACCAGCAGTGACGGGAATATCATCCTGGAGCAAAGGTGAAGTTATTTAAATGAACAAGTCAGCACGATGAGCAGAATACACACACACACACACACACACACACACACACACACACACACACACACACACATATATATATATATAAGTTATATAAAGTACATACATCAAATAATCATCAAATACATCACACACACACACACACACACACACACACACACACACACACATATATATATATATATATTCATTCATTCATTATCTTCCGCTTTATCCTCTATTAGGGTCGCGGTGGGGTTCCCCATGGCCATCCAGGGGAGAACGTCTCAGGCGCTGGGCAAATACACCCAGGACAGGGTGCCAATCCATCACTGCGCACACACTCACTCACACAGACACACTCTATATGGGGCAATATTTGAGAATACAATTGACTTGATCCATGTTTTTGGACTGTGGGAGGAAACCGGAGAACCCGGAGCAAAACCCACGCAGACACGGGGAGAACATGGAAACTCCACCCAGATGGGGATTCGAACCAAGAATCCCTAGTGCTGAGAGGCGAACGTGCTGACCACTAAGCCACCGTGCCGCCCATATATATATATTAATTCATTCATTATCTTCCGCTTATCCTCTGTTAGGGTCGCGGTGGGGTTCCCCATGCCCATCCAGGGGAGAACGTGCTAACCACTAAGCCACCGTGCCGCCCATATATATATATACATACATAATAATTAATGAAGTAATAATATTTAAATCACAGTTGGTTCAGTGAGAGAAACCTGGTTGTAGTTCGTTCTCTACCTCTGTTTTTGTTTTAAAGCGTTGTATTCTGCTGAGGCGGGTGAATCTCTGTTTCTATAGAGACCGGCTTCATGTCTATTGAGCTCCCTCTTCCTAAAGCATGCACCAATCATTTTGGAAAAGCCCTCCACCTCCGCTCAGCTGTGTCAACACTGCTGCCATGTTAACATCCCCTGTGAAAATCAACATGGCCTCAGTTCTATACAGATGAACGTCCGGCAGCGTGGTATTCAGCCACACTGTAGTAAGTGCTGCCAAGTTTCTGTTGTTTATTCCATAGCTGCTGGTTTATCTAAACAGCAGTATGCGAGTTCAGACCAGGTTCTGTTGCTGTCAGGAGAACTGTTTGAATGTGTGGAATCGTGGGCTTAGGTTAATATACAGCCATGAGATGCAGAACTGGAGCTGATTTAGTGATCCAAAAAGGGGACGGATCCAAACTTTTGACTGTTACAGTACATTTTAAAAGAACATCAGTCTCAACAGAAGTAGAAAAGTTAATAATAAACCACTTTCTTAAATCTGAATGGTATCCATACATCTGCTGAGAATCTGTAGATCTTTAAACACATGAAAGGCTCCAGAGTGAAATCACAGCATCATACTGATGAAGAACTCGATGGAGGAATCGCATTAAGAAACGCTCTGAATCCCGCATGCTGCGCTAGATAGCCAAAAAAAATAGCTAAATGTCTAAAACTATAAATTGTAGTTGGTTCATCAACAGTAACATCGTCAGATTTCAGAGACTCCAGACCCCAGGATGGTTGGGCTTCTCCAGAGCACTGCTGTTATGTCCTCCTGAGGGACCTGCTTTCAAACATATTGCATCATTAAATGTTTTAAAACCGGTCCCTCTTCAGATGCACAGACAATGTATTAATATTCATTTCACAGCGGTGGGAAGTGGAGAGAAGCCTTATACCTGATTTCTAAACAAGAAACAAATCTTATTTAGACCTTTTCTTCATTTTGCTTTTCAGGTACATCTCTTCTGCAGATTTGTCCACCACGTCATATCGTCTGTTTATATTATCATAATGTCTATTCATCCAACCTGTAGAACCAGGTTGAAACTGCTTCTGGATTTAGAACGGCCTTAAATCTGACAAGGATTTAACAAGGGGCTGAACCATTTCTTTGAGAGCATCACATAGTAGCAACTTATTAGCAGATTCAGCTGCAAATCCATGATGAGAATCCCGAAGCCTGAACCCTCAAAGACGAACCCAAAGCAACCAGGTAGAGGGCAAATGTCCTGGTGTTGTTGGTTTTTAAGGTCAAACCTTGTGAGGATGAGTTTCAAGTCAATGTTTCCAAGTGTTTAGTTCATCAAAAAACCCTCTGATAGCTTTTACTGCTCATTGCAGTAACATTATGGCAGGACTTCAAAGTCATTAGTATAAAAGTTGAAACTCTGTCCAATTAATCTGAGCGTTCATTCATTCACTATCTTCCGCTTTATCCTCTATTAGGGTCGCGGGGGGGGGTTCCACATGCCCATTCAGGGGAGAAAGTTTCGGGCGCTGGGCAGATACACCCAGGACAGGGCGCCAACCTATCGCTGGGCACACACTCACTCACACAGACACACTCTATATGGGGCAATTTGGAGAACTCAATTGACTTCATCCATGTTTTTGGACTGTGGGAGGAAACCGGAGAACCCGGAGTAAACCCACACAGACACGGGAAGAACATGGAAACTCCACCCAGATGGGGATTCAAACTGGGAATCCCTAGCGCTGAGAGGCGAATGTGCTAACCACTAAGCCACCGCGCCGCCAATCTAAGTCTTGTGTCAAAAAAAATTTTCATTTTAATAAGTTTAGGTACCGGGGCAGCTCAGTGGCCTAGTGGTTAGCATCTCCACCTCTCGGTGCTGAGGATCCAGGTTCGATTCCCAAACTAGGTGGAGTTTCCATGTTAACGGAGCTTTCTTCCCACAGTCCAAAAATATGGAATCAAGGCAAATTGTCTCCTCTAAATTGCCCCTATATAGTGTGCGTCTTGTGAGTGTGAGCCCGGCGATAGATTGGTGCCCCATCCTGGGTGAAAACTCATGCAGAATGTAGACACATAGCAGATTTTAAAATACTAATGAGGTCTCTTCATGCTTATAAAAAGCCACTCATTCATCCCCATCAAACTGTCATCGATTTACCAATTGTCAGAGTGATGAATGAGACGTATTTATTTCCCAACAAAATCAATATCATGAATCTCCATGACAGAAATGAGCCTCAGGATCAAAAACCGATGTACAAAAGGAACAAAAGGAGATACAACTAAAATCCAGATATGCTGAACTAATACATTGTGCTGTCAGTGTAAGCGATCAAGTCACAAAAGTAAGCAACAGATGTCAGTCAGCCTGGAAGCAGAAAAATGAGATAAGCAGGCATCAATCCCAGTTACTGATGAGACGGAGGCTACACATTTTCCATGATGCAAATATGAAGTCAGACAGTGATAAGAAGTTATGACCCATTTTGTGCTGTGTGTTTTATTGTGATAGAAAGAGCGCAGAGCTTCTCCGAGACGAATCCATTTTTATTTCCCTCTTCATTCATTTTATTCTATTTACAAAGCGAAATAAAGCTGTTCATCATAATCCACGAACAGCATCTCTTCTGATGTTAGTGTGACATTCTGAATGGAATCATCCTGGGATGATTCCATTAAGAGGACGCAGTAGCTCAGTGGTTAGGATGTTGGGCTATCAATCTGAAGGTTGTGGGTTCAAATCCCAGGTCCACTGCAGTTATCAATGTGGGTCCTTGAGCAAGACCCTTAACCCTCATTGTTCCAGGGATGTTGTGATTAACCCTGTGCTCACCTTGTAAGTTGCTTTGGATAAAAGCGTCCAATAAATGAGCAAATGTAAATGTAAATGTAAGACTGCAAGCCAGGTCCTCTAGTCCAACATTAGTGTCTGACCTCACAAACGCTTTTTAGCATAACTGTGCACCAAAAATTCCCTCAGACACTCCAAAATCTTATAGAAAGCCTTTTCAGATAAGTGAAAGCTTTTATAGCTACAATGTGGGGGAGGGGGGACATTTAATAAGATTAGAATGTCATAAAAGCTCCTGTAGGTGTAATGTGTATGTGTCCCAAAACTTTTGTCCATATAGTGTATAGTCTTTTTAATGTGATTTCTTTTTAAACTGATTTCTTTTCAGTTTTAAGTTGCCGGCTCCCTCGTATAACCAGGTTATACCCAATCAATCAACGCAGATTCGGCTACGTGCCAGTTCTCAGTGAGTCATGTGCAAGCTCCTGTCTCTGCCCAACCTACTAATGCCATTATATGACTTTATTTTCCAGACTTCCTGATAGTATTGCAAGCCAATCAAGCATGGTTCCTGATCCACAGAGCAGAAATAATGAATGCTTCAGACAGGTGTTAACAACTAATACTGCAACCAACCAGTTTAATAAGACCTGTGATCTTTACTCTATCTAAAGTGCCCCCATACAGTGTGTATGTCTTTGTGAGTGCTCAGTGAAAGATTGGTGCCCTGTTTTGGGTGTATCTGCCCAAAATGTCCCTCCCCCATGACCCTAGTATAGGATTAAGCAGATGCTATCAGATGAGATATTCACTCCTGATTTCCTTCTATATTCCACATACATCATATGAAGTACAGAATAATAAAAAGTAAGTCATTCTAATACTCTTCAGACCCAGCTACATTAGTATGCTGTCTTATAACGTTCATTTCTGTTTAATAATGTTATGACAACTAAAGCTTACACATAACAGCTCTGTATTAAGTTTTATTCTCAAAAAAAGAGTGCTAAGTAACTCATAATAGATGATGTTTGATTACCACGATGGAAAATAAACCACACTAAAAAAGACTACACTTTCAAAACATGTTTTAAAGATTGGTGTTTAGGAATGATACTGAAATTTGTGATGCCTAATATCCATCTGGGGTCTTAGATAAACTAATTAGCAATATGGCTACCCATATTTGCATGTGCATAGACTTTAAAAGGCCACTTTCTCACTTCCTTGTAAAAAGCAGCATCACGAAGCCTCTTTACCCTCATAAGTGTGATCTAATTATCTATAAAGGATGGAAAAGGCAGTAAAACGCAGGACCCTTTTACTGCATGATTACAGTGCCCTTATGATGGGACAGGCTGTTAAGTGTGTGGGGTAACGGTACACACTGGAAAAAACTTTGTGTGTGTGTGTGCATGTGTGTGTGTGTGCTGTAGAGAATATTGTTGGATGGAAAACATGATTCATAAACAGAAGCCTTCATCCAGACTGTATTATCACCTGAACAGCTGAAAGGCCGAACAACATTTCCAAATATAGTGACTCGTCAAAATGAAACCTGTTGATCTGAGGACTTTATTTTAAAACATCTTTCATTCATCCATTTTATTAGGGTCGCGGGGGGAGGGGGGGGGATATTTCGGGCGCTGGGCAGATACACCAAGGACAGGGCGCCAACCTATCGCTGGGCACACACTCACTCACACAAACACAATTGACTTGATCCATGTTTTTGGACTGTGGGAGGAAACCGGAGAACCCAAAGGAAACCCACACAGACACGGGGAGAACATGGAAACTCCACTCAGATGGGGATTCCAACCGGGAATCCCTAGCACTGAGAGGCGAACGTGCTAACCACTAAGCCACCGTGCCACCCGACTCGATTATGTGCAAGCAATTTGAAATTCCTGACAATTTACATACAAAAACCATATGGAGAACATACAAACTCCACATCTGACCCACTGTGCTACATGGCTGTACCTATAATATCAGCAGAATGTGTAAATTCCACCAGCAGAACAGATTCGATCAGCTTATTCATTTATCCTGTGCATTATATTAAAAACCTCCAGCATTAAAGTTCAGGTGATCTAAAGTGCAGCGCCGTCATCGACACACGCTTAATAAGGAATCAAATGACACGCCAGAAGCTGACAGCATCATTCTGAATAAGCAATAGTGGAGATAATATTTCACCCAGAAAATCAAATCTACAACTCGAATTACATAAGAAGTTTAAACGCTTCGACTCACTCGGCCACCTGCACTTGCTTTGGAGGCAGACAAACTCTAAAAACCCGTGGCCTCCTTCTCACACAGACGTTCAGCGTCTCTTTAATCCAAAATGCAGCATGGAGTTATTCGGAAGATTAAGAACAAAACAAGAAGCGTTTAACTACTGCTTAATGTTCAGCAATTTTTCCAGCCTGGTGGCCTGCATCTGATCTCATTACCGTCATTCGTCATAATGTCAGGGCCGTTCTTATTAGGAAAACAGCTAAATTGAAGCATTAATCATTTGTTGCTTAAAATGTATATTTTTTTTCTCGTCACTGGCTTCAAGTTAGATAAAGACGAACTTACAGTCATGCAAATTTAATGGCGAATGCATAACATCTGTTGTTGCCTCTACTGGGACTGCGGGTGAACTAATAGCACTGGAGGTTGTGTGTTGACAGTTTCACAGTGTGATAACCTGAAAAGTACGTTTTTTTTCCTCATGGTATGTAATTAAACCTCAAAATGTGCAGCCCAGTTCTTTCCATTTTGAATCTCATTACATTTTCCAGCTGTGCGTTAGTGTTACAGTAAAAGTGGTTCAATTTAAATGATGGTTCGCCAGAATGTTTGGCATTAAAGCGATTTATCCTCCATATTGACATTGACAGAACATTTCATATACAGTATGCTTTTATAAGCATTGCATTCAGGGAAGTCTCTTCATACCATATTACAATCACATTGTTTTGCTTTGATTTATTACAACACACTGCAGGAAGTTAAGTATCAAAATCACAATCATGTTCGGGCGGCACGGTGGCTTAGTGGTTGGCATGTTCGCCTCTCAGCGCTAGGGATTCCCAGTTTGAATCCCCATCTGGGTGGACTTTCCATGTTCTCCCTGTGTCTGCGTGGGTTTCCTCCGGGTTCTCCGGTTTCCTCCCACAGTCCAAAAACATGGATCAAGTCAATTGAATTCTCAAAATTGCCCCATATAGAGTGTGTCTGTGTGAGTGAGTGTGTGCCCAACGATGGATTGGCTTCCTGTCCTGGGTCTATCTGCCCAGCGCCCGAGACGTTCTCTGGGCATGGGGAACCCCCCCGCGACCCTAATAGAGGATAAAACGGGAGATAATTAATGAATGAATGAATGTTCGGGGTGGCTTAGTGGTTAGCATGTTCTCCTCTCAGCACTAGGGATTTCCATGTTCTCCCCGTGTCCGTGTGGGTTTCCTCCGGGTTTCTGGTTTCCTCCCACAGTCCAAAAACATGGATCATGTCAATTGAGTTCTCCAAATTGCCCCCCCCCCCCCCCCCCCCCCCCCCCCCCCCCCCCCCCCCCCCCCCCCCCCCCCCCCCCCCCCCCCCCCCCCCCCCCCCCCCCCCCCCCCCCCCCCCCCCATGACACGAAATCCAATAGACAGTTCATTACAATAAACGTGATATAATCAAAATAACACATGCACATCTTACATACCTCACATGGGGACCTGTGTAAGTGATCTTTAGCGAGTGATTTTTATCAACCACGCACAGTGCAGCTTGATTTAAGGCGTGTCAGTGTCGTCTTGCTATCGTAATGATGGAAAAATTTGGGCATTACGTGCGATAAACCAATCAGTGTCCTTTGCCATTCCCTTTAAGAGCCAGATGGCGCTCTGAATTGCTATTTGAGCGGTGCAGCTACCTGCACTCAATGCGCTGCTCCATGAGGTTCTCCAGTTGACTGTGAATGGAGAACCCACAGTATAGTGTAGACTATGTATCTGCATTCTCTGTACAAACGCAGTGAAATTTCATAGCCTTCATGACGTTGTGTTCAATTCACTGACTTAAAAACTGAAATGAATGAATTGAACTCATTGGAATATATAAATAATTAATCATGCTGTATGAAGACAGTGGGAGATGCTTCCTGGACACCAGCTGTGAACATGTGGAGGCTCAGCAGCAGGGAATCCCATTCAAGACTGAGAGAAAAATGCAAAATCACCCAATCTTATAATGCAGTTTGATCCCTGATCCATGAAATAATCGCCACGCTTTATCTCCCACACCCACTTTATTACACGCATCTATTCCCACTCATTTTTCTACCCTGATGGTCCACACACAGCTACCTGATGAAAGAACATCTACTCTGTCAATATGTCCTCTCTTTTATACACTTTCCCACAGATCTGTAAGCACAGTATATGTTGGGCTCACTTGCCTTCCCCTCCTCTTAAGGCTTTCCATTTGCTTTGAAGTACCCACTGCCAGAGTGTGTGACATTGAGATCCAGATGCTACAGCGATGAAGACGGCCACAGGGAGCCTTAGAGACACCATCTAGTCTTAAGGTCTGCAAATTGAGAAAGAAAGTGGAAGGAGGGGATAACTTTGGAAGGGGCAAGTCATGCTGGGGGTGTGGGGGCCAGGAGGTCTACTCCATCTGACCCTACCACATTTTTTACTCTGTGAGTGATGCACAAACCATATCTTCTGTCATTGACACAGTGCATGTGCAGATTTCTTCAGAGTATTTCATCCTCCGTTGTGTTTGATTACCACAGACTTTCAAGAACTTCAACACATCCACCTTCTAAACTGCTTCTCCCATTTAGGGCTCTTGAGGAGCCCAGAGCCTATCCAGAAAACACTGGACGTCATGGTTTAAATTCACCCATCATGGGAGTCCAGTCCAAAATGGGGACTGGGCACATGCACACATGCACATATGCGCGCACACACACACACACACACACACACACACACACACACACACACACACACACTCTGATGGACTACAGCCTGTAATTGTAAAACTACAAAATCCATCTATATGGTTAGTGGAAGACATAAAGAATGGAGGAAGAAGGAGATGTGTCCAAACTTCTGATTGGTACTGTGCATTATTTTAGTTATTATAGTTATTTATATATTATATATTTAGTTATATAATAGTTATTATTTTGTGCTGTGAATGCAGGTATTACAAATCTGATGTCCTGTAATTATCAGATACAAAGCAGCCTCTTCTGGCACAATTGTAACACCACAAAACAGTGTTAAGAGAAAATAAAGCACAGCTACAGACACCGACACAAAGCACAGATGGTGTGTAAAGCTCCCGCTTGTTCCCTAAGGCAGCAAGAGCAGCAGTACAATGCATCGCATCACATGCAGTACCCTGTCTTCATCAACACAGCATGGGTTGTAACAGAGTTCTAACACAAACCTGTTCGAATACCTTTATATAATGCAGCCGCCTGAAAGAAGCGAAGTGGGCAGCATTGTCTGCCGTTTTGTCTGCACGTGCTGCTGGGGTTAATGAGCCGTGTGCATGTCGGGGGTTGAGAAATGACGAGTCACTTTGTGGAACATGATCATTCGACTTGTTGATCATGAAGCACACAGCCGAGCTTCATTTCTGGATGACAACATGCCTCTGACGATACGTCTAACAACGTTGAACAAACGATTTTAATTCCCATTCAAATCCATCAGTGTGTCTCAGCCTGATTCTCAGTATGAAAGAGCAGAGTCAGTGGGCAAGAAAAGCCTGGGTGTGTAATCTACCACGGAAGAACAACAAGTACAAAAGCAGCTCATTAAGAGCAATCGATGAAAGAGAGAATACCCACTGCCATTCTGTTCACCACAGCATCAACACCACCACCACCACGCAGCCTCGCATTCCCCTGACACACACACACACACACACACACACACACACACACACACACACACACACACACCGTCCCCTCACAGTGAAAGAGAGTGCAACAAAGAGAGCAGGTACAAAGACAAAAACAAAATCCAACGTCTACAGAATAGAAATAGAAAGAAATCCTGCTCACGAAGACCGGCGTAGTTCACCCACCTGCTTTGTTTAGGTTCGATACTGTATTGATCAGCACACAAGAACAAAGACTCCAATGCCTTCTGTTATTAAATAAATTACAGCTTTTCCACAGAGAAGGATCAGAGTTACTACTACTGGCATTGTTTAAAGCTCCAAACAATCCAAACACAGTCTAAAACCAATCTAATCATCAGCAGTCTAAAGTGGTCTCAACACCAGACACAAATACTAAGACAGTGCTGCTGGAGTTCTTAAACACTCAGAAACACTGCTGGGCTGTAAATGATCCACCAACCAAAAATCTCCAGCAACCACATCCAACCAAGTAGACAGCACCCTGTAAGAACTGATTAGAATAAGAGGATAAAGAAAACTAGACTGTGCAACAACAGAGCTCCTGTCTCAAAGTAGCGCACTAAAACAGACGTCAGAAGAAGTGCACGGTGAGTGGACAGTGTTTAAAACTCCAGCAGCACTGCTGTGTCTGATCCAAATCAATACCAACACAGCACACGCATCACACCACCACATCAGTGTTACTGCAGTGCTGACAACTATCCTGATAGAGAAAAGAGTCAACCTACAAGGTATGTAGAGGAAAAAATGAACTGCATGGTGTCATTTTAAAACTACAAGGTACATCCACATGGATCAGTGTTTAGGGTGTTGGACTATCAATCAGAAGGTGGGGGGTTCAAATCCCAGGTTCACTGAAGTTATCAATGTGTGTCCTTGAGCAAAGCCCTTAACCCTCGTTGCTCCAGGGATGTTGTGATTAACCCTGTGCTCACCTTGTAAGTCCATCCATTCATTATCTTCCACTTTATCCTATATGAGGGTCGCGGGGGGGGGGGTTCCCCATGCCCATCCAGGGGAGAATGTTTCGGGCGCTGGGCAGATACACTCAAGACAGGGCGCCAATCTATCGCTGGGCACACACTCACTCGCACAGACACATATACTCTATATGGGGCAATTTGGAGAACTCAATTGACTTGATCCATGTTTTTAGACTGTGGGAGGAAACCGGAGAACCCGGAGGAAACCCACGCGGACACAGGGAGAACATGGAAACTCCACCCAGATGGGGATTCGAACCGGGAATCCCTAGTGCTGAGAGGTGAACGTGCTAACCACTAAGCCACCGTGCCTCCTACCTATAAAAGTGTCTGCTAAATGACCAAATGTAAGTGTAAATGTTCTAAAATGGACAATTATGTTAAAAAAAACAAAGTGTTAGTAATAAAATGGAAAGTGAGTGTTTATTGAACTATATGTCTGTGTTACATGTTCCCAAAGACATCTTTCCTCTGCTGGAGCATGACTGTGCCCACTGTTGGTTTCAGGAGGTGAGAGGATGATGTAAACCCTGGTGAATGGGCAAAATAAATCTGCCAGCCATTAGTGACAATGAGCCAGGACCCTCCCAAGTGAAGGTGGTAACCATACAGAGATGAGCTCTGACGCAACAGCAACCCGTCCCACTCCCTCCCTCAGGGCAGCTTCACATCCCCGAGCCGTGTCATCTTGCAGTTCTGCAGTTTCCCAGCAATCTCGTATCAGCTTCAACTCAGGCCCTGACGTACAACACACCCTCTGCTCATTACGACAGACACGTCCCACTTCCTGCACAAATAACACGTACTGTAGAGCCAGAACTTTCTGAATCCCAAGACAAAATAAAAAAAATATTAAAACACATCGTATTATTATAATTAAAAAAAGAAAGAAATGCACCACAAATCTGACACGTCACTAATGAACCTGCTGAGGAGACCTGAGGAAAATCCTGCCTTGTGAACTATCCATTCATTCATTCATTCATTCATTCATTCATTATCTTCCGCTTTATCCTCTATTAGGGTCGAGGGACATGCCAGATATGTAGTTAGTGAGAACACATTCAGGTATTCTTCTCAGAAGCGCCTTCATTTCAGCAACAGAAAGCAAATACAATCAGATTTTGAAGCTATAGGGACATGTGTGACGTGTTTGCGTCCATATTGATAGAGATGACAGACATGTGTACATTGAGGCTCGGGAATCACTGTACTGTTAGCTTACTGCCAAAACACGGATTTTGTTCTGGATTGTATTGTAAAAAGACAACAAATCAAAATGAGTGACATGTTGCGCTCCATCACTTTGTGAGCTTAACAAAGCTTTAAAAATTTGAATGGAGTTTGGCATGCAGTAGTTGACAAGGGGGTGGCTTAGTGGTTAGCATGTTTTCCTCTCAGCACTAGGGATTCCCGGTTCGAATCCCCATCTGGGTGGAGTTTCCATGTTCTCCCCGTGTCCGCATGGGTTTCCTCTGGGTTTTCCGGTTTCCTCCCACAGTCCAAAAACATGGATCAACTCAATTGAGTTCTCCAAATTGCCCCATATAGAGTGTGTGAGTGAGGGAGTGTGTGCCCAGCAATAGATTGGCACCCTGTCCTGGGTGTAACTGCCCAGCGCCCAAAACTTTCTCCCCTGGATGGGCATGGGGAACCCCACCCCCCCAGCGACCCTGATATAGGATAAAGCAGAAGATAATGAATGGATGGATTTACAGATACAAAGCATGGCTTAAAAAAAATAATAAAAAAGCCCTGAAAATTAAATACATAAATCAGCACTACAGTGTAAAGTATCGGCTTCATGATGCACTGATTGTGAATGTAAATAAAACCATAAAAACTGTTATTAGGTCACAAGCGGAGTGGACACCCACTGATCCCTGAGCTGATCCAAAGCAACAGCATACGCGGTCACGAGACGTGTCCGACAGAAATTCATGTGTGGCACATTACATCGCTTACTTCTGGCGTCTCTCCCACACATTTCACAACACAGAAGTGCCAGTAGTAGCTGCAAAATGAGCAAAAGCTCCGCACCTGGCCTTTTGTCTGGCCCTAATGAATAGCTGATGAGCAGTTAACTGACCTTCAGAGCAAAAAGCCTTGTGCGGCTGGTTTGTTTATTGTACAGATAAATAACCCAGCAATCAGCATATTCACACTGTTAACAGATCTGGGTCACACACACTCACACAGGCAGGGAGGGATATTGTACAAGCCAGTTTAAGTGATAGTTGTTTTGTTGGAACCGGTGAATGATGTGATGATATTTAGCTTTGTATGTAAGATTTAGTGATGCGTGTAAAATGCGGCTTAAATGTCGCGCTTTAAGTTGTTCTGTAAGAAACAGAGAGTATGTGGAGACATTAAACTCACCCAGTCAAGACGACGACGAAATCCATTACATTCCAACCATTACGGAGGTAGGAGTCTTTATGAAACGCAAAGCCAAGAGCAATGATTTTAATCCCAGCCTCGAAGCAAAATATGCCAATGAAGTAGGGCTCGGTGTCATCCTGTTAACACAGGTGAAGAAAGTCGGGTCAGGGCTTTACATTACAATTATAGTTTCACTTTCAAAAGTAAACTGCACAAATCTCATTATAAATTAATAAAGTTTTAATTCATTATCAATGAATAATAATAAAGCAATTTATTTTGCATACAGTTCTTACACACAGAGGAGTGTGTCCTCCACATTTAACCCATCCATGCAGTGAGACACACACACACACAAACACACACACACAAACAAACATTCATTCATTCATTATCTCCCGCTTTATCCTCTATTAGGGTAGTGGGGGGGTTCCTCATGCCCATCCAGGGGAGAATGTTTCGGGCTCTGGGCAGATACACCCAGGACAGGGCGCCAATCTATCACTGGACACACACACACGCACACAAACACACTCTATATGGGGAAATTTGGAGAATTCAATTGACTTGATACATGAGGGTGTGGTAGCTCCGTGGTCAGGGTGTTGGGCTATCAATCTGAAGGTTGGCGGTTCAAATCCCAGGTCAACGGAAGTTACTAATGTGGGTCCTAGAGCAAGACCCTTAGCCCTCATTGCTCCAGGGACGTTGTGATGAACCCTGTGCTCAGCTTGTAAGCTGCTTTGGATAAAAGTGTCCAATAAATGACCAAATGTAAATGTAAATGTAATGTTTTTGGACTGTGGGAGGAAACCGGAGAACCCGGAGGAAACCCACGCAGATATGGGGAGAACATGGAAACTCCCAGTACATCATCAATTGATCAATTTAGTTATTGGTATTAATTCAAATGCATCCAATAAAAACGACACACTGGGGTTCTGTTGTTATTTGGAAATCTGGGTGTTTGATCAGAGTGGAACACAAGCTAGAAGCGCCGCTGGCTGGATAACCCACACCGCATGATAAATAAGGTCTTTGAAGCTGTGGTTACCTTTATTTCTGCCTGTGAACTTTAATCTGCTTTGAACAGCCGCTGTGTTTACATGCACAGTTTTCAGACAGGCTGAATAAAATCATTCTGATCCGATCTGATCACATCTGATCAAAATCGACATTTACACGCAATTGCATAATGAGATATTATCCAAAGTTATAATTAAACGCTTTGTTATAACAATGAGAAGCAGCCAAATAAGAACTAAGGCACAGCGTCGATGCTGCATGATCACCAAAGACAGGATGATGCAAGTTGCAGAAAATGTGGTGGATTACTCTGCCTAATGCAAAGCTACTTACCGAAGAAATTAATAGACTGAACAATATTCTGCAAATGATTTGCTGCCTTAAACATTTTGGTTGATGTTGATAGATCTATTGGCAAAAATACGGTTCTAAAGTCAAATGTCATCTCATCTCTACCACCATCTATATGGTAAGTGGAGAAAATGGACAGCAGAGCAAGAAGGAAGGGTGTCCATGCTTTATATACAGTACCAGTAAAAAGTGTCTATATGCATGTATAGTTGTTCTCGAGCCAAAAATATGTGATCCCTGTCTTTTTTAAAAAATCATTTGGAAATCATTAAAAAAAAATCGGGCGGCACGGTGGCTTAGTGGTTAGCATGTTCTCCTCTCAGTGCTAGGGATTCCCGGTTCGAATCCCAATCTGGGTGGAGTTTCCATGTTCTCCCCGTGTCCACGTAGGTTTCCTCCGGGTTCTCCGGTTTCCTCCCACAGTCCAAAAACATGGATCAAGGTCAAATGAGTTCTCCAAAAAGCCCCATATAGAGTGTGTGTGTGTGAGTGAGTGTGTGCCCAGCGATAGATGCACTGTCCTGGGTGTATCTGCCCAGCGCCCGAAACGTTCTCCCCTGGATGGGCATGGGGAACCCCACCGCGACCCTAATAGAGGATAAAGCGGAAGATAATGAATGAATGAATGAATAAAACTCTAGCTTCTCTTTAAACTGATTCATTCATGATGTGTCAGATTTGTGGAGCAAATCTCATTATCATCCACTTAATCCTCTACTATGGTCATGGGAGGTTCCCCAGGTCCATCCAGGGGAGAACGTTTTGGGCGCTGAGCAGATACACCCATGACAGGATGCCAATCCATCATTGGGCACATGCTCACTCACACATCCAGACTATATAGGGGCAATTCAGAGCAGCCAATTAAACTTGAATCAATGTTTTGAACATGGAAACTCCACTAGATTAGGATTCGAATCTGGATCCCCAGCATTGAGAGGCGGACATTTGAACCACTAAGCCACCGTGCCGCCCCTCCTTAATCCTGACATTATTAATCTTTGGATCACTTGTCTCAAATTTCAAAATCTCTGACACAAAATAAGAACTTATGAGCTAAATACCAGGACTGACTTAAATCTGTGTAATAAGCTTTAAAAAATCCAAATCCGTTTGCCGGAAAGGGCTTTTTTCTGCTATTGTTTGATAATTAAATGTCAATCATACTGATGTGCTGTTGAAACATTAACATAATCCACCCCATAAATCCAGTGATCCAGCGATCCGGAGTAAACTGGGAATATTATCCATTAAAGAAATTCCAGTACACTGAAAGGCACATCCAGTGAGATTATCAATTAGAGAGCAGCTGCTGTTTGGACGAGTGACTGACATCTTGCTTTATAAATGCCGTGCCTTTGATGCCTCACACCCTCTCCTGAGCAACATGGCTCTGAGCAGTTACCCTTTTAATGATCTGACTTTACAACTGAGTTCAAAAGCCCTACGAGATTTAAAAGGGGGAGTGAATGGGAGGGGGGAGCTAGTTGGGCGATTTATAAAGCAGCGCAAGGGGGGAGCCTGCCAACATATTATCGCTCTTCCTACTGAGGGGCTTCTCATGAGAAGAGGATATCAAACATCTTAATGGGGCACAGACGTGGACTGCTGCAGGAAGCCAGCGTTCCATTGTTCTCCTTCATCTATAACCATGGATATTCAAAAAAACCATAATGGTACAACAATTCTACAGCATTCTGTGAATATATTCATTCATTATCTCCCGCTTTATCCTATATTAGGGTCGCGCGGGGGGGGGGGGGGGTCCCCAT
>JAFMOD010000464.1:1080583-1116387 GCA_019802435.1 Corydoras maculifer
GGGGCTGAATAATTTTGCACATCGCACTTTTCAGTTTTTTATTTGTAAAAAAATTGTTGATTCATGTATAACTTTCATTCCACTTCACAATTGTATACCACTTTGTGTTGGTCTTTCACATTAAATTCCAGTGAAATATATTTATGTTTGTGGTTGTAATGTGACAAAATATGGCAAAGTTCAAGGGGTATGAATACTTTTGCAACCCACTGTAAGTCATTTATCTGAACATCACAGGTCAGTATGTTGAGACGGAAGCAGTTGAACTGCAGTATTATTCGTCATGATCCATTAGCTAGTATAATAGTCTTAACTAGAACCACCACTAGAACCATAAACAACAGATCAGGCTGGCACAGCGTAGCGTCTCTAAACATCTTTGTAAAGCCCAGTTTAGTACCAGGACAAAAAGTAGTAGCACTGTCTTGGCACGATTAATAGCTGCATTTCAGGTGCTCATTGCTGCTGTTCCCACGGGGAAATCAGCGCAGTGATTCGCACAGCCTAATATGAGAGCTGTTTGGTTGCTAAGAGCAACCAGGAGACCCACGGCATCAAAAACGATCATTAGTTTAGCGGCTGGACAGGAAATTTTAAGAATATGTTGAAAAAGGACCAGACAGTAGTTTCCTCCCACAGTCCAAAAACATGGATTCAAGGTGAATTAAATCCCCTTGTATAATGTGTGTCTGTGTGAGTGAGTGTGTGTCCAGTGATAGCTTAGTGCCCTGTCCTGGGTGTATTTGCCCAGCGCTTAAAGTGTTCTCCCCTGGATGGGGAAGGATACACCCCCCCCCTCCCCCAAGACCCTAGGATGAAGCAGAAGATAGTGGATGGAGCATCTGAAGAAACTGAGAGACGTCAGTTTGAGATCATAGCTCTACAAGGTGCATCGTGTGTTCAGTAAAGGAAACCGATACCACAGACATGAGGGTCGAAACAATGAGATGCACCTAATAAAATATCCTTAAACTGACGCTTATTAAACGTCAGACAAAATGGAGATGAGAGGGAAACGCCTAGAGAAACATTCAACACCCAGTCACTTCTCGCCCAATTAAGATGTTCTCATTTCCTTCTCACTGAGTGAGACCGAGCTACGAGACAGACTCCAGTCTGAAGTGTGATAACCGGCGACGCGCTCCTCTGAGACACGATGCATTACTGCAGCTGATATGTCCTAATGAAGCACACAACACTCTGTACTGTACATACAACACACTCATTCAGAATGCATGATTAACCCTTTTCTGTGCGGCGGCGCTCTACGTTTAAACCCCATGTCTAGAACATCTTTTCTAGAAAGAACGGTCCGATAAGGCGGAGTCCAACAAGGTGGAGCTTCTGACATCCTAACACATGAAAACAAAAGCACATGTGAAATTAAGAAGCTGAAATGAATTGCTTTTGGGTTGTTTTTTTATTAATGACAGTGTGTGGGGGTGCAGTGGTTAGCACATCCACCTCTGGGTGGAGTTCTCATGTTCTCCCTGTTTCTGTGTGGGTTTTCTCCGGTTTCTTGCCACAGTCCAAAAACATGGATTCAAGGTAAATTGGCTACTTTAAGTTGCCCCTATGTAAATTAACTTTATGTAGTGTGTGAGTGAGTGTGTGCCCAGCGATGGATTGGTGCCCTGCCCTGGGTGTATCTGTCCAGCGCCGGAAACGTTCTCCAATGGATGGGCATGGGAACCCGCGACTAGTCCCTAGCCCCAAGAATAAAATTAAGTAAAGGATAATGAGTAGTAGGGCGTCACGATGGCTTAGTGGTTAGCGCGTTCGCCTCTCAGCACTAGGGATTTCCGGTTCGAATCCCCATCTGGGTGGAGTTTCCATGTTCTCCCCGTGTCTGCGTGGGTTTCCTCCGGGTTCTCTGGTTTCCTCCCACAGTCCAAAATACATGGATCAAGTCAATTAAGTTCTCCAAAGTGCCCCATATAGAGTGTGTCTGTGTGAGTGAGTGTGTGCCCAGCGATGGATTGGCGCCCTGTCCTGGGTGTATCTGCCCAGCGCCCTAGACGTTCTCCCCTGGATGGGCATGGGGAACCCCCCCCCCAACCTTAATATAGGATAAAGCAGAATATAATGAATAAATTAATGATGAGTAGTGTGTAGCACAGTAGTGTGTGTGTGTGTGTGTTAAAAATCCAGCACAATTAAAGGATATGGCCACTCAGTGACTCTCTTGGCGTACTTCCGAATCACGTTATCCTCACTGAAGATGAAGAGGGAGCGGTTGACGGTGAGGAAGTTCTGTTTAACAGGAATGGGGTTGTAGATGGCCATGGTGCGAGCACGCTGAGCCATAGTTTGTTTGTACATCCGAGGGCCACCCGGGGGGCCCTGCTGCCGGCACGGCCCGCGGCCCGCAGCCGACGGCGAGCCGCCTCCATAACGGGCCGGCAGATCGTCTTCAAAGCGGGCCATTCTAGAAACGCACAGGTGTGAGCGCACGAACCAGAATCGGAATCAGACTGACCATGCAGCAGGAGCATCACAACGCGAGGTGGAGAGCCGGCCACGAGGTGCTCATCTAAACATCCAGCAGCATCCGTTCAGAGTGCAGAGCAGAACCCGGCGAGCGCATCCCGCTCCGTCACCTCCATCAACGCCCAGGTCGGGAACTGATGGCTAAGCGCTCGGAACTTCAGCTTCCATCGTTTCAGCAGCAGACGCGCTCCATGGCTCCTCCGGAACAATGTGCCCCAACAAAAGCGCGTGTCCGGGCGGCTGCGTAGGCTGCCCTGCTGCGGCTGAATCAACAGCCTCCGCGCTCGGGGTTCGGTCCTCAGGTCCCGAGCTTTCCCACTTTTAGCTCGACTCCCCAAAAGGCGCAGGAAGCCGCGCCATGGCGCCCGCACGCCGCCGGAGAAAGATCCAGAGCCGCCGGCACCGTGATGCTGATGCTGATGCTGCGCGGATTGTGAAGCCCTGCTGCCAGTTTATGCAGCCGCTGCTGATTTCCCCGCGGGTCACGTGACTGGCTGGGCGCGCGTCAGTGGCTCCACCTGCGTTCCAGTCTCCATGGCATCGGGGCAAAAGGGAGAGAACGCGGTGACCGGAGTCCAAACGGCCGCCGAGTGCAGAACCAGTGCGCTTCGTACAGCACGGGGAGGGCGATGCGTTGCTCCCTGAGTAGGGAGCCTAGCAAGGGCGTGAGGCTGCGTTTGGAATTCGATCCACTGCGATATCGGCAATGGGTCTAACTTTAAAGGTGGTACGATTAACCGAAAGAGTCGACTATTGACTTTTGTTCATTGATTGCATTATCCATTTATTATCTTTTGCTTTATCTTATATGAGGGCCGCGGGGGGGGGGGGGGGTGTTCCCCATGCCCATCCAGGGGAGAACGTTTCAGGCGCTGGGCAGATACACCCAGGACAGGACGCCAATCTATCGCTGGGCACACACTCACTCACACAGACACACTGTATATGGGGCAATTTGGAGAACTCAACTGACTTGATCCATGTTTTTGGACTGTGGGAGGAAACCGGAGAACCCGGAGGAAACCCACGCGGACATAGGGAGACCATGGAAACAAATGGTGATTAGCACGTTCTCCTCTCAGCACTAGGGATTCCAGGTTCGAATCCCCATCTGGGTGGAGTTTCCATGTTCTCCCTGTGTCCGCGTGGGTTTCCTCCGGGTTTTGTGAACAGTATGTAGTTTTCAATGCAGCCTATTAACATTCAGATCCAAAAACTGTGCCGAAGAAAATACCAAGTCAATTATAAGAGAAAATATGTGCAAAAGCTTTAATTTGTCAGTCATCATCAAACCACTGCAAATGTATTTAAGTAATAATTAAAGGATTATACAGAAATCTTCACTAAGAATACAGTCTTATGTAAATGGCTCAACACCTCGGGGTTCATTTATTGTTTTGTTGATTGTCATTAAGTCTAAAATGTTCAATACTTTGAAATGTTTTGTTCACTTTCTTTTGCAAGACCCACATTTAGAGCTTTATGTTTTCTCTATAACTTTGATCCATGGAGTACATACATTAAAATAGTGTTTAAAAATGTACCGGACAAATTCACTTACAATATTATACAAATCCAGAGGAAACGTGATGCTGGAACATTTACATCAGACTGTGCTATGATTAAAATCAGAGGAGAATCCAGCTGCAGCCAGTCAGACTTGAGCAAACTGTAAACAAATATAGCAGCTAAAACACAACTTAGTATAAAAATAGTATACAGTATTTATCAAAAGTTTGGACACACCTTCTTTTTGATCCATATGTGCATGTAGTTCTACAAATCCAGAGTGTAGTCCATCTGTTTGTGTTCTACAGTACATACTGTGTACGTCCCCTTTACTCTGTTCTAATGGTCAGAACCCCATTAATACCACCACAAAGCAGAGATTATTTGGTTTGTGCATTATTCCTATCCCAGCAGTGTCACTGAGGTGTTTAAATGAAACTCCAGCAGCACTGCTGCACTAAAAAACCCCTCACCACATCAGTGTCACTGCAGAACTGACAACAAACAATCCACCACCCAAATGATACCTGTTCTGTGATGCTCCTGACCAACAGAGAACAGAAAACAGATGGACTACAGTCTGTAATTGTAAAACTATAAAGTCCATCTATATGGAAAGTGGAGGAAATAGACAATGGAGCAAGTAGGGGACGTGTCCAAACTTTAGACTTCCATCCTTAGATCTTTAGATGAAGTTACATTTACTGTTTAGAGCCAATTACCAAAAGTCAGTACAGACAGATGGTTAGTATTAATATGTGGCTGAGACAACAGTTTAATACTGGATTGTTAGCTATAGTATAGAAATAAAATTAACAGGACACTCCGTCCTACTGATTCAGATTAAAATCAAGCACCTAGAAATAAATGCATTTTGTTGAAGTAGTTTGGGGAAGAGGCCCTTTTCTGTTCCAGCATTACTGATCTCTCGTCATGGCCGACTGAAACTGCTGCATAATAAGGCAGCGGACATTCAAGTTTACTTCAGTGACAGTAAAAGGGTGTGGCGGTCATGTGACCTTATGCATACAGCTAGCTATTGTTGAGCTTTCAGACCAGGTAGGGATTTATATAGCCAGTCTGTCAGGCTGCAAATAGATCTCCACACACAGCTTTGTCTCCAGGGGGTCAGGAGGTTTTTAATAACACAATAACAACCACCTCGGGTTAATGACTTTCATCGCTTTAAAGCAGTATTAAATGATCTTTTAAAAATCTCTGTTTAAAATCAGCTTCAAAATCTCAAACTTGCATAGAGACAGGAAATGGACAACTAAGCCACCGTTCCTCATAAAACTACGAGTTTAAAAAGATAACAAGCAGCTAAAGAGTGAATAGTGATGGTTTTGTAGTACAGTCGCCGGGATATCAGATAGACACTGCAGTTACTCTAGTGTTTGTTGAGGCTCTTAGGGTTGGCTCGCAGCTCTCGCAGTGCTGGCGGAGTGAGCGCGCTCAGTGCTGGCTACCTGAGCAGGACTCCGGACGGTGGGCGTTTGAGCCGAGCTGTCCACATGGCCGCTTCCCAAACCAGCCCCCGAGTGCCTACACTTAGCAGAATCGCATTTACAGCTGAAGTACTTCCTCTTAATCTCCCAGTACTGATCTCCATAATCAAATCTAGGATTGGAATAGAAGGAGAGCGAGATTTGGTGAGAGAAATCCAGAAAACAAAGAGAAACTCGAGAGAAACTCAAAAACCATCTGGAAATTAAAAACTGAAAAACATGGTTCAGCATTAATGATGCAGGGATTTACTAAATATGCTTAATAAGAGATGAGGGCTGGCACTGTGGGAAGCCATGTAGTCACTTAACATGAAGCTTTAATTCCACTCTCTGTGTGGGGTTGGCATGTTCTCCTAATGTATGTGTGGGTTTACTTTAGATTCCTCCCACAAGCCAATGAGATTCTAATTGGGAATGTAAAGACACTATATTGGCCTTTTATAATTTTTTTTTTTATTTGAATGTCTTTGGGTGCCGGCAAAAGACAGGAGAAGTTTTAAGATAGAGGTTAAAGAACCAGCCTTGTGACCTTGAAGGTCCCCGGTTCAATTCCCAGCCCCACCAAGCACTATGGGGCTAAAGTGCACTTGGGTAAGGCACCTAATCGAAATTGCTCCCCGTGCACCGTGTACAGGCCCGCCCACCACTCCGAGCATGTGTGCCCACTTCACTCAGTGTGTGTGTGTCTGTGTGTGTGTATTTCACTGCATGGATGGGTTAAATGTGGAAGACACACTCCTCTGTGTGTAAGCACTGTAGGCAAAAACAATCCCTTTAATGTTAATTATTATTAATGAATGAATGTATTAAAACTGGGCGGCACGGGGGCTTAGTGTTTAGCATGTTCTCCTCTCACCACTAGGGATTCCCGGTTCGAATCCCCATCTGGGTGGAGTTTCCATGTTCTCCCTGTGTCTGCGTGGGTTTCCTCCGGGTTCTCCGGTTTCCTTCCACAATCCAAAAACATGGATCAAGTCAATGGAGTTCTCCAAATTACCCCATGTAGAGTGTGTATGTGTGAGTGTCTGTGCGTGTCCAGCGACAGATCAGCGTCCTGTCCTGGGTGTATCTGCCCAGCGCCAAAAACGTTCTCCCCTGGATGGGCATGGGAACACCCCCCCCCCCCCACGACCCTAATATAGAGTAAAGCAGTAGATAATGAATGAATGAATTAAAACTTACTTATTTATAATGAGATTAGTGAAGTTTAATACATTCAAATATAAAGAGGAGCCAAGAATGAGGTCCATGTTAAACCTTACCCAAGCTCATCTCCAGACCGTATGGGTTTGCAGGCGAACAGTGCGATGCGTGGAAAGCGCAGGTCCTGGTGTTTGGTGAAAACTCGTACAGGGAACAGATTGGGCTCACACAGGTGGTTCATAAACCTACTGACGTTCCCGTAAAACTGGGCATCGATGCAGTAGATCTCGCCAACCTGGATGAAAACAAATGAAAGGCACTAATCGCAGCCAAACGCAAGAAATGAGGAGCGTTAAAGACACATGGAGGAACTCCAGCACAACCTGCTGGCCAGAGTCATCACTCCCAAAGCTTACAGTGAAGCATTTTAAAATCCCAGCAGACCAAAATCTACCTTATTCTCCAGATTGAACAGATAGGAGTCGTTTTCCCTCACGTTTGCTTCTCCGTCTGAAATGATCTCCCCGGCGAACCTGCATATACACCAGAGCCACGGGGTAAAAAGCCTTTGACCCAAACAGCAGGAAATTCATCATGAATGAATAATTAATAACTATTAGAGTTCCCTTTTCCTAGCTCTATTTCACATCGAATTAAAATCCCTTTTCTGGAAAGGGTCTGGGAATTTTAAGGTCTTACACACACCACAAATTCAGTTTTCTTCTCGGAGATCGCAGCAGCAAAGTGATTCTGACCTTCTAAGCATCAGTGTCCTGATGCACGACCACCCTTCATGAAAATATAATGGATTTCAACCAACTCCTACCATTAAAAAACATAATAGCCCTTAATGGATGTGAGCAGCAGGCCTTACTCGCATATAAAGGATCCTTCAGGGATATCCTGCAGTGCTCTCACACCCCAGCCCATTCGAGCAGTTCGGAAGACCTGCAGCCGTACCCTGCCAAAGCAAAAAGACAGGCCGTCATTTGTTGCATTCTGTGCAAATGGAGACACATACAGAGGAGTATACACACGAATGACAATCAATAGAACCTCATACAGACGTAGAGCTGCAATGAGACCATTACAGACTTTAATGGTACTATTATCCTCTTAATAATTATCCCCATTATTAATAATAATAATAATCCCGATTATTAAGATTATTCATTCATTTATTATCTTCCGCTTCATCCTCTATTAGGGTCGCGGTGGGGTTCCCCATGCCCATCCAAGGGAGAACGTTACAGGCGCTGGGCAGATACACCCAGGACAGGGCGCCAATCTATCGCTGGGCACACACTCACTCACACACACACACACACTCACTCTTTATGGGGCAATTTGGAGAACTCAATTGACTTGATTCAGGTTTTTGAACTGTGGGA
Organism: Corydoras maculifer; assembly: GCA_019802435.1. NCBI lineage: Eukaryota > Metazoa > Chordata > Actinopteri > Siluriformes > Callichthyidae > Corydoras > Corydoras maculifer. Next base: position 1,088,625 of record JAFMOD010000464.1, read on the forward strand.
GGAAACCGGAGAACCCGGAGGAAACCCACATAGACACAGGGAGAACATGGAAACTCCACCAAGATAGGGATTCGAACCGGGAATCCCTAGTGCTGAGAGGAGAACATGCTAACCACTAAGCCACCGTGCCGCCTTATTAATTTAACCAAATAAGTGCCTGAAATCACAGGAATAATGCAGATTCCCACGTTATTTAATTAGTGGAAACACAAATTAACATAATGTTATCGAAAAAATAATATTACCACAAAAGATTCTTTATAACACAAACTATTAGATCCTAAAGTACATAATGATATTCGTTTGAAGTAGTTCTTTTCTGTAAGCACAGAGTAAACATGTGCTTCATGTGTAACTTTAGTTTTGTTCCGTGTGAGTTGGACCACTTGGAACAAAGTTCTGGCTACCAGCATAATACATTTTTTATGGATGTCGTCATGACGATGCTGAGGTGCTCTTATGATTCCTTAATTGTAATGGTTTTAATCACCTCAGTCGGTTCTGTACAACTCGATTCCGGCATGTTCTCCAGCACGTGCAGGCGTGGTTGCACTCGAATAGGAACGGTGGGTCCTCACGACTAAAGTCCTTCAGCAATCTTCCCTCCTGTAGACAGAACACAGCACCCATCATCCTTTCATCATCATGTCGTCATGTTAGCACTTCAGTTAAGTGAACATCGTAAGCCGTGAACTGAGCGTGAGTTGTGACCTCACCCGGTCATACCAACAGCGCGTGCTGAGCTGGCCGCAGATACAGTCGCTGGAGGAGCAGTCGTCTTTACACCTGCAATGCTTCATCACAGAGAAACACATCATTAAACATACTAAATGCAATTAAACTACAAAAAGAGGTGCATTATCAGCATTCAATTATTAAACCACGATGCACAGCTGAGTACCACAAAGTGTCACATCAACCATAAAGCATGGTGGAGGGAGCATCATGCAAAGAGACTGCTCAACCAGCCTAACGGTTCAGAAAATGATATCTACCAGTGTTGCAACTGATTATACAATTACCAATTAGTCTGTTGATTAATCAATTATTTAGTTGTCTAAAATAATTCAAAACATTAACCTACTATATAGGGCGGAACGGTGGCTTAGTGGTCAGCACGTCCGCCTCTCAGCACTAGGAATTCCCGGTTCGAATCCCCATCTGGCTGGAGTTTCCATGTTCTCCCCGTGTCCGCGTGGGTTTCCTCCGGGTTCTCCGGTTTCCTCCCACAGTCCAAAAACATGGATCGAGTCAATTGAATTCTCCAAATTGCCCCATATAGAGTGTGAGTGAGTGTGTGCCCAGCGATGGATTGGCGCCCTGTCCTGGGTCTATCTGCCCAGCGCCCGAAACGTTCTCCCCTGGATGGGGACCCTACTAGAGGATAAAGCAGGAGATAATGAATGAATGAATGAACCTACTATAATAAAGCAATTAAGTAACAAGAATGAGTGTGTGCATATTAAGATAATACACCACATATAGAGCTTATTGCCTAAAACCGTACTTTAACATAACATGATTAATGTAATGCAGTATGCAGCTCATCCATGTAACCTATTCTGGAGCCATGTTCGTTTACGGTCGCGAACATGTGACTGCAGCAGCCGAATCAAATGCTTTTGTATGCATAATGATTATTATAGAACGTGCATTTAATATTTCTTTACCTGTAAGTGGGTGATGTTTTCATCGATGTTCACCTGGGTGGTATAACAATTCTCAGGAATGTATTTGAAATCATTGGGGCAGGGCGTTTGGTCAACTCCATTCACGCAGGTCACTGGGATTTCTTCATAGCCCCGAGACAGATCTCTATTGGACAGAATAGGAATTCTGCTGAGGTTGTGAGTATGTAATTGACATTTATTTAATCTTGCGTTTAATTATTCCCCTGTAGATAAAGATGTAGATCTCAGGCTTGGCTGTGTTGGGGGGGTAATCTGTGATCAGTGTATGCTGGTGTTTACCTCTTCACCCACCTCATCATTAATGGGGGGTTGTGGCGCTGAAATGATGCTGTTCCGGGGCACCATCTCAACTATGTAGAGTCTGTTGTATCTGCCTCTTTTAGTTCTGCTGCTCTAGTCAGTGATGCCGGAGTCACATGCTGCACTGCGTCAATCAATTACTTATTAATTAAATGCTGTGCTTTATTATTAGCTCTAACTGCCCTCCCTGTCTGTTTCTTTTGAGGTGTGACCGGCTTCCTGGAGGTGTAGTCAGACCTACATCCATGGCTCTGACGAATACTGGATGGAACCTGAATATTAATTGGACTGGCCGTTCTTCAGGACCCCCTTAATGGACTCACATATAGTTTTCCAGTTGTTAGAGTTTTTCCATTTGTTAAATATCTGTACATAACTGTCCTACACTGTTGTTGCTGTCTGGCCGCTCAAGGAGGATGAGTCCCCCACTGAGTCTTGGTCCTCACAAGGTTTCTTCATTAAATAACAGCATAACGGGGAGTTTTTTCTTGCCACTGTCGCTTCAGCTTGCTCTTTGCAGGTTTAAAGGCTTTTCATTCTGTAAAGCACTCTATAAATAAATAACTTGAACATTTATAAAACCGGAGGTTCCGGTCCTTAAATCTGATTGGCTGAGCCCTTGGTCCAGTACCTGCAGAGGAGCTTCTCTCCCTGTCTGTCTCGACCCCGCCGGGCATCCAGGAGTTTCTTGCTGGTGTTCAGGATGGACCACACCTTGGAGTTCACACTACAGCAGTCCAGAGGGGTTTCTCCATCCTTGTTCTTCATGTTAACATCCGCTCCACGAGAAAGAAAGAGCCTGAACCAAAGTTAATTTGTTAAACAGAGCCACCATTCGGACCATATTGCCTTTTAACTGGTTTTATTGGTAAATCAACAAGCAACATTTGGACCACACTGGATCAAGGTGACTGTTCTGCACTCACATGACGCAGTCCAGCTGGTTCTGTCTGACTGCAATGTGCAGGGGAGAGTCAGCATGTATGTTCACAGCATGCAGATCGGATCGGTTCTCGAGCAACAGTTGAGCAATGTCAACACAGCCTGCGAACGCCGCCCAGTGCAAACAGATGTTCTCCTCCTAAAAAGGAGTCATGAGTTACATCACAAACCACACCTGCTAAGGCAACATCATTAAACTGGAAACTCCATGCGCTGTGGAGTAACAGTGGTTTCTGCCATCCCATGCTGGAGCAACCAACCCCTGGTTTTGAGGGGCACGTTACGGTGCTTGACTGCCTGCCTCTGGATGAAAAAGTTAAAGCAAGTATCCTGTAAACTGCCTTGAAGCGGCACCTTCTGACAGCCCTTTGAGGTTAAAACCGGAAACCACTGTAGGTGCTATTGTTATTTTACAGTGTTAAATTCATTCATCCATTATCTTCTGCTTTATCATCTATTAGGGTTGTGGAGGGGGTTCCCCATGCCCATCCAGGGGAGAACGTCTCGGGCGCTGGGCAGATAGACCCAGGACAGGGAGCCAATCCATCGCTGGGGACACACTCACTCACACAGACACACTCTAAACAGGGCAATTTTGAGAACTCAATTAACTTGATCCATGTTTTTGGACTGTGGGAGGAAACCGGAGAACCCGGAGGAAACCCACGCAGACACGGGGAGAACATGGAAACTCCACCCAGATGGGGATTCGAACCGGGAATCCCTAGCACTGAGAGGCGAACGTGCTAACCACTAAGCCACCATGCCGCTCAGAACATATATAATAGAACAATAATTAAAATAAATATATAGTCACTTGAAATGAATGAATATGGTCGTGATTAAAGGGTTGTTTAAATCTAAAACACTACAGGCTCTGTTCCTGTGGCCCTTTATAGTTTTTGTCACATTAACAGTAAAACTGTAATAATTGACTGTATAATTAAGCCACTGCTTACCTTGTCTCTTATATGGATATCGGCTCCTCTAGCGATCAGCAGCTTGACCTGTTCCCTGTGCATGTTTTCTGTTGCCCACGTGATGGGAGTCCATCCTCCATCATCCTAACACCATAAACATACCATAATAATAACGATCCTGAGCTGGCATCTCTAAAACACTCTGCTGTAATTACACCAGTGCTGGATAATTAGAGCATTTGTCATCATTAGTCTCTTCCCTGTGATCATTTGCATCGATATGAAGGGTTACTACACTCAGGAGGAACAGGAACTCATGCTTTACCTTGCAGTTAATATCTATGAAGGCTGATGAGAGAAGATGCTGCATTATACCCGTGTGGCCTCCTCGTGACACTATGTGGAGACACGTAGAGCCCCGTTCATCCTGAGAAGGAGAAGAGCACAGAAATAAGAATTTGGAGTTGATACCTTTGATTGTGTGAGATGTGCCACAGCCATCATGATGTATACGTCACATGATAAATTAACCGCAGTTCCTTTTCTTTTGCAAACTGACCTTTGCTGATTGTGGTCAATAAGATCTATTTTGGCTTTATCACTACGGACCAGGGTTCAGTACAGCACCGGTCAAAACTTTAGATACGCCCCCTTCTCGCTCCATCGTCTATTTCCTCCACTTACCATATAGATGGACATTGCAGTTTTACAATTACAGACTGTAGTCCATCTGTGTTTTTTGTTTTTCTTAGTCCCCTGTTGGTTCAGTGACACTTCTGGGATAGGACTAAAGCACCAACTAAATAACCCCTGCTCTGTGGTGGTACTATTGGGGTCCTGGTCATTAGAACAGAGTAAAGGGGACGTACACAGTATGTACTGCAGAACACACACAGATGGACTACAGTCTGGAATTGTAGAACTACAAAGTCTATCTTTACAGAAACTGGAACTGAGAACAATAAGTGGAGCAAAGAAGAGGCACATCATTTTTTACTGGTACCCATCCATACATTATCTTCTACTTCATCCTCTAGGGGGGGGGGGGGGTTCCCCATGCCATGTTTTGGGCGCTGGGCAGATACACCCAGGACAGGACTCCTATCTTTTGCTGGGCACACACTCACTCACACAGACACGCACACATACACTCTATATGGGGCAATTTGGAGTACTCAATTGATTTGTTTCATGTTTTTGGACTGTGGGAGGAAACAAAGACACGGGGAGAACATGGAAACTACACCCAGATTGGGATTCGAACCGGGGATCCCTAGTGCTGAGAGGAGAACATGCCAACCACTAAGTCACCGTGCCGCCCTATATTAAAACTAAATTATATTTAAATGATTAAATCTGGTTGATACCATATACATTTCAGCTTCACATAATCAGACACTACCTTCCAACTCAATATTGAGCCGCAAGTTCCACTAATGAGCTGCATATGAAGTTCAAGTTATTTATTTATAGAGCGCTTTTTACAATAGTACATCGTCACAAAGCAGCTTTACAGAATTAAAACCCTTTAAACCTCCAAAGAGCGAGCCGAGGCGACAGTGGCAAGAAAAAACTCCCTATTGTGTTGTTATTTTATGCATATTTATGATATCACTGTCTGTCAACGACATAGTGCACTATCCAGTCTCATTAGGTCATGTTTGTAAAATTCATATTAAACCTTGTGTATTGTGGACGCTCCAGCCTTGAGCAGGTACTCCACTGTGTCCGTGTGCTTAATCTCACAAGCATCCATCAGAGGAGTTCGCTGCTGGTCGTCACACACGTCCAAATTCGCTCCCGCCTCAAAAACATCAACAAAGCCATTTTTGATCAGCACTTTGCTTTGAGATTAAGTGTCTGACTTCATTTAACTGTTCAGAACTTCAGACATGTTTGAGAAATGTAACCTCATTAATACCTGAACCAGAATGTGGCAGATTTCTTTGTGGCCCTCAGCGGCAGCTGCATGGAGAGCAGTGCGCCTCCTGGTGCTCTCCAGCTGCAAGTTCGGGTCCACACCTTCAACTGTACAAAACAGAATGTAAATAAACATGCTACATAAACCACATGGACAAAAGTACCGGGACACACTTCTTAATCTCTTAATTACTGAATTCACTTGTTTTATAAAGTCCCATTATTATTATTTGTAATATTATGTGTAGAGGCGGCGCGGTGGCTTAGTGGTTAGCACGTTCGCCTCTCAGCACTAGGGATTCCCGGTTCGAATCCCCATCTGGGTGGAGTTTCCATGTTCTCCCCGTGTCCGCGTGGGTTTCCTCCGGGTTCTTAGGTTTCCTCCCACAGTCCAAAAGATCAAGTCAATTGAGTTCTCCAAATTGCCCCATATAGAGTGTGTCTGTGTGAGTGAGTGTGTGCCCAGCGATGGATTGCCCCCCTGTCCTGGGTGTATCTGCCCAGCGCCCGATACGTTCTCCCCTGGATGGGCATGGAGAACCCCCCCCCCCCCCATGACCCTAATAGAGGATAAAGCGGGAGATAATGGATGGATGGATTCCAGATAAAGCCTCTTTACCCAGCATCTGCATGACCTGCTGCAGCTCACCACTTTTCGCTGAGAAGTACAACTGTTTTGGGAGATGCTTTGACCTGTGACAACTTAAACCAAAGACGAGATTTAAAAAAAACAAAATATAAAATTAGCAGTATTACATAAATGAGTGTATTAATATATTATTGTGATAATACAGAGGCTCAATAACTTGTCCACCTCTAAAAAATCCCGAGAAAATTTCTAACGAAGTAACTAAACATGTAAAGACAATCATACGTTTTGTCATTCGGTGTCTCCATGGTGGTCTCTAGTGACTCAACAGGCTTTACAAAGTCCCTGGATAGAATGATCTCAGCTTCAGAGTTTCTGCGAAACAGAAGGAAGACAACACAAGTGATCAAGACTTACGAAGAGAAAGAGCCTTACTCATTAAAACTCTGAACTCACTCCACAGAGGGCTTTTTCTTGTTGGGCAAAGCAACTGGGAGGACGGGCGATGTGGCCCTAACAGGGTTGGCTTTAGAAAGGGTGATCTCTTTAGCTTGGCTGGCCTCCTCGCCGCAGTGAGGGCAGAAGATCTGCCCGCGTATCTTCGACGCACAACTTTGGTGGAAGCGGTGGGAACTGAGGCTGTCCGGCTGACATTCCATAAACGCCCCCTGCACACAGGGCAAACGTTCAATTACCATTTTCATCTTCGGTTCTATGAAAAATATAGATTTAGCCTCAAGATGAATTCTGGGTACACAGCAATGCACGCAATACAGAATGCAAGTTCAGCAAGTTGGGATTGTTATTTTTTTTAGCACAACTGCTGAGTTTGGCCTTTAAAGGCCTACTCAAATGTAATAGGCATAAAAAGTATGAATAAATCAATCTCATTAAATATTCTTGTGGATAGATTCCTGTACAGATTTACACTCACTCATTTTATTAGTCACACAGAATTTTTTCTATTATCAGTTTCTTTTTTGTCTATTTTTAGTTACACTTACCATAGAGATAAAATTCAGTACAAATTCAATTACACAATGTAGGTCTTTGCAGCAATACGTAATGGTATATAATAACGATGTGTAGCACCGGTGTGAGTGAATCAGACACAGCAGTGCTGTTGGACTATAGGGGAGCTGTTTCTGTTTTTAAAAACAATCCACACACACTAGTGCAACAAACATTAACCCATCATCACCTCCATGTCATTCATTCATTCATTCATTATCTTCCGCTTATCCTCTATTAGGGTCGCGGTGGGGTTCCCCATGCCCATCCAGGGGACAACATCTCGGGCGCTGGGCAGATAGACCCAGGACAGAGCGCCAATCCATCGCTGGGCACACACTCACTCACACAGACACACTCTAAACAGGGCAATTTTGAGAACTCAATTAACTTGATCCATGTTTTTGGACTGTGGGAGGAAACCTAAGAACCCGGAGGAAACCCACGCGGACACGGGGAGAACATGGAAACTCCACCCAGATGGGGATTTGAACCGGGAATCCCTAGCGCTGAGAGGCGAACGTGCTAACCACTAAGCCACCGTGCCGCCTCCACCTCCATGTCAGTGTCATTAAAATGCAGAGACTCAATTTCCACTCAGATAGTAACAGATGGGTGGTTGTGACCATTACAGGAAAGATTCATGACTACAGTCTATAATCATAAAACTACAACCTGAAAACTACATTGTGTAATTGCGGTACTGAATTTACAGTGTAGTTGGTTTTCTGCATAACTTCTGACTGGTCATGTTCAAATTAAAGTCGCTTTGGATAAAAGCATCTGCTAAATGACGAAATGTAAATGTCATGTAAATGCAAATGTAAAATAATAAAATGGTCAATCAGTAATACAAATAATAAAATAAAATTAATTAGCCGGTGGCTCCGAATGTACGGGTCCCAAAAGTCACGTGTACTTACAACTCTGCAGAAGATGCCACATCCTGGGCAGCAGAGGTGTTTGACCATGCCCGCCCGATGGTCCTCACACAGGACCAGAAGTGGAATCAGCAATGAGGGGCGCATCATTTCCTGTTTCTGAATCGGTCTACGGCAGGTAACCATCTACGAATGGAAGGGTGAAAAATCAGATACAGGTTTCATCATGGAAGTTAATAATAATAATCATTCATTCATTCATTCATTATCTTTATCCTCTATTAGGGTCGCAGGGGGGTTCCCCATGCCCATCCAGGGGAGAACGTTTCGGGCGCTGGGCAGATACACCCAGGACAGGACCCCAATCTTTCGCTGGGCACTCAGACACAGACACACACGCATACACACTCTTTATGGGGCAATTTGGAGAACTCAATTGACTTGATCCATGTTTTTTGGACTGTGGGAGGAAACCTGAGAACCCGGAGGAAACCCACGCAGACACGGGGAGAACATGGAAACTTCACCCAGATGGGGATTCGAACCGGGAATCCCTAGTGCTGAGAGGAGAACATGCTAACCACTAAGCCACCGTGCCGCCTATCTTAAGAATTTTGATAATCATACCATCATATACCAATCTGTAATCGTCTCATCCCTAACATACACCACACATAAATAACACCCCACCCCACCCACCCACCCAAAAAAAAAAGAGACAGAGTGACATTTCCCTACCTTCCCCTCTATATTTTCCATAGCCATGCACTTGCCCTCTGCTAGGGTTACAACATCATTGTTCCTGGGCGTCTCCATTCGACAGCAGCAGAGTGGTGGCTCCAACATGTCATCTCCCTCTACATGTTCCTTTTCCTCAGACGAACCTGTGAAACAAAAGAGTAGATAAGTAGCATTTGTGGACTGAGTGTTTTCTTAAATTTCTCATGATGCACGTCATTCAAAGTAAGATTTTTATTTATTACTTTTATCCGTCCAATATTCCATAAAGCAGTACTGAATCAGCACCTGTGTGAACAGATGTGAGCACACTTTCCTGAGCGAGTGTGTGCAGAGGAAGCTCTGTATATTCTTCACACAACCGTCCTGCAGCTTCCGCACATTTGTTCCTCTCCTGTAGCTCAGCCTCATCACCTCCCGCTGCCGTGCCAAGCTGCTTCTTTCTCCTGCCGCCATTCTTTCTGGGTTTGAAGGCTTTCTCCAGTGGCACCTGGACCCCCTGTAATACTTCATTCTACATAGAAATACTCACCATTACTGCATTTTGTGACGGAGCATAAGCCGCAGAACAACTGAAGACACCGTACCGGACTTTTTAATGTTGGTATGGTGGCATTTTGCTTCGCCGAGGTTTTGCTTTTCTTCTTAGGGACGAAACTGTACAAGCCCAGCTTCCTCTTTCTTTTTTTCACTGCTGCATTGCAACAAAAAAGAAAATCACATTAATAAATACCGACTTATGTTACATTTTCCAAGCTGAGGAACAGAATCTAATAACAGAGTAATGCTGACCTGCTTGTGGTTTCACAGGGACTTTTGGTTTTTGAGGTAGTTTAAGTTTCGCAGAAAGCAAACACTTTAAATCAGTGTGTCCCACTGAGAGCTTTTGTTCTGCATCTAATGTCTATGGCAGAAACAACGTAACACATTTCAAATATCAAAACACTACATCAGTCCGTTTAAGCCATTTGCCCTTATTTAGGGTCAATAATCAACCTCTCTGTACCACTTAATCACTGTGCTTTATTAGCTCTGAGTGCTTTTATTTGATTTCTTTGAGGTATTAACATTCCTTCACCCATAACACGGCCAGAGCACCACGCCAACGACAATTACTGAACAGAACCTGGGTTTTAGTTAGACTAGTGGAACTGCAGTCCTGCAGGATGACCTCACTGAACTGATTTAGTCTTTACAATTTTTGAAAATGGACTCCTGATAGGCGGCACAGTGGATTAGTGGTTAGCACGTTCTCCTCTCAGCACTTGGGGTTTCCGGTTCGAATCCCCATCTGGGTGGAGCTTCCATGTTCTCTCCGTGTCCGCGTGGGTTTCCTTCGGGTTCTCCGGTTTCCTCCCGCAGTCCAAAAACATGAATAAAGGTCAATTGAGTTCTCCAAATTGCCCCATATAGAGTGTGTATGTGTGAGTGAGTGTGTGCCCAGCGATAGATTGGCGCCATGTCCAGGGTGTATCTGCCCAGCGCCCAAAACGTTCTCATGGGGAACCCCACCGCGACCCTAATAGAGGACAAAGCGGGAGATAATGAATGAATGAATGAATTTTTGAAAATGGACTCCTGATAGGCGGCACAGTGGATTAGTGGTTAGCACGTTCTCCTCTCAGCACTTGGGGTTCCCGGTTCGAATCCCCATCTGGGTGGAGTGTCCATGTTCTCCCCGTGTCAGCGTGGGTTTCCATCGGGTTCTTCGGTTTTCTCCCACAGTCCAAAAACATGTATCAAGGTCAATTGAGTTCTCCAAATTTCCCCATATAAAGTGTGTATGTGTGAGTGAGTGTGTGCCCAGCGATAGATTGGTGCTGTCCTGGGTGTATCTGGATGGGCATGGGGAACCCCACTGCGACCCTAATAGAGGATAAAGCGGAAGCTAATGAATGAATGAATGAATGAATAAAACCAGAATTTTAATGAATCTGTTCAAATCACCTCCTACTAAAAGTGTATACTTTTATGTTATATTTAAAATGCAATTATCTGTGGTATAAACTAAAATCTAACTATTTTGCCATTCTGCGCCTCACCTTCAGCGGATCAGCAGGAACGGCAGGTTGGGCCATGGTTTTCCACGCCAATCGTGACTGCACCAAAGTGGAGCCTCCTTTAGATTTCTTAGATATTTTTTTAGAGCCCATTTTAATTTTTCGACTTCCTCCAGACAATCCTGCTTTCTCAGGTTTCTCAGCTTTTCCTTTAATATCAGAATCCGGGACCAGACTCTGAACCTTCTGGGGCAGTTTGGTTGCTTGGACAGATCCCTCGTTGCTCTGAACACCACTGAGCGGAGACGTCACCTCTGAAGCGCTCAGCCCAATGAGATCTTGGTGTCCTACTTCATTATCTGTATGCTGGCCTTTGGGTTCTGCGCTGATGGGTTTGAGCTTGCGTTTGGGTTTCCTTCCTCGTTTTGCAGGTTCACTGGGTTTATTAACACCTACAAAAAATAGTGCACCCAATAAAGACATTTGTGAGCGCTCCTTAATGCATAACTGCAATACACTATATTAACTGGACTGAGGTCTGGGCTTTAACTGAGTCAATGCAACACCTTGATTCTCTACTTTTTAAGATGTTTTATTGTAGATTGGAGTGGACGGGATCATTGTCCTGATGCATAAACCAATTTTAATCACCCCATTACAGCCTTTTAAGGTGAAGTTTTTTTTTTTTTACTATGTCCCATCACATACAATTATAGATCTATAATTAAAAATATTAACCATGATACAAGATATTTGTTTTATTGTTTTATTGTAGATTGGAGTGGACGGGATTATTGTCCTGATGCATAACCCAATTTTAACCAAACTTCAAATCTGGGATGGTTGGCTTTACTTTGACTTAATACGCTGGTCCTGTGGCTAACAAACAAACCCAAATCATCACCCCCCCACAATCTTTAAAGGTGATGTTTTTTTATGTCCCATTACATACTATTATAGATCAATGATTATAGATATTAACCTTGATTGGCCAGTGATATTCTTGGCCAGTGAATTCTCCAAATTGCCCCATATAGAGTGTTTTTTTATGTGCCCAGTGATAGATTGGCGCCCTGTCCTGGGTGTATCTGCCCAGCGCCCAAAACGTTCTCCCCTGGATGGGCATGGGGAACCACCCCCGCAACCCTAATAGAGGATAAAGCGGAAGATAATGGATGGATGGATTGACCTTGATATAAAATATTTGCATACAGGTCACCATAGAATAATTGGGTACCATTCAGGGTGCATTTTCTAGTATAGAAGTAGTAAGCTATAAAACAGAACCATTTCAACTATTTAGGGCATGGTAGCTCAGAGTGATTGGCCAGCAACCTGAAGCCCGCCAAAGTTGCCAAAAGGGGCCCTTTAGGAAGGCTCCTGACACTTATCACTACAGGGATGCTGTATCATGACTGACCCTGTCTTCTGATCCTAACCATCAAGCTGGAATACTGTCAATGAACTGGGATTGAAGTGTTTACAGAATTCATTAATTCATTATCTTCCGCTTCATCCATTATTAGGGTCGCGGGCGGGGTTCCCCATGCCCATCCAGGATTTTTTAAACAGGAGAACGTCTCGGGCGGCGGGAAGACACACCCAAGACAGGGCGCCAACCTATCACACAAACATACTCTACATGGGGCAATTTGGAGAACTCAATTGACTTCATCCATGTTTTTTGGATTGTGGGAAGAAACCGGAGAACCTGGAGGAAACCCACGCGGACACTGGGAGAACATGGAAACTCCACCCAGATGGGGATTCGAACCGGGAATCCCTAGTGCTGAGGGGCGAACATGCTGACCACTAAGCCACCGTGCCGCCTGTATTTACAGAATGACTTTGTCAATACTTTCTCTTTATTCTGTAGAAACACTAAATAGTAGAATAGTGTGAATAAACATGAGTGTTTATGTGAACACCCTCACATGACAGACGTGCTTAAACAAACTCACCAGGTTTCTTCGTTCTGCCCATGACTTTCTCCAACTTTCTCTCAGATGAAGAAGAGAACCTGAATAACACACACACACACACACACACACACACACACACACACACACACACAGAGCAGTTTAATGACAGAGCTGCACTCGTTTAATCGCATTCTGCAGTTTAAAGCCCTGCCTGCGGTTACCGTGAGGACGAGCTCTGATTTAGAGTTTAAATCAAGAAAACAACCTTTAAATTAAACATGAGACCCAAAAAGAGCAGCACCGAGGGACTGAAGCTAAGCTAGCAGCAAAACATTAGGAACATTAATGTTTTTACTTCAATCAGCGCCCGAGTATAAGCGCTTGAAGCCGATCAGGAGTGTGTGTGAAGGTGGGGTTACGGCTCATACCGTTTAATAATCGCTAATCTTCATTTTGTAAAGCAGAATAAAAACAAAGTTTGCAGCCTGAGCTTTTCTCACTTCTTCCGCCCGCATGCACTTTAGAACAGTGGTTAGCGTGAGCGCCCTCTGCTGGTCCCTCACTTCAGTGTACAGCAGTTGGCTAAACTTTCGTGTCACTTGTAATTACGATGAAATATGTTCAAATCAGGGCGGCACGGTGGCTTAGCACGTTCGCTAGGGATTCCCGGTTCGAATCCACATCTGGGTGAAGTTTCCATGTTCTCCCCGTGTCTGTGTGGGTTTCCTCCGGGTTCTCCGGTTTCCTCCCACAGTCCAAAAACATGGATCAAGTTAATTGAATTCTCAAAATTGCCCCGTTTAGAGTGTGTCTGTGTGAGTGAGTGTGTGCCCAGCGATGGATTGGTGCCCTGTCCTGGGTCTATCTGTCCAGCGCCCGAGACGTTCTCCCCTGGATGGGCATGGAAAACCCCACCGCGGCCCTAATAGAGGATGAGCGGGAGATAATGAATGAATGAATGAATGAATGTTCAAATCAGGGCGGCACAGTGGCTTAGTGGTTAGCACGTTCGCTAGGGATTCCCGGTTCGAATCCTCATCTGGGTGGAGTTTCCATGTTCTCCCCGTGTCTGTGTGGGTTTCCTCCGGGTTCTCCGGTTTCCTCCCACAGTCCAAAAACATGGATCAAGTTAATTGAGTTCTCCAAAATTGCCCCATATAGAGTGTGTCTGTGTGAGTGAGTGTGTGCGCAGCGATGGATTGGCGTCCTGTCCTGGGTGGATCTGCCCAGCGCCCGAGACGTTCTCCCCTGGATGGGCATGGAAAACCCCACCGCGGCCCTAATAGAGGATAAAGCAGAAGATAATAAATGAATGAATGTTAAAATCAGCAATTCATGTCAAAAAACAAAAATCTTAGTGGGTGTGAGAGGACAACCTCTTTTAGAATTCTTTTAGATAATTCCCTGACCACCAGTTTACCATTTGGGATCCATCCATCCATCCACCCGCTTTATCCTCGATTAGAGTCGCGGTGAGGTTCCCCATGCCCATCCAGGGCAGAATGTTTCGGGCGCTGGGCAGATAGACCCAGGACAGGGCGCCAATCTATATATCTATGAATAATATCCTTTATCCTCCATATAATATCATATTAAATCCTTCGGACGTGAGATGGAATAAATACCCTTAAAACATATAGGGTTTAAGATTTTTCGAACACAAACACAATAATCATAATCATAATAATAATAATAATTATTATTATTATTATTATTATTATTAAGTGTAAATTATTTAATGGGTAAAGCAAATAGGCATCTAATTTCTGTTTTCCAATGCTTTAAAACTGGATTATTTAACTATTAACTTATAATAAAAGTTTTATAAAGTGGGTCACACAAATGCAATATACTATGTAATGATAAATAATATAGAATATTTCTGTGAATACATCATGTAAAACACATTTTTTATTAAAAGCTTAAATCAATGGCAATATTGTACAAAACAAGACCAGATATTTTAGTCACAGGACTTTTTTTGTTATATGGAAATAATACAGTTTTTATTAACTTTTTAATAAAAGACCAGTGTGAGACAGTTAAATAAATGAAATATTAACAAAGTGTTTCAAAAGTCATCTCCTTTGGACAGATTTTAAAATCCATTTTAAAAAGTGGCACAATAAACAGGGGGCAGAACACAGTGAGTGTGCAAGTTATTTAACCAATTCCAAAATTAACAAGCAAATAATTTTAAAAAAGTAGCTTAAAAGTAGAACTTCAAGAACATTCAATAAAATAATAACACAGACTACAGTGATTGACATGATCAAGCCGATAGCAGAACCCAACGTTGAAACAAGACAAACTTGAACACAGTGAAATAAAAATACAACATTATTAGAAAAATCCTTCAGTAGTTTGTTTTTATTCAGAATACAAAGGTTAAAATAATGTCTGTCCAAAAGGTTCAGCAATCACGCTGTGGAAAAGTCCACTCCTTAAAGGTCATCAGCCCTCTGTCCTCACAGTGCTTGCAGTTTAAACCCTTGGAAAGCTGTCTTCATAAGATGGAGGTGGCTCTAAAAAGCATTCAGATGTTAAGATAGAAAACATTACACGATGCTTTTACCACAAACTACAAATTTAAGTTTATTTATTTTTATGAAACTTTTTTAGTACATTGTATTAAAGCAAAATTACAGTGTTACAAGACTGAACCTTGAAGTTTTAATCATGAAGTGTATATATAAATGTGTCTGTCTGCCCTTCAAAAGCCTGGAAATAATAGTGCTTCCACTAAGAATACTCAGGTACTACCTTCCAAAGCCCCCCCCACAGGTTAGAAAACAGAGTGCACAGTATGCCTTACCCTGTGGATGTGAAACACCACTGTACTCTGGAGGCAGGATGAGCGGAGAGGTGGTGGGGATGGGCGGAGCATTTCCATCTGCAAAGAAAGGGATGGTGGTACCTGTGGCGAAGCAGAATGCTGGTGCTGATGGAGTGCTTGAACTCTGAGAGAATGCAAGCCCTGGGGCATAGCTGAAGCAATTGGGTGACATCGGACCCTGCTGTTGAGAGTGAATCTTTGTGGGAATCTGCTCACTTTGCCCCTCTCCTGACCCCATTAGGCCTTCTGCTGGAGGTGCACTGGGAGTGAGACATGTGCTGCGAGGTCGGGGCCTAGGTGCAGGTTTGGGTTCAGGGCGAGGAGGCAGGCTGGGTGACGAGGATTCAGAATGAGCGGCAGGAGAGGAGCTGGGGTCGATGGGGACTGCAGGATAAAGTCGTGGTGTTGGAACCGGTGCATCTTTAGAGACTTTGGATGGTGAAGGTTTGAGGCTTGGATCAATTGCGATGTTTCCAATGTAGATAGGCAACATCAAACACATTTCTGGGTATTTTAAAGAGACCTGGTGAAATGCAAACATGTTTTTGTAAGAATGAATCAAAGAAGGAAATTAAATTAAAGGAAACACTGTTCATTAGAATTATAAACAAGTTTTACTGTCTGTAAGTTAGAAAAGCAGAAACACTTGATCCCAAACTGTGAATAGAAAGAACAGTGGATTGACCACATTTCAATGCACACCTCTAACTAAGAAAGTTACTCATGTTGTTAAGGAAGTCAGAAAAACCATAAACCACAAAAACACAGCTCCTTAAAAGAATAATGTAAAAAAAAATAAGCACAGGTCAAAAGTTTGGTCACCACCTTCGTGCTCTATTGTCCGTTTCCTCCACTTATCATATAGATGGACTAGTTTTACAATTACAGACTGTAGTCCATCTGCGTTCTGTTTTGTTAATACTTTTTTGGTTCTTAGTTTTCTATCGGTCAGGATCATCATCAGATAGAAATTGTGAGGTGGTTTATGGTCATACTTTGAACGTATAGTGTACTTCTGACATCATGGCAGAAAGAGGCAGAAGTCTGTGACTACAAGGTAAAATGCTTTATTTGTAACTTTTCAAATAAAAACAGCGGAACTTCTAATTGGAACTTCTCATTCATCTATACAGGACATTGTGACAAGTCAATGTTGAGAGCTCAAAAGTATATTCAGTGTGCTGAATACATACAACATAATAATAATAATAATAATAATAATAATAATAATAATAATAAATGTGCATCATCTTATTTTAACTGTAAATGTAGAAATTGCATTGCATTGTATTATTTTGGAACCTGATGTCACAAATTTAAGTACAAATTTCAATTAGGTAAATTTTTTTTATGTAATTGGGATTTTGGATGAATCAATGTATAGAAGAATAAATGTCTAAAGCAACTTTAAACATCTGGTTGGCTACATCAACTATAAAGCTCCGGGATGAAACAACAGAACAACAAGAGCGACGGTATAACGGGTAGAACATGTAATACAAGACAATAATGGGAGAGTTACATAAATACATAAACAGGTCCATGAATAATAAGAACTGGTACAGGAACGTAAAACATACGCTGAGACTCACCTGAAGGAAATAATTGATTTTGATGAGGTTACTGCCCTCCAGTGAGGATCGAGGCAGAGGAGGAACAATGATCTGCTCCTTCCACTCGGCCTGCTTGCCTGCCTTGACTTCAGCCCCCTCCACCTCCACTACTTTTCTGGTTTCGTGTGTTGGCTTCTTTGTATTGTAGGTTACACTCTGAATAGATAAAACAGTTTAAATGAGATTAAGGTACTTTCCTTTAGGAACTCTTTAAGAGCCAGGATGAAGAACTGTACTAAAACTAGTTTCCTATACTGTACATTATTGAGAAGATAGAAAGTTTTCATTCGTCCTAACAACAAATCATTGATAAGAAAATTAGAAAGAATTGAACAGATCAGGTAAATTATCATTAAGTAGTCATTCCCTTTTAAAAAATGTAAAATAGTATTTATCATTTTTATTGTGTATATATATTTAAATATATATATAAAGCAGGTGGCACGGTGGCTTAGTGGTTAGCACGTTCGCCTCTCAGCACTAGGGATTCCCGGTTCGAATCCCCATCTGGGTGGAGTTTCCATGTTCTCCCCGTGTCTGCGTGGGTTTCCTCCGGGTTCTCCGGTTTCCTCCCACAGTCCAAAAACATGGATCAAGTTAATTAAATTCTCAAAAATTGCCCCATATAGAGTGTGTCTGTGTGAGTGAGTGTGTGCCCAGCGATGGATTGGCGCCCTGTCCTGGGTCTATCTGCCCTGGATGGGCATGGGGAACCCCACCGTGACCCTAATAGAGGATAAGCGGGAGATAATGAATGAATGAATATATAAAGCAGGTTAAAGTTTGGACACTTCTTGCTCCATTTTCTTTTTTTCAAAAAGCCATTTAAACATGACCATTCTGGTATAAATTGGAAGAGCAATTGTGATCCAGCACCAAACTTAAAAATGGGCATTAATTTATTAATAACCAAAACAGCAACACACAACTGTATTAAAAGTTATAATAGGTACAATAATCAATTCATCTTTCAATTCTTTGCAATTAAATAACTTTTAAAGAACTAAAACTAAAGGTTACCTGAATGAGAGAAGCCACGATATGGCCTGTGGATTTCCCTGATTTGTTTTCAATCTGAGAGGACACGTTGATGATCTGTCCCGGAATATAGCCGCGCAGATCCGTTTTGGCTTTCAGCACAACAGTTCCGTTCTTCACCAGCATGTATGAGAAATTCTTCGTCACGGATGCCGAGTTCGGGGTCTGCACAACCAAAATCATAACATTAATACATTTTACAAACAAGATAAATAAAAGCACATATTGTTATGATTCATTTAGGTTTTTCCAGAAACCATACTAAAATACTAACATCCAGATCCGGCAAGGTGTTGAGGTTTAGATTGTTCAGAATGTAGAAGGCCTTCTCTGTGCTGTAGTCTTTGGAGAAGCGAGGCGTGTCAATAAATGCTTTGATTTTGTACATGATCTTTCCATAGGGACCTTCATATGACGTCGGTGCTGTAGCTGGAAGAGAGGGACCAAAAACATTTTACACAAATAACTGCAAAATACGGCGGCACGGTGGCTTAGTGGTTAGCACATTCGCCTCTCAGCGCTAGGGATTCCCGGTTCGAATCCCCATCTGGGTGGAGTTTCCATGTTCTCCCCGTGTCTGCGTGGGTTTCCTCCGGGTTCTCCGGTTTCCACCCACAGTCCAAAAACATGGATCAAGTTAATTGAATTCTCAAAATTGCCCAATTTAGAGTGTGTATGTGTGAGTGAGTGTGTGCCCAGCGATGGATTGGCGCCCTGTCCTGGGTCTATCTGCCCAGCGCCCGAGACGTTCTCCCCTGGATGGGCATGGGGAACCCCACCGCGACCCTAATAGAGGATAAGCGGAAGATAATGAATGAATGAATGAACTGCAAAATACTAATTATAAAAATGGGTGGGTTGTTCTGAATTAGACTTAGTTTTAGTATAGCTTAAATAAAATTTCATTTTATGTTTGATAAATAAAACGGGAGTTAAACGAGGGAAAAAAATTATATATATAAATTAATATAAACTACAAAATAAAATACTACATAAGAATTAGTGAATCAAAAATAGAGTCCTGTAATGTTTATAACCCACAATATCAATACATTACACTCACAAATCAAACCACTAGTTCAAATAAAGACCATACATCAAAATGTCTACATCACAATGTGACGAATAATATTTCACAACATGACACCGTTTTAATATTTAGCTTTTAGGACTAGAGGTAAAGCAAGAGGCATGACTGTGGAAAAGAATGTCGAGAAACAGGTGTGTGTAGGTAAGAGTGTGTGATGCTGCTCTTACCTGGTAATAGAAATTTAAAAGGAAATGTGTGTTCACCCTGCTTCAGAGTGCCTGAAAAATAAAACAGATATCCATCAGGATTTGGGAAAATAATAGAAGAGTTGCACAGATGTTAATCTCGAGCATTTAAAGTAATCTAAAAGATATTTTTTAAATGTGTGTGAAATTATATTAGATTGTTAATACCTTTATCTGCAACAGACAGTGAACTGTTGACGTATTGTTCCTGCTCCACCCAGTCCGTGTCGTTCACTTTGCTGCTTACACCACAGAATCCATTACAGTTCACCTTAATGGCTGCAAACAGGAATACCATTCAAATAATCATAATAAGCTATAACAACAACAACAACAACTCTTAATGTTGCAATTCAATTGTAATATTTAAGTACCAGTTAAAC
The DNA here is from genome assembly GCA_019802435.1 of Corydoras maculifer. Lineage (NCBI taxonomy): Eukaryota > Metazoa > Chordata > Actinopteri > Siluriformes > Callichthyidae > Corydoras > Corydoras maculifer. The sequence goes on from JAFMOD010000464.1 coordinate 1,108,684, forward strand.
GTTTGGACAGGCCCACTTCTTGCTTTTCTTTTCTATTAGTCAGGACCATCACAAAATGGTGGTGTATTGTGGGAATGAGAATAACACACCAACCATACAATCCCTGCTCTGTGGTGGTACTATTGGGGTTCTGACCATTAGAGAACAGAGTAAAGGGGACGTACACAGTATGTACTGTAGAACAAAAACAATAAGTACTGTAAATGAACTGAGAACATGGACAATTAATGGAGCAAACATGACGTGTGTCCAAACATTTGACTGGTACTGAAAAATACACTTTACACAATACATAATTAAGCTTTAGAGGAAAACTGCAACATTTTGTTCTGTAAGCAAAAAACTTATTCGTTTTGTAAACTTTCGTAAACTCAAAAAGTCCTTCATTACATATACACATGAAATAACCTCAGAAAATTATAAGTTAAACCAATTATATTAAATAACAGAAATATGAGTTTTGTTACTTGGTGCCAACATTTATAATGTAAATTTCATAAGCATACTAAAATGCTTAACTGTACATTTTTTTCAGATCAACAGCCGTATCGATTCAGCTTCCATAATGATATATTATAATTAAATGCGTTCAGCCAACACCCACCCTAATATCACACCCATTAGTTCAAGGAAGTTCTCAATGACTCAATGTTGAGGCTGATGAGAAAAACAATGAAAAAAGCATCATGGTAACACTGAGGTATCACATGACAATGGAGAGAGGGTGGGGACTGCCCCACTATGATCAAAGCTTTGAGAAACAGGTATTGCATTCGAACAGCAGGTTTCTGATTTTGTGTACTCTCCCAAATATTAACCTTAGGATTTTCATTAACAACATAATGAAATATGACATGCATATGATGTTATTTTTATATTTAGCAGATGACCTCATTTGTATTGTTTAAAAGGGACACTATGGCAAACAAAAATCACATTTGAAGAATTGGAGAAAGCCTCAGGTACAGTGAACTCAAGGCCTTAATAAATAAACTAAATAAGGGGAAATAAATTACAATGCCTAATACATTGGTTTTAATAATAATTCATTCATTATCTTCTGCTTTATCCTCTAGTAGGGTTGCGGTGGGGTTCCCCATGCCCTTCCAGGGGAGAACGTTTCGGGCGCTGGGCAGATAGACCCAGGACAGGGCGCCAATCTATCGCTGGGCACACACTCACACACTCTATGTGGAGAAATTTTGGAGAATTCAATTGACTTGATCCATGTTTTTGGACTGTGGGAGGAAACTGGAGAACCCGGAGAAAACCCACGCGGACACGGGGAGGACATGGAAACTCCACCCAGATGGGGATTCAAACCGGGAATCCCTAGTGCTGAGAGGCGAACGTGGTAACTACTAAGCCACTGTGCCGCGGTTTTAATAATAATAATAAAAAAATACAATGAAAACATCACCATGATGAAACTGACACAAACTATCCATTATTGCAATATGATATTGTTTTGTTTCCTAGATATAAATGATGAATTTGGTTACCTGGCTAATAATCGGCTTTCTAATTTATTCCACTGGCTTTAGGGATGGGTTATCGTACAGGTCAGCAGAATTCATTCGAATCCAAAACCATCAGATTGTTTGGGAAACTTTATAATTCATCAAGTTAAAAGTACATAACCACCCAGAATACATTAACTACATATTAAAATACAGGCTTATAAATAAACACAAGGTTAGATTACTTATTACATTATATAACGTGGTATGACAGTCTATGGCGGCACGGTGGCTTAGTGGTTAGCACGTTCGCCTCTCAGCGCTAGGGATTCCCGGTTTGAATTCCTATATGGGTGGAGTTTCCATGTTCTCCCCGTGTCTGCGTGGGTTTTCTCCGGGTTCTCCGGTTTCCTCCCACAGTCCAAAAACATGGATCAAGTTAATTGAATTCTCAAAATTGCCCCATTTAGAGTGTGTCTGTGTGAGTGAGTGTGTGCTCAGCGATGGATTGGCGCCCTGTCCTGGGTCTGTCTGCCTGGCGCCCGAGATGTTGTCCCCTGGATGGGCATGGGGAACCCCACCGCGACCCTAATAGAGGATAAGTGGGAGATAATGAATGAATAAATAAATGACAGTCTATAGAAGTGTCGCCTGTCTATACTGATAAAAACTATAATTTATAGACAAATTATATTTTCTATATCTATAAGAAAAATATTTTTACCATATGGCATTTCAGCGACATTTTGAATACCATACTGGTAGCCGACAGGTATCAGGATGACTGATCTTATAGACAAATAAATGCATGATAGAATATTATTATTTCAAATAATTTAATTGTTTTTTTTATTTCCTTGAGACGCTTTGTATTAGTTGTCATAAGAAAACATTGGCACATCCCTATAACAGTGTTTCTATTATTAGTATGCACCACTAACTGCCTGTAACTGTGACCTTGTCGTGAACAATTCGGTTTCATTCCATCTTGTTCTTCTTGAGTCGGAATGTCAACAAACCAGTCAAGAACATGCTTAGTAATGAGCAATACGTTAAAGCTGGGGTAACCGTCTTATTATTCTTGTTCCAAACAATAAACTACAGTCCCTGTGAGTGAACAGATATGAGAGGTTGAAGCACAATATAAGTGATGTATGCATTATTAATAATAAGATAATACCTCAGATATAAAATTATTATAAATTGTCATTTATATTGATTTGTTAAACAGTTGTAACTATATCAGTGTTGCATAGTATATCATAATGCATTTTAAAAACTGTAAACATTGGAAAGATTACACTCTAAAACTCTATCATGTCACAAAGTTGTCTGGCAACAAAGTGTCCTGTAACATGAAACCGAGCACACATGTCATCAATACATTTACACATGACTGGAGTCCATCTGTTTCTCTACATACGTTATTCGTTTCTGAACTGTGTTCTCTAACAGTCAGGACCACTACACATCAGTTATTATTCACATCAGGGATGACCGTCAGCAATGTGACAGAACTTGATAAAGCGGTGGTGTGTTGAGTGTGTTATTCTGGTTTGTTTCATAATAAAATACATGGTTTTTAAAGCACTATTTAAATACAAGCACCACATTTAATACAATAAGATATATAGAAACCAACAGTGGAGTTACATATGCAAATCTGAGAGTTATTAAGTGCAATGCTACTTTACTGTGGCATAAATTCAGTTACAAGCAATTGTTCTTATGAACAAAAAGAAGACGCAGTACACATGACCCAAGTAAGGGCTGGACAACAGGTGCAACAACCACAGCTTTGTGTACCCCAGAGCTTCATCTATCCCTATTAAGAACCTTATTTAAGCTCAACCAGGTAGCACTACAGCTGGGCCTTTGTTAAAGCTGAGGTAATGCTGGTACTTTTCAATTTCTCACAAAAGGCAAACGCACACAAATAACCCTAAGCTAATCAGTTATGGGGATTCCCCATTATCACTTAAGGGGAATAACCAATATCCAATTTTAAGTCAAAATGCACCTTGTAGGATTAATTAGTGTAATTGGTCTTATTTTTATGTCATCTGGTAGAAAAAGATCAGATCATAGCACTAATCAGTTTTCCGTTAGTGAACCATTAGAAAACACAAACCATGATCCTGATTGCTTTCCACGTCACTGTTTTTCTAATGAGGGCAGATCATTACAATATGATCTGATCACTGAGGACCTTTTGGTTGAAGTGCCTATGGACAAGCACCTAACTAATTGTTTGCTGGGTGCTGTATACAGGGCTGCCCTTCACTCTGGACATATGTGCTCACTGCACAAGTGTGTGTGTGTGTGTGTGTGTGTATGTATGTGTGTGACGAATTACACTGTGTGCAAGCAATTACACTGTGTGTAAGTATGTGCTCAGGGGTTTTTCTTCATCCTTTGGCTAAAGTATGCTGGAATTCAGCAATTCATTAAGAATACACAAAGTATATTTGGTGACATTACAGGTACTACAACCTGTGATAATACCATTGAACAATGAACACAAATTTTATGTAAATCAATAAAATGATAAGTGATAACCATTTATTTATACTAAATGCTTAATTCATGTTCTTTACTGATTTGAAAAGAAGAGACAGGACTGTAGTCAAATAAGCAGATCTGCTCAGAACAATAACACATAAATTTAAATTTAAGACAAATTTAAGACGTCCCAGAAAAGCGGTATGTATTATTATTATTATAACATTAAAAGCAAAATGAGGACAACATTTTTTTAAAATTGTTCCCAGAGTCCTATTCATTACATGACACAAACAACAACACACAGTCGTTTTAATGGCATCATGTGAGACACCAGGATTTTATCACAAAGGATCTGGATTCCTTGCTACCAACAACATTGCACAACCTCCTGAATGTACTGTGACATTTTTAAAGTAGGCAACAAGGATCAGTTAGACAATCAGACATACTGTGAATGATTAACCATCTTGACTGGTCACTGCATACACATGAGCAACATGGAAAACAATGCACTAAGCAAAAAGGCTTCAATCAGGACTGCAAAATTTAAAGAAGTCTTCCTTATATTCAATAAACAGACTCAGTGATATAAATTATATATAACATTATATATTTTAAGGGATATATAGGTGGTGTGCTTTTTAGTGATTATTTAGGCTGCACAACATCATAACAGAATTATATTCACATTCAGTGCTGAAATTCAACACTCTTCTGTAGGACTGCAGTATTGCTCTGTTCAGTTACCATCTATAAAGTAACAAACATCCTTACAAACCAAAACAAAGACAATAACTTTATAATTTATATAATTATAATCAAAATTATAAAAATTATCAAAATTACTTTATAGCTCTTTATATATATTTGGGTGGTGGATTGTTTGTCAGTTCTGCAGTGACACTGATGTGGTGACGGGGTTTTAATGCAGCAGTGCTGCTGGGATTTTATTTAAACACCCCAGTGACACTGCTGGGATAGGACTAATGCACAAACCAAATATAACCTGCTCTGTGGTGGTACTGCTGGGTTCTGACCATTAGAGAACAGCATAAGATTTTCCAAGTCCATTTTATTAATTCCCCAGAGGTGATTCTGATAAAGGGGGCATACACAGTATGTACTGTAGTCCACAAACAGATGGACTACAGTCTGGAATTGTAGAACTACGAAGTTGTTCTTTACAGAAAGAATAGTGATTCACCTTTGGCGCCCCCCCCTAACTAAGCATGCCCCAATTTTATCTGTATTGGATTACATAGCTACGAAAAGCATCCAAGCATCCCTGGTCTTCCGGAGTGATGGGCAGGGTGCCAGTAGGACACAAAGACTCACTTCTGCAAACCAGAAGCAGGTATACAGTAAATCAGCCTTGCTTCCGTCCTCCTGCCAGGTAATGTTCTAACCTTGTGGGTGGTGTATACGTTTGTAAGCAAACTTTGCTGTGTAAGTTACAACAGCGGTTGCTGTGTCCAGTGTTAGAATCATTCATATATAATTCAAGGAGCTCTGTGTATTGTCTTAGTCATACAGACTTCATAACCTTTGTATGCTTATGTCAGAGACACGAATATCATTACAAAGGTCACTATATTATTGTATCCTTAATCATACACATACACTCCCACTATTATTTTACTGTTTAACTAAAAAAAAACATCAATGTGAGTTTTTGGCTGTAAGAGAGGTGATCACTGAGGACATTGTGATGGCTGGTGGACAGGTGCTTTATATATTATGTGGTGACACTGATGGACGCACATAGTGGATAATATAAAAGGTCATATATTTTATTTTCGGCAGGGTACATTGTCATTGAAATCTTTTTAAAAGACTTTAATACCCAGCCGAAATGTAGACCTTCTCTAGAGCCTGGTAAGTAATGACATTCTTTATGAAAGTTTTATATATATATATATATATATGAGTGTGTGTGTGTGTGTATTAGGCGGCATGGTGGTTTAGTGATTAGCATGTTCTCCTCTCAGCACTAGGGATTCCCGGTTTGAATCCCCATCTGGGTGGAGTTTCCATGTTCTCCCGTGTCTGCGTGGGTTTCCTCCGGGTTCTCTGGTTTCCTCCCACAGTCCAAAAACATGAAACAAATCAAATGAGTTCTCCAAATTGCCCCATATAGAGTGTGTCTGTGTGAGTGAGTGTGTGAGTGAGTGTGTGCCCAGAGAGAGAGAGAGAGAGAGAGAGAGAGAGAGTGTGTGTGTGTGTGTGTTTGTGTGTGTGAGTGTGTGAGTGAGTGAGTGAGCGCTGCGTGTTGAACAGAGGTGCGTTCACCAGCGCCGTGTGTCTCGTCCTTTAGGCCCCAATAAACAAACCTTCACCTGTTCACCTTTAACACGAAGTAAATCAAGTGACATCATCCCTGAAACTAAAGCAGTCTCTTCGCCGGTAATGTTATTGTTAATGTCATTAAAACGAGGTATTTGAGGTTAACGCGAAGAGAAACATACACTTTATGACTTTTACGACGGAACCGTGAGATACGCGTTAGGTAACAAACCTTTGCACTGGATCGGCTGCGCGGTGGAGATTTTAATGGTTCCGGAAATCGAGTCTCCGGGTTTGTAGACCAGTTTACTGTCGCTGAGAGAGATCTGAAACTCCTGCAGTTTCCCCATGTCGCTCCTCCACCTTCACCTCCACCCCGCACTGCGTCCGATCGAAACTGAGGAGCCGAGCCGCAGAAACTGCTCACCTGCCACGACTCCGCCCATCTCTCTGTGACGTCACGACGCTTGCCCTATGCAGGTGTCGAGTTTCGCGCAGGTGCAACAGAGGGGGGCGCTCCAACTCCAGGAATGAGGAGACTCCTTTATATATTCATTCATTCATTATCTCCCGCTTTATCCTCTATTAGGGTCGCGGTGGGGTTCCCCATGCCCATCCAGGGAAGAACGTCTGGGGCGCTGGGCAGATACACCCAGGACAGGTCGCCAATCCATCGCTGGGCATACACTCACTCACACAGACATACTCTATAAGGGGCAATTTTGAGAATTCAATTGACTTAATCCATGTTTTTGGACTGTGGGAGGAAACCGGAGAACCCGGAGGAAACCCACGCAGACACGGGGAGAACATGGAAACTCCACCCAGATGGGGATTCGAACCGGGAATCCCTAGTGCTGAGAGGCGAATGTGCTAACCACTAAGCCACCGTGCCCCTCCTTTATATAAAGAGTCCTTTATATATATATTCATTTATTCATCCATTATCTCCCGCTTCATCCTATATCAGGGTCGCGGTGGGGTTCCCCATGCCCATCCAGGGGAGAACGTCTCGGGTGCTGGGCAGATACACCCAGGACAGGGCGCCAATCTATCACTGGGCACACGCTCACTCACACACACACTCTATATGGGGCAATTGGGAGAACTCAATTGACTTGATCCATGTTTTTGGACTGTGGGAGGAGACCGGAGAACCCAGAGCAAACCCACACGGACACGGGGAGAACATGGAATCTCCACCCAGATTGGGATTTGAACCGGGAATCCCTAGTGCTGAGAGGAGATTTAAGGCAGTGTATATGTAACTATTGAAAATTTTATTTTATATTGTTCAGGCAGAAATGTTTGCGATTCAAAACACAAAGGCTTAACAGATCTACCAGAATGTGCAAAACGTCATGCAATTCCTTTGTTCTGAATACTAGAAATACAGGTACTGTCAAAATAAACCATAAAAAGGAACAGTAGCACTTGCAATAAACAATAAATTACA
>JAFMOD010000464.1:1116802-1216625 GCA_019802435.1 Corydoras maculifer
GTTTCCTCCGGGTTCTCCGGTTTCCTCCCACAGTCCAAAAACATGGATCAAGTTAATTGAATTCTCAAAAATTGCCCCATATAGAGTATGTCTGTGTGAGTGAGTGTGTGCCCAGCGATGGATTGGCGCCCTGTCCTGGGTCTATCTGCCCAGCGCCCGAGACGTTCTCCCCTGGATGGGCATGGGGAACCCCACCGCGACCCTAATAGAGGATAAGCGGGAGATAATGAATGAATGAATGAATTTTATAGACGATACCATTCAACTAAGCATATCAACCAATTACATAGTTGACATACACAGTATTGTCATTTGATCAAACTAAGTTCTATTTTTTATTATATATCACATATCATGGTTGCAGAGGTAATGTATTTGTGGAAAAGGTTATGAATCTAGTTAGTAGTCACCACAAATTCACAAATGAAAGAAATGAAATTGAGTTATACAAACTTTAACTCTCCAAACACGGCCAAACGAATGAATAACATGAGCTAATTATCTTTAAATTTGCAGGATTCGGACTAAACATCACAGAAAAAAGAAGAAAAGAAAACTGAGGCGATGTGGAAACAAAAGTTTTTAGAAAAAACAACTGCAGTCAACAAGAAAAGCAACTTATTTAAGCATCACATGTAACAAAAAGGAAACTGATTAATAATGAGGCAAGAGAGTTAAGAACTGACACTGAAAAACAATATGAAATAACTTTAAATATAGAGACAAAATGTCTCCAAATAAGGAAGACTAACACAGATTACTACATAAATGCACGCTAATACACACAAACACACACAATACATATAAGTGGTCTGTGGTGTGTGTGTGTATTATTGACCTAAAATGGAATTACATATTTATCAAATATACAAATAGGTCCAGCATATTTACATAGGAGTTGATATCGTGTAAACTGCATTTTTATTTACAGTGTAGCTTCCTGTCTCTGATTCACTCTTGTTTTCTTTTTCTTCTTTATTCTGAATGATTCTAAGAGACTGTTTGAAGGTTTTGCCAAACGTGCTCGAGCCAAAGAAATAAATACAAGGATCCAAGCAACAGTTGACGCCTGCTACGACGTGGGATGCGTAATATGCTGTCTCTGCCTGCAACAGGAGTGAACAGTTTTTAGGATAATACTTCTTAACTGTTACCCATAAGGTCTGTGAAACGTTGACAGGCAGAAAGCACAGTCCAAAGATGACCAGACACACTCCTATCATGCGTAATGACTTCGTCTTAATAGCCTGCCCGTGTAGCGAGACACTGTTGATACGGTTTATAAACCGAGCCAGGCAGCTGTAGCAAACCACTGATACAGTGAAAGGAATAAGGAAGCCAAAAATCAACAGCCCCATGTTAATGTAAAAGTAGATATCAATAAGTTCTATTTTGTGGATGGAAAAACATTGTTTGTGCCCCTTCTCATTGTTAACAGGCACCAGGAAGCCATAAATTATGGCACTTATTAACAGAACCCCCCAAACACCGAAACACAGCTTCTTAACAAAACTTTTCTGCTTCAGGAGTGAAGCTTGTCTGAATCGAACCACCACCACATAGCGATGGGCGCTGATCAGCGTCAGGAAAGCGATACTGCTGTAGAAGTGAGTGATCAGCAGGCCGATCTTCAAGTCACACACAATCCGTCCAAACTCCCAGCTGTTCCCTTTGGCAAAGTAAATCGCCATGAGCGGGGTGGCGGGAGAGGCGACGACATCGCTTATCGCCAGGTTGAACTGCAAAACTGTGCCAGAACTCCATTTGGGCATCCGGAAGACGAAAACCCACAGGCTGAAACTGTTAAGCAGAAGCCCCATTATGTAAACCAGACAGAGGAGGACCACGAGGCAGATGTTCCGATCTTCTGCTTCACAGCGTGTGGTGTTCATGTTAGTCGTCATGAGAAAAATGAGATGTTTCCTCTCTGTCTGGTGATGATGCGCAGTGGAGAGGAAGAAGAAGTTGAGAGAGCATAGTGAGATAGTTCTTCTTCCATTAATGCACTGTGGAAGTATTAAAGCTAGATCTCACATGGTTTAACTACGTAAACAAAAAATAACATTTGATCAGAAGGAAGTTGTGTGATTTATTAAAAAAGTGAAATACAAAACCTGTGTGAGGGACTTCCCTGATTTAAAATGTTCAGTACGGATTTCTTTGTGCATTTAAAATGAAAAGAAGCGAAGCTTGAGTGAAGTTTGTCGTCTGTTTGTCGGATCACCACCACATCGCGACGGGCCCTGATCCGCGTGACTGAAAAATGTTCTGTATGGATTTGAAGTAAAGTCATCTATACACTATAATTCATTCATTCATTATCTTCCGCTTTATCCTCTATTAGGGTCGCGGTGGGGTTCCCATGCCCATCCAGGGGGGAACATCTCAGGCGCTGGGCAGATAGACCCAGGACAGGGCGCCAATCCATCACTGGGCACACACTCACTCACACAGACACACTTTATATGGGACAATTTTGAGAATTCAATTGACTTGATCCATGTTTTTGGACTGTGGGAGGAAACCAGAAAACTCGGAGGAAACCCACGCAGACACGGGGAGAACATGGAAACTCCACCCAGATGGGGATTCGAACCGGGAATCCCTAGTGCTGAGAGGAGAACATGCTAAACACTAAGCCACCGTGCCGCCCTATATACTATAATGTATGACTAAATGACTAAATGTAATAGTGGTGCTACATTTAGCAATTAAATGCATTAAACTTCCTGTGTTACTTTTGGAGTCTGTGTCACTTTTTCTGGTAATTCAACAATGTATAAATAACCAGACAGCATTTTTTATATACAATGAATAAATATATATATATACAGTAAAGCCAATTCGTCTTCCGCTTAATCCTTTACTAGGATTGTGGTTCCCAGAACCCGGAGGAAACACGGGGAGAACATTGAAACTACACCCAGATCGGGATTCGAACCTGGATCTCCAGCGCTGAGAGGCGGGCGGGCAGGTAATCACTACACATTTTGTACTGTGATTTCTTCTTTTCACATTTTATCCCACTGTATCATTAGAAATCTTGTTGTAGAACCTTATACGCCACTTTGAGATCATTGAGAGTGCTGACTGGAAGTTGACCGGATGTTTGTATATGTGAATGTGACCGGATGAACGAACAAGTTGGACAGGTAATCAAACAGGTGAACGTGTTAAACAAATGAACATTACAAACAAACCAGTTACAGATCAGACTTCTTACAAATGGTATTATTATTATTATTATTATTATTATTATTATTATTATTATTATTATTATTATTATATTATTATTATTATTATTATTATTATTATATTATTATAAGCAGATATCCATATCTTAAAAACACAATCTGGTCTTGTGGTGTCTGTATCTAATCTAGGTTTAACAAACCGCCACAATATAATGCAAGCTATTTCTTATCTACAACTTTTTACTTCACTCCAAAGGGACATACACTTTTCCAAAATGTGGAATGGAATGCCATACACCATTCCTGGTGCAGTTAGGGTTAAGGGTCTTGCTCAAGGATCCACATAGGTCATTTCAGTTAACCTGAGATTTAAACCCATTCATTCATTCATTCATTCATTAACTTCCGCTTTATCCTCTATTAGGGTCGCGGTGGGGTTCCCCATGCCCATCCAGGGGAGAGCGTTTTGGGCGCTGGGCAGATACACCCAGGACAGGACACCAATCCATCGCTGGGCACACACTCACTCACACAGACACACTCTATATGGGGCAATTTGGAGAACTCAATTGACTTGATCCATGTTTTTTGGACTGTGGGAGGAAACCGGAGAACCCGGAGGAAACCCACGTAGACACGGGGAGAACATGGAAACTCCATCCAGATGGGGATTCGAACCGGGAATCCCTAGTGCTGAGAGGCGAACGTGCTAACCACTAAGCCACCGTGCCACTGATTTAAACCCACAACCTTTAAATTGATAGTGCTACACCTTAACCAATGAGGTTCCACACCTTTTAAGGTTAATTATTGTTAACATTGCATTAAACAATAATTAATTACATCATCTACAATTAACAGCTATCAGCATTAAACAGTCTCTGTACTGCACATCTGTATCTGTATGTATTGGGGCAACCCAAAGAACGAGCACCTGAGTCCGAGAGTCAACCCACTGTTTGAAAGTGAGTGACTGCTGGGTTTCCTCTGCTAGTTACATCCACGTTGGTAATAACAATCATGGTTACAGCACTTGCAGGCTCATTGTTTCTATAAACAGCTTTCCTTTGGATTCCAATCTTCCTCAGGGAACTCCGCACAGCTTTTGTGAAGTTCTGTGAGGCGAAACAGTAAATCATAGGATCGAGGCAACAATTGGCTAAAGAGAGGATCCAAAAAAAAAAGTATGCGGTCTCCACTTGCCAAAGTAGACTGCAGTTGCTGGAGTAAAATTTCCCAACTACCACGAGAACCGTGCGGACCACATTACAGGGAAGGAAACACAAGGCAAAAATGATCAAACAAATGGCAACCATTTTGCTTGATTTACTCTTCATCAGCTTGCCTTTCTGGTGGCTGACGTTGATCCCTGACATGGATCTGGCCAGGGCGCTGTAGCAGAACACGGAGGCCGAGAAGGGAATCAGGAAACCAGGAATGAGTTGGATGAAGTTGAGGAAGAAAAACTTGTTAATGTTGTTTTGCTGATGAATGCTTATACACAGGGTATCATTCTCATCCTCATTCAAAACGGCACAAATCACGACCCCTTTAATAAATACAGTCCCCCAGATTCCGATGCAGAGTTTTTTTACAAACGTCTTTTGTTTCATATAGGAGTCCTGGCTATGATAAACCACAGACACGTACCGGTGGATGCTGATGAGAGTGAGAAACAGGATACTGCTACTATACTGCACCAGCAGCACTAATATTTGGAGCTTACACATTACAATCCCAAAAGGCCACTGCGATTGACGGGCAAAGTACGTTGTAATGAAGGGCGCCATGAGACAAACCAGGAGATCACTGACAGCTAAGTTGAACTGCAGTAATGTTCCAGACTTCCACTCAGACATGCGGAACACGAAGACATAGATGCTGAAGATGTTCAGGAAAAGTCCAATTAGCAGAACCAAGCAGATGAGCACAGGTACAAAGAAATGTTGAGGTTGAACATCACATCCAGTCATCTTAGTGTTGCTAAAGAAGAAATAGCTTATTATATTATATTATATTATATATTCATTAATTTATTCATTATCTTCTGCTTTATCCTCTATTAAGGTTGCGGTGGGGTTCCCCATGCCCATCCAGGGGAGAACGTTTTGGGCGCTGGACAGATACACCCAGGACAGGACACCAATCTATCGCTGGGCACACACTCACTCACACACACACACACTCTATATGGGGCAATTTGGAGAACTCAATTGACTTGATCCATGTTTTTGGACTGTGGGAGGAAACCGGAGAACCCGGAGGAAACCCACGTAGACACGGGGAGAACATGGAAACTCCATCCAGATGGGGATTCGAACCGGGAATCCCTAGCGCTGAGAGGAGAACATGCTAAACACTAAGCCACCGTGCCGCCCATTATTCATTCATTCATTCATTATCTTCCGCTTATCCTCTATTAGGGTCGCGGTGGGGTTCCCCATGCCCATCCAGGGGAGAACGTCTCGGGCGCTGGGCAGATAGACCCAGGACAGGGTGCCAATCCATCGCTGGGCACACACTCACTCACACAGACACACTCTAAACGGGGCAATTTTTGAGAATTCAATTAACTTGATCCATGTTTTTGGACTGTGGGAGGAAACCGGAGAACCCGGAGAAAACCCACGCAGACACGGGGAGAACATGGAAACTCCACCCAGATGGGGATTTGAACCGGGAATCCCTAGCGCTGAGAGGCGAACGTGCTAACCACTAAGCCACCGTGCCGCCGCCGCCCATTATATAATATATTATTATTATTATTATTATATATCTGGAATACATCAAATCTGAGTTAAAATTCATGAAAATGGGTATAAACTCATGATAACATACTGGAGAGGAACAGCATAGTTTACAGCTATAAAAAAAATACTACAACATACTTAAAACCAAAAAATGCTTTAAACAAAACCACACTGCAAAACAAATCTCGAAAAGTCAGAAAATCTTTTTAAAAGGTGTAACAAATCTCGACTTGAGATTTACGAAGATAAATGATCCTTTACTTAAATAACTTCTCTTATTTTAAGAAATCTTAAAAAGTGAAATTTACTCAATATACTGGCAGATAATTTAATTTAGCTACTTTTTTTAATTCGTGTCTAATTTCTAAAAATCAAAAACTAACTACGACATATTATAAGAAGACATTATTTTTTAACTATATAATGGATACACACGTCTATTAACTTCCCATCTGCTTGTTAAATGGATGTGGATGCTACCTTTATCTACATTAACTACTAAATGAATTCTGGTTATTTTACTTACGTTTAATCCGTTATCTTAGAAGAAATAAGTCCGCTGAACTAAACTGCAGTGTTCTTTAGACCACTTTGAGAGATCTGTGCTGCTTCCTGTCTAACTTACTTTCATGTTCATAAATAGCCCCTGGGGAGGATGTTGTGAAGACGCTTCATTCTAAGTCTGTGCATCCTATGCTAACCGACATGAAAATCTTTTTAAAATTTTTTTTTTAAATGTGTGCAGTAATTTTGGGTGTTCAGTCTGTCACGTCCACATTATTGGGGTTTATTTATGTCCCTTAAATCAGCACCTTTATTGTTATACTGTACATGTTGTTATACATATTGGCACATGCTTTCCTGTCGACTCGAAACACAACTAAAACTAATGATATCATACTGTTTATGAGGTGTTACTTCAAAGGCATGCTCGTTGCCATGGTAGCATGTGAATAGTTCCTCATGCAGTTTCCTTGCAGAGCAGCAAACTCTATGAACCGATCTGTGCTTTATGGCAGACTCCTGTCAGGTGAACATAACACTGTATATTACATTTCCACAGAGGGTATTTTTTTAAATAAAATGTATGACATGCATCAAATAAAACACCACAATACAAGTAGAGTTTGGTGTCATCAAAACTACTATACAGGATACTGAGACAGAATATATTTCTGAATAAAGGGGGGGGGGGACACCTTACAATTCGTTACATCATAATTGTAACTCATTTAGGACAACTTCTACCCTTTGGTTGCAATTGCAAATGCCAGTCCTGCAATTTGCCTTTGGAGCACTAGATGGAGCCAAAGAAGCCTTTTCATTTAAGTTGTTAATTTTTTATAATTGGCAGCATGGGGGCTTAGTGGTCAGCACGTTCTCCTCTCAGCACTAGGGATTCCCGGTTCGAATCCCCATCTGGATGGAGTTTCCATGTTCTCCCCGTGTCCGCATGGGTTTCCTCCGGGTTCTCCGGTTTCCTCCCACAGTCCAAAAACATGGATCAAGTCAATTGAGCTCTCTAAATTGCCCCATATAGAGTGTGCCTGTCTGAGTGAGTGTGTGCCAAGCGATGGATTGGTGCCCTGTCCTGGGTGTATCTGCCCAGCGCCCGAAACGTTGTCCCCTGAATGGGCATGGGGAACCCCCCCACGACCCTAATAGAGGATAAAGCGGAAGATAATGAATGAATGAATGAATTTTTATAATTACTCGGTTAACCTCTTTTAAATATACTGAGGTAATATCTGTAAAATATATTAAAACATTTTAAATTTGATATCAAGTAAGACATAAAAAGCAAAATAATCATGTTTTTAAAATTATTTTATTTACAGTTGGGCTTTCGACAAACCCACATCTACGCCATACACATTCAGTCACAATATCTGTACATAAATTATATCCAACTGATACAAAGTTCAACAAAAACACAGTTAAATTAAATATTACCAAAATAACTGTGTGGTCAAAGTTTCTGAGAATGTTTTTTCAAAAAAGATCTCTGTAAAGGAAAAAGGTAATGAAATGAACCACTGCTGCTTGAATAGGATGCACTGTGCCAACTTTCCTGCTTGCTGTCCATTCGAAGGGCTGCTTTTTAGACAGGAGTGCTGGGGGTAGTGGGGACAGTGACCGGGTGCAGCCCCAGGTCCAAAGCAGGAGCTTCTTCCGGCTCTGGGAGAGTCCGTTTAGAGGCTTCAATCTTTTCCACCAGCTGGGTGTACAGCTCCTTCACTGGTTCACTGCTCTGTGGACCCCAATGTACAACAAATATCGAGTCAGAAGGTGACAAAAGCTGAATAAACTGCTTGTAATTCTTTATTAGTGCACACAGGACACTAATGGCCAAA
The DNA here is from genome assembly GCA_019802435.1 of Corydoras maculifer. Lineage (NCBI taxonomy): Eukaryota > Metazoa > Chordata > Actinopteri > Siluriformes > Callichthyidae > Corydoras > Corydoras maculifer. The sequence goes on from JAFMOD010000464.1 coordinate 1,125,101, forward strand.
CAGTGTATGTCAAAATGATCTGATGATAAAAGGACATTCTGTTTACCTGTTTGGGTGGTTCGAGGGTTTTCATCAGGGCTTCCAGTGAGGATGGATGCACTTTCTGGTGAAGGTGGTTTAACAAACGTAGTGTGTGTCTGTGCACATTCTCCTTGCTGAAAATTAGAGTTTGTAGAGCTGTTTATTAACTGAAGTGCAATAATTTGACTAATACTTGGTCATTTTATTAAAAAATAAAATAAAATCAATATTTATTCAGTTAAAAATCATTAAAGCATGAAGCATTATTCCATGCTTGCTTTTAACATATTGAGGTAGACAAGTCAGAAAGCTTTAGTGATCAAAATGACATATGTGCTTACATACTGTATATACATACACTGACCTAGAGGAGGAGGTGAGGAGGAAATTGTCAAAGACTGTTGAGCAGAACTCCTCTGTGCCAAACTCATCAGACAAAAGGGTCAGATGGCCGGTTAGAAGATGAAGGAAAATATCTCCAAATGCCATGTCATTATAGGTTTCCACTGTGGAGATACAGAGCGAGTAAGTCAGACAAAAACAGACAGACACACTCGGAAAGACGCACAAGACCAGGCCAACAGTGGGGGAGAGACTGATGGGCAGACAGTGAGTGGGGGAGACTGATGGACATACAGAGGGGGTAAGACAGGAGGACAGACAGTGGGGGGAGATGCACTGTACGTGTCCGTGTAGCTCACCCAGAGCAGGAAGCAACCTCTGCAATGCATTTTTATTCCTCTGCTTAGCGATGTGAAGCACATAATAAAGACCCAACTCACACGCGACCCTGTTTTCCTGCAAATATCTACAAAGCAAAAATTATTTTCAAAAACCATTGCTTGTATTGCCTTACCAACCATTTGAATTCTTTTGAAATGTCTTTGAATTGAATTCCCATCCATGCACTGATTTCCAAAGTAGGTCACAAAATATTTTATTATAACGCTTTTAAACTCCCTGAACATTAAAACACAGGCTTAAGTTTTAGATTAAGTGCAATCTGAAGCTAAATGTTTAAAGGAGTCTGTGTTTACCTTGTGAAGGTCTCTGGAAGTGTGGAAGGGTAAGTGAGAGAGCTTTTCTCTTCACTGGGAAGCTTTAGTTCCACAGTAAACGTATAATCGTCGACCACGATTGACATCATTGCTGGCAAGAAACGAGTAACAACTTCCAATTCCTAATGGAAACCAAAACAAGAGCAATAAATGTATTTAATTTTGTTGAATACTGTATTTTTATACATCAGGAAATGCATGTCAGGACACATTACCAGACGTGGCTCTTTGAAAACTTGACTGTCAATCATATCCCATGCTCCCTGACCAAGAGTAAGCATTCTCAGCAGCAGAAGCAGGTCCGGACTCTCCTGTTCATAATCACATTCAATTTACATCCTGAGATTCTAATCTGTTCAGAAACAAAAGGAGCTTATATACTGTTTATAAAACAGCATATCATAACAGACGTGCATTAAAATATCCTCTGAAGATAATGAGCATCTTAGTAACATGTTTCATTACATTTGGTCATTTATTGGACGCTTTTATCCAAAGTGATTTACAAGGTGAGCACAGGGTTAATCACCACATCCCTGAGAGCAATGAGGGTTAAGGGCCTTGCTCAAGGAACCACATAGTAACTTCAGTGGACGTGGGATTTGAACCCCCAACCTTCAGGTTGATAGCCCAACACCCTGACCACTGAGCTACCACGCCCACACGTTAACACGTTTTTAAATATCGTTTTATTTAACAGATCTTACATTCTGTAATTACTCACATTACTTTAATGCTGATTGTGATCATTAAAGTGAGTTAACGGTCTTACTCTGGGCAGGCCATCCTGACTGAGCAGCTCCTGCAGGTTCCTCACTGTGCTCAGCACTAACGTGTTACTGGCAAACGGGTCACACAGGATCATTGAGAGGTCCCTGTGAGATACAGTCAGGCATGAAATCACCATGGTGCTTCAAAAACTCAGGCTTACAGCATTCAAGTGTTTCTTATTTACAGTCTATAGATAATTATAACAGCACTTTAAATACTGACAGTCACAAATCAACTCTTTAAAATAGATTTCCTCACATTTCTGCTGTGTGCCTTACAGCAGTGAAGCAATCAGACAACACTCAGAGTAAGATTATTACAGCTGGCCACTGTATCTGATTGCTGATTTATTTTACCCAAGCACTTGTTCCTGTCCTTTCTTCACGCTGTCCAGGAAACCCTGCAACTCGCGAGCCCGTTTGGCATCCACAAACTTCTCCCTGATGCAGGCATCCAAACACCATGTGAACTGGAAGCCGAAATAAATGAATATTTAATTTAATAAACAATGATTAACTATTAGGCGGCACTGTGGCTTAGTGGTTAGCACGTTCGCCTCTCAGCGCTAGGGATTCCCGGTTCGAATCTCCATCTGGGTGGAGTTTCCATAATCTCCCCGTGTCCGCGTGGGTTTCCTCCGGGTTCTCCGGTTTCCTCCCACAGTCCAAAAACATGGAGTTTTCCAAATTGCCCCATGTAGAGTGTGCCTGTGTAAGTGAGTGTGTGCCCAGCGATAGATTGGCGCCCTGTCCTGGGTCTATCTGCCCAGCGCCCGAAACGTTCTCCCCTGGATGGGCATGGGGAACCCCCCCACGACTCTAATAGAGGACAAAGCGGAAGATAATGAATGAATGAATGATTAACTATTTAAATGTATTGTATGTGTGAAATGAGGACAGCTTTCTTACTTTGTGGCACGGATCGACAGAGCAGATCTCACTGACGTCCAGGTCATGCAGGGACATTAGGAGCTCAGCGCGCAGGGTGCAGTAGTGCACATTACGTGTGCGCAAAAACAGCGTTCTTAAGAATTGCAGGACCATGTCGTAAAGCTTCACGTTCTTTCCGATCATCTGAGTGAGTTTCTGCACCACCTTTAAAAAAAGCCAGCATCACGTTCACATAAACATGATCACAAAACACTGTCTCTATAAAGATCAAGGAACACAACAAAAATATTATGAGCCTATTTGCCCTAAGTATAAAGCAACCCTCTTACTGAGGTCTAATGGATTTCTGTATAATACTGGGAGTGAGGTTTTCTGGTTTTCTCCATCATCATAAATACTGTCAATGCTTAGAAACAATAATAAAAGTCCCAGCCATAATCAGTAACTATAGAACTACGAAGTACTATAGTTATGGTAAACTAAGAAAATGGACTCTCCATACCTCTCCTTGTCTCCGGGTTTTAGGTGAAGGACTGAAGAAGTTATGCAGGATGGACAAATCGCTACTAAATAGTGCCCCCTCCTTCTCCACGATATATTGTTTGAGTAAAGGCGAGACCTCGTCCCCAAACAGAGCCTGATTATCCTGCCAGATCTGCCGCTTCACCTCAACTGCACAGACTTTATACAGGTCTTTATCAGCCATCACTTGCTTCAGCTTCTTCTCAGGAACCTGCACGAACAAAACAGAAAAGAAAGAACGAGCATAAGGCTTGACACAGTCCAGCATCCACACATCTCAGCATCTCTCTGAGGAACGCTGTTCACATCTCACTTTTGGAAGGTGTTTCATGACCTGCATGACGACAGGCTGTATGGACGGCATCTTCACCAGAGGAAAGCTCTTCTCAAGAAGCTCCTCCAACTTGTGATATCTGTTAAAGCCCAACATTCTTTTTTGATAGTTTTTCAAACTGAAATAAGCATTTCATTAATCTGATCTAAAGTAAAAGAGGGAATTACAATAAAAAACAGCGATGCAAACACAAACTCAAATTAGACTTTAAAGTAACTGTATTTGAATAAAATAATAAAAAAAAGACAAATATATTCATATAAAAACATATTACTACATTGGTAACCATTGTTTATTAGGGATTACAGTAGTTGTGGTAACTGTTCACTCTATTGCAAACTTACAGACTCAAGTGAAATCATTATTAAAATAGTGAAACATGACATACAGTCTATATATTGATCATCTTTGTTCTCCTGATTTTACCTGTCCTCTTCTTTGCCCTCGGCAATAGTAGCAACTCGCTCCATCAGCTTCTCTCGGAGTTCATCGAACACTGACTGATGAAACTCCAATCGAGGAGTGCCGTGAAGATCCAGGAAAGGCAGCGCAGACTGCAGGGTCGGCAACAAAATGCCATTCTCCATCTACATGAAACAGAGCTATACTTTAAATATCATAATATATATGCAAATTTCTTCTGATAAATCTGAACATGAGAGATCTGTCTGTGGGATTTTTTGCTCACATGCAAAAGTGCATTCGTGAGATGGGACACAGACACTAAACGACAATTAGCTCAATTAACTAAATGACAATTAGCTTAAGGTTGTGTATGTATGTATTTATATACAATCAAAAGTCAAAAGTTTGGACACACCCCCTTCTTGCTCCATTGTCTATTTTCTCCTCTTCCATATAGATGGACTTTGTAGTTTTACAATTACAGACTGTAGTCCACTTGTGTTCATTATTTTCTTAGTCCCCTGTTTGTTCTTTGTTAGGACAACAAAACAGGTATCATTTGGGTGGTGGGTTGTTTATTGTCAGTTCTGCAGTGACAATGATGCCGTGAGGGGGTTTTAGTTTCATTTGAACACCTCAGTGACACTGCTGGGATAGGAATAATGCATCCACCAAATAACCCCTGCTCTGTGATGATACTATTGGGGTTCTGACCATTAGAGAACAGAGTACACAGTATGTACTGTAGAACACAAACAGATGGACTACAGTCTGGAATTGTAGAACTACAAAGTCCATCATTACAGAAAGTGGAACTGAGAACATGGAGAATAGGTGGAGCAAAGAAGTATATATGTAATTAATGGCTTCTTAAACGTTATCAGAAGCCCATGTTTCATAGCATTATTATTATTAATAATATTATTATGGGTCAGGGCGGCACGGAGGCTTAGTGTTCAGCACGTTCGCCTCTCAGCACTAGGGATTCCAGGTTCGAATCCCCATCTGGGTGGAGTTTCCATGTTCTCCCCATGTCTGCGTGGGTTTCCTCTGGGTTCTCCGGTTTCCTCCCACAGTCTAATAACATGGATCAAGTCAATTGAATTCTCCAAATTGCCCCATATAGAGTGTGTGTATTCTCCCCTGGATGGGCATGGGGAAGATGCCCATCCAGGCATCTGGATGGGCATCTCCCCCCCCCCCCTCAACCCTAATAGAGGATAATGCGAAAGATAATGAATGAATGAATAATTATTATTAATATTATTATAATAATAAGGCCGGCACGGTGGCTTAGTGGTTAGCATGTTCTCCTCTCAGCACTAGGGATTCCCGGTTCGAATCCCCATCTGGGTGGAGTTTCCATGTTCTCCCCGTGTCTGTGTGGGTTTCCTCCGGGTTCTCCGGTTTCCTCCCACAGTCCAAAAACATGGATCACGTCAATTGAGTTCTCCAAATTGCCCCATATAGAGTGTGTGTGTGTGTGTGTGTGTGAGTGAGTGTGTGCCCAGCGATAGATTGCCGTCCTGTCCTGGGTGCCGAAACGTTCTCTCCCCCCCCCCCCCCCCGCTACCCTAATAGAGGATAAAGCGGGAGATAATGAATGAATGATTATTATTATTATATGTATTTAAGGTGGATTTTTTTCGTCATAGTGCTGGCATAGCTACGTGGACAAAGCGTCTACAAGCTGTATGTTTTGTTTGCAGTAAAAGGCGGGTAATTTACTAAATAAGGGCAGGTTTGTGTTGATGTTACCTGAAACTGGTCGATGGCTTTGAGCGGCTCTGTGCAGTTGGTCAGCGTCTCTTTCAGATCCTCTCCATTTGATATTCCGAGCTCTGGCAACCCGGCGAACATCTTGACCTTTGTGCAACTGCACTGTCCTGCAGAAGAGTGTGAATATGATCCGAATTTACAGAATCAAAAGAGTTTAAAACGTGTTTACATTCAACGCAACCTTCGTCACGGGCTGTTTACTTTGAACCGCTCAATGAGCGCCCAGCAAACCTGTCCGACTCACTCTGCTGACGGAATAAAAGGTTCCTGTTCATCACGCTTTCGCTTGTTGGAAAGCAACAATATTCGCAGTTAAAGAATCATAATATGGATATTGTATCCGTCATGGGATAAGGTGGCGTATGTCTATGATTTGATTTCTAAATATATTTTACATATATAATTTTTAAGCATATTTAGTAAACTACCTGATTGTTGTAGTTTCCAATTCAGGCTATAGGGGGCATCATGAGGCAAAACATGGCCCCAGTTGAACGTTAAAAAGCGGGATGTAGAATCACATTTATTTATCAATTCCCTGCTTTAGAGAGAAAAATGGATGTTCTGCTGCTTCTAAACATTTTCTAGACATCTTACATTCCAAATAGCAGCCACTGCTTTATAACAGGGACATGATTATAGCGTATACATTCAGATTATAACATTAACATCCCTGAGCATCTGCTTAGCTACATACTGAACTGCATGTCTGGTTATATATAAAGATATATATATATATATATATATATATATATATATATATATATATATATATATATATATATATATATATATATATATATATATATATATATATATATGTGTGTGTGTGTGTGTGTGTGTGTGTGTGTGTGTGTGTACAGCTTTGCCCCCACTTGTCATGACGTTTTCTTGCAAATGGTGTAAATGTTAATTTACTTGTTACTGGTCGCCTTACACCATTGAAATAGCAGAAATAGCAATCCACCAAAGTCGGACTACACCAGGGAAAGGGAACAGCAAGTGACACACTGATGAGATACACAATGAATATAGATAAATCTATGTGTGTGTGTAACTTCAAATTTATATAAAGTAAAACTGATATCAAAATGGACAATGAGTGTAAAACAAGTGTTTGAACATATACAATTTAGCTAAGCATCAAACTATTCTTTTAATTTGTCCTCAGAATTTCTTTTCTGATGAAAGGATGGATGACCAGCCAGACAAATCATGACAAATGAACTTTTATTCAACAAGTATAAAAACAAAGTGTATAAAATGTATTGTTCATTATCAGACACCATATAACACTTATGTTATATATCTGAACAGTTATAAAAACATTTTTGGTTAAAATGCTACAAAAATCACACTGAATTGATCAGTTGCACAAAAAAATAAATCCAGAAACTCTTAAAAAAAAACCAGAAATCTGTTTTCTAATTCCTAAAGGTAAAATATACAGCAATGATGTGTGCACCTTACAGGAACTCTGTGTGAACATTATGTCTTTTCCTTTTTTTTCCAGAGTAAAAGCTACAAGGCGGCATGGTGGCTTAGTGGTAAGCACATTCGCCTCTCAGCGCTAGGGATTCCCGGTTCGAATCCCCATCTGGGTGGAGTTTCCATGTTCTCCCCGTGTCTGCATGGGTTTCCTCCGGGTTCTCCGGTTTCCTCCCACAGTCCAAAAACATGGATCAAGTTAATTGAATTCTCAAAAAATTGCCCAATTTAGAGTGTGTCTGTGTGAGTGAGTGTGTGCCCAGCGATGGATTGGCGCCCTGTCCTGGGTCTATCTGCCCAGCGCCCGAGACGTTCTCCCCTGGATGGGCATGGGGAACCCCACCGCGACCCTAATAGAGGATAAGCGGAAGATAATGAATGAATGAATGAATGAATAAAAGCTACAACGCTGTCACTGTGCGATTCTAAATTCTGCCTTTCAGTAGTTCACAGTTTGGTAGTCATTCTCAAAGAACACTGTCATTTTCTTTCTTCTTACTGTATAAGACCATTAGAAGAGATATAAATGCATAGATGAGGAGAATGACGAAGAGGATGACCAGAATGTTCCAGGTTTTAGTATGCAGAGCTTTCCTCAGAGACAGACTATCTGATGGCATGAGGCTACTCAGGTTCAGTATGTAACCCAGGGCCCAGCCAACTGACGTGTCCCCGGCCTGAAAAACAAAGCCGTGAGCAGTGGTTTATATTATATGAATGTTGTGATCTGTGCATTTTGATGTCCGGCCTAATTAAAAATGGTATTTATTCTTTGTTTAAAATATATTTTTTTCTAAAAATATAATAAACTGATTGATATCTTAACAGATATGTATGTCTGCATGCATTCAGACTTGCCTTTTTCTGGAAGGAAATGAGAGGAAATGACTTCTCATTAAAGCCGTAACCCTGGACTAAGATCACCTCCATGAAGACCGTGGCTGCACAATAGTCCTGCAGACGGCTTTTCTGTTCTGGAGCTTTTTGCAGCATCTTTAAACAAGACAAAAATTAGAGACATTAGTTATATAACAGATACTATTCAAAAAAACACTATAACATGGAAGGCCTTTTTTTCAGAATTTTAATTCTTCTACTTGGTATAAATAGAAGTTACGATCTCCCCGCACTCATGAACAAAAGAACGACAGTAAGCTGATTCCTAACAACAAATAAAGTTCAAAATTTAGCCAGGTCTAGGAAAACACCTAGTAAAGATTTGTGCTTCACTATGATGGTAGAAATTCACTTAAGTAGTCACTTACATGCAAAGCTAGATTTATTAAAAGATTAAATGTTTAATACGTCAGGAGTTTTATATTTATATCCTTTGCTGTTAGGGCGGCACGGTGGCTTAGTGGTCAGCGCCTTCGATTCCCGCTTTGAATCCCCATCTGGGTGGAGTTTTCATGTTCTCCCCGTGTCCGCGTGGGTTTCCTCCGGGTTCTCCAGTTTCCTCCCACAGTCCAAAAACATGGATCAAGTCAATTGAGTACTTCAAATTGCCCCATATATAGTATGTCTGTGTGCGAGAGTGTGTTCCCAGCGATAGATTGGTGCCCTGTGCTGGGTGTATCTGCCCAGCGCCCGAAACTTTCTCCCTTGGATGGGCATGGGGAACCCCCCCCGACCCTAATAGAGGATAAAGCGGAAGATAATGGATGAATGAATGAATCCTTTGCTGTTTTTAACTCATTAAAAGATTAGTTGTTAGTAGGTGATTTGCTCAGTCTGTAAGTTTACCATCGTCCACAAGAGGGATCTAGTGCTTTGCATTAGTGACACTGTGGCCTTGTCATTACTTTTTTGTTGGACCTGATTATGAATCAGCAAATATACATTACATCCATTAAACCTATCAAACATATTAAAACATACCTCTTGAGTCAGACGTTTCATTTAGTCCCTATTTTATAAATTTGCCTCAAGTTTATAAAATCAAGTACATAGTCCTGCATTTACACAACTTTAGGCTTTAGCTTGTGATTTTGTATTACTAATAATATTAATATTAAATTATGATAATATTAAAATATGATTTTATGATGAGAAGAGGGCGGCACGGTGGCTTAGTGGTTAGCACGTTCTCCTCTCAGCGCTAGGGATTCCCGGTTCGAATCCCCATCTGGGTGGAGTTTCCATGTTCTCCCCGTGTCTGCGTGGGTTTCCTCCGGGTTCTCCGGTTTCCTCCCACAGTCCAAAAACATGGATGAAGTCAATTGAATTCTCAAAATTGCCCCATATAGAGTGTGTCTGTGTGTGTGAGTGTGTGCCCAGCGATGGATTGGCGCCCTGTCCTGGGTCTATCTGCCCAGCGCCCGAGACGTTCTCCCCTGGATGGGCATGGGGAACCCCACCGTGACCCTAATAGAGGATGAAGCGGGAGATAATGAATGAATGAATGATGAGAAGAATGATAACAACACTTTAAAGTGCACTCTCTTATAAGCAGCCGAACGATTTAGGAATTGAGCTCTAGTCTCATTTTTGCAGGAGACAGATTTAGACCAGCGGGGTTCAACCTCGTTGAAGCTCATGTTGCAGACAGTAATAGCAGCCTCCTTCAGGAGTTGGGAAGAAGACACACTGATGCCTGTGGTCTTCTGTAGAAAGGAATAAATGTAGTAGAAAGCAGAAAATGCCTGAAATGGATAGAAAAAAATAGTCAGCCCATGATGATACTTATGAGGTCATCATGAAAAGTTTTGGCTGTTACATTTGATATAGCCCTGACCTCAACCTCATCCAGAAGGTTTCACAGTGGTGCTGTAGTTTGATTTTTTTTCAATTTCCAGTTCTAAAAGCCATTTTTCCCCTGGTATATCTATGTCCTCCCCGTGCCTGTTTGTGATTACCCCAGGGACTCCAGTTACTCCCAAATTCCAAAGGCAACCCAGCAAACAGCCCCACCCAAAATCACTGACTAAAACTGTATTACCTGTGAATAGGTCTTATCTCTGTTTAACTACTTCCTTTGAGTCAAGTTCTATAGAAAATCTTATCAGAAGTATATGTACGGGAAAATACCGGCTGTGCAAAGGATTAAAAATCTCAGCTGCTCACAAAGTTCACATATTGAGATTCACCAATAAACTAGGTTGCACCAGTTCAACTTATCAACCACGTAAACACAACCACAAATATCCTACCATAAAATTGCCAGTGACATTGGGCTGAAAGACACCGTTGAAGGAACAGGAGGAGTAGCTGCAGGACTGGAAAGAGAAGATCTGGGACATGTTTCCAGAGCAGTGGTTGTAGTTCCCAGAGCCGATGATTGTGAATATCCTCTCACGTTCAAATGATGAGGGCTTATAGGATTGTGTACATGGGGAATCGAACAACTCATACAGCTTCTTGGTGACGTTGTAACCAGCTGGATAGCAAGGATGAATGATGGTAGCATTTGAGCTCTGAGACTAAGGAAAAACGAGAAAGACATCACAAACACACATACATACACACACATATAAATATGACAATGAACTTCATTATTCAATAGTTTATCTTCTGCTTTATCCTTTATTAGGGTCGCGGGGTGGTTCCCATCCAAGGGAGAACGTTTTGGGCGCTGGGCAGATACACCCAGGACAGGGCGCCAATCTATCGCTGGGCACACACTCACTCACACAGACACACTCTTTATGGGGCAATTTGGAGAATTCAATTGACTTGATCCATGTTTTTGGAGTGTCGGACGAAACCGGAGAACCCGGAGGAAACACACGTGGACAAGGGGAGAACATGGAAACTCCACCCAGATGGGGATTCGAACCGGGAATCCCTAGCGCTGAAAGGAGAAAATGCTAAACACTGAGCCACCGTGCTGCCCCACTAGCAAATCCAAAGATCTGAATAATCCACAAAAAGACAAAGTTAATTCAGCATTGTTGTCTCTTCTCAAAGTACGGACAGTGCTGCAAAGATCACAGCAGAAGAACAATGGTTAAACCAGAAGATAGAGTTGTATATTTAAAGCAATACCTGTGATCTAATCAGTATTGGGGTACACTATAAACAAAAAAGATTAAATGTTTTAAAAAAATCTGAAGGATCTTTACCTTGAACAACTGAGCAAGCAGCTGTCGTAACATCTGGTCCCTGCCGTAGCAAAGGAAGCTTTGGGTGTAGATGCTGTAGGTTTTGCCATACAGCTTTAAATCCATTAGGTTTTGCTTGTCCTCCACTTTGTCCTTGGTCTCAAAGGTTATCTGTGTGGAGGCCCCACCAAAATCAAGTGCACCTACTGTCTTCCTGCCAGGAGACAGCCACTGGCCTACAAAACCATACTAATGAGAGAAAGAGAAGAGTGTTAATTAGAGAAAGTTCTTTAAATCAGCATACACGTATGTGCTGTCCATTCAGTCATCACCAAACTCTGAATACTCCAGCTGTCTTTTCTCACTTATAGTTTACAAACAATTGAGGAGGGTGTGGTAACTCAGTGGTTAGGGAGTGGGGATATAAATCTCAAGGTTGTGGGTTCAAATACCAGGGTCACCGAAAGTTACCAATGTGGGTTCCTTAATCCTCATTACATTAACATTAACATTTGGTGATTTAGCAGATCGGGCGGCACAGTGGCTTAGTGGTTAGCATGTTCTCCTCTCAGCACTAGGGATTCCCGGTTCGAATCCCCATCTGGGTGGAGTTTCCATGTCCTCCCCGTGTCCTCCCCGTTCCTCCGGGTTTTTCTGGTTTCCTCCCACAGTCCAAAAACATGGATCAAGTCAATTGAGTCCAAGTCCAAATTGCCCCATATAGAGTGTGTCTGTGTGAGTGAGTGAGTGCCCAGGGATGGATTGGCGCCCTGTCCTGGGTGTATCTGCACAGCGCCCAAAACGTTCTCCCCTGGATGGGCATGGGGAACCCCCTCGCGACCCTAATATAGGATAAAGCGGAAGATAATGAATAAATGAATGAAATGATTTAGCAGATTCTTTTATCCAAAGCGACTTACAAGGTGAGTACAGGGTTAAGCACATCATCTCTGGAGCAATGAGGGTTAAGGGCCTTACTCAAGGAGCCACATTGGTAACTTCAATGGACATGGGCTTTGAACCCCCAACCTTCAGATTGATAGTCCAATGCCCAAAGCTCTAACCACTGAGCTACCGTGACATCTGTATCATTACTGTATCTGTGTTCTGACCCCAAATTAAATAATTGTTAACTACAGTTTCAATTAAGTATTAGTTTTTAATGGCCTTAAGATATTTGCTTCAACACATTGAAAAAAGCCAACACATTTAAGAGAAAAGAAACAATGAAATAAATAAAATGTAAAATATCCCAGTCAAACTTCTGAATGTTTTTAATTGTTCTCGCAACTAAAATAAAGGTGTAGGAGCAAACCTACAGGGTGTCGCCTAAATATTCAGCAACAGGTTGAATCATGACTTTAAAAAAAAGCAATATTCTGTTAAAAAACTGTCAAATATGCTGCACACTTAAAACTTATAATTATATATGTAATAAACTGTGCATCAAATGAGTTTCACTTAAATAATTATTGCATGTTACAGATTGACACAGTGGTTTATGCTGATTACGACTTCACGTGTAATTTTATCCTCTCCTGTTTAAGCTTGCTTTGCAGGCAAATTTGCTCAGCGGCTAATTTTCAAACTTGTGTGTGCAGTTTTCTGCTCGTGGTGTATGTTGTGTGCAGTTTTCTGCTCATGGTGTATGTTGTGTGCAGTTTTCTGCTCATGGTGTATGTTGTGTGCAGTTTTCTGCTCATGGTGTATGTTGTGTGCAGTTTTCTGCTCGTGGTGTATGTTGTGTGCAGTTTTCTGCTCATGGTGTATGTTGTGTGCAGTTTTCTGCTCATGGTGTATGTTGTGTGCAGTTTTCTGCTCGTGGTGTATGTTGCAGCAAGAAACTTTCCTAAACGAATGCATTTTATTCAAATCAGTCCAGTCTAAAAAATTTCGATTTTAATACGATGATTTTGACACGTTAAACACATTTACACGCCTTAAAAAACGAAAAATTCATTACCTCAATACATACCTAACAAAATTTGTATAAAATAAAACCTCATTTTCAGTTTTTGACTGTCACAGTCCAATTTTTGGGATTCAAATCTTCTTTTTTTTGTAATGGGTTGTAGAAATCGCCTATCACTTACTGTCCAAATATGCAGTAAACATCAAGAAATATGATGGATAACCAACTAAACTGGAATATATTTCAATATAATCAGCCACAGCACACTGTGGTATGCTTTACTGGTTCAAAAGAAATTACTAAATAAAACTAGCACAGTTTAATTAGTGATTTTGGACACAGCTAAAGTTCTTTTTTTGGTAAAAAATTATTATGGCAGTTTATCTTTACAAGGAGAAAAAAAAAGTTACCTTAACAAAATTTTCCAAAAGGTAGTTCACAGTGACCCAGCCATATGCCCCCTCCTCTTGCCCTGTCAATATTGCAGCCCCTCTGAATTTAAACGGATAGGTTTTCAGCTTCTCCTCCACTTCTTTTAAAACCACATCAGATTCTTTTGGACTAGTTATGCTGCCAAAAACCAGAAACACTGCATCATGGCTCAAAGCCCATCAGTTTATAACAACTATGTAATGATAACATCTAACCAGGATGAAGTGATAGTAATATTTATGGGAAAATACTAGATTGGAATTCTAGACTCCTAGTTACATGACTCACTTCAGAAGTCTCATGCCAGCTGTAGCTCCGAGATAGACACTCGTAAGCTTGTGTCTGGATTTGGGAATGTCATTCATAGCCTGCGTCATGCAAACTTCTAGACTTTGGGCAGCCCCTCCCTTTTGTTGGGCATAACTGGATATTCCATTTCCTAGAAAAGAGGAGTTCGTACAAAAATGTAAGTGACAACCGAGATAAAGGAACAGAGCAGTTTGTATATGTCAGATGCTTCCTGACATATTGTCTGGTCAGCAGAATTCAGGGTATGTTGACCATGTCATGACTTTGTGGCTGTGTTCTAACACGTTAGATTAACCGTGTTTCATCAAACTGATGAACCCCTCCCCCCACGATCCTAATATAGGATAAAGCGGAGGATAATGGATAAATGATGAAGTAAAACTGGCATCCCATCATGCCGTGTGGGATCGACACATCACAGACCCTTGGTTTCTGAAGAATTCTGAAATAAATTTAAAATATAAAAATTTAAAATATAAAATATATGAAGGGTATGGAAGAGGGTGTATGTGGGAGTGTATGTGGGTGCTGTGCAGTAAAGTGCAAGGTGCGGTGTGTATGTAGGTGGAAATTGTCCGAGTATAAGCAGTTCACAGTTCTATTGGCCGTTCCTTAGTCTGGTTGCCTGTGCCTGGTTAGCTGTTCCTAAACCCGCTGGTTCTGATCTTCAAGCTCGTGTTTTATTAATTACATTATTAATACATTTAGCTTTCTTTAGTCAGTAGTTGTGTATCAAATGGAATCACATACAGTGATCTGGTAACTATTGCAAAATAATCATCTGAGGTCCTGCATCACACTGTCTGGGTAAGTTTTGCAATCGTGACCTGCTCACTACACTTGATCTCTTACATAATTTACAATACGTAGGTGGAGCAAAATTATCTCCAGTGATTAACTGCAAACAGACATTACTAAAAGCACTTTAAACAACTGTGTCATTTTGCAGTATCATGTTTTATTGTTGGGCAAGTGATTCAAAGAAGATAAGCAATTACGATGAAATGTTATTGAAAATGAAATGACATTTATGCTTCTCTATTTCCTAAAATTGGGCGGCACGGTGGCTTAGTGGTTAGCACGTTTGCCTCTCAGTGCTAGGGATTCCCGGTTCGAATCCCCATCTGGGTGGAGTTTCCATGTTCTCCCCGTGTCTGCGTGGGTTTCCTCCGGGTTCTCTGGTTTCCTCAAAAATTGCCCCGTTTAGAGTGTGTCTGTGTGAGTGAGTGTGTGCCCAGCGATGGATTGGCGCCCTGTCCTGGGTGTATCTGCCCAGCGCCAGAGACGTTCTCCCCTGGATGGGCATGGGGAACCCCCCCGCGACCCTAATAGAGGATAAGCGGGAGATAATGAATGAATGAATGAATGAATGAATGAATATTTCCTAAAATTGCATTGTTAGCTGAAACCCCACGTAACAGAATGTGCAATGGGCTGCTGGTAGAAAAACCACAACAAGGCCAGTGTAATGTGATTTCAGGAAAATGTAGTGCATTAGTTCATTGTGTTGCTTGGGTGAATTAATCAAATGACTAAATAAGGAATTTCTTTGTAATTATAGATTATTCTTAGTCAGTAGTTTAGAATCCTGAAGTACTTTAGTGCTTTTATTTCAGAGATCATAGCTTCTCATTTTCAAATTACTTGTGTTCATTGCTAGTTTTAAGTTAAGCAACTGCAACCGTGTCTTTGAGATGCTATCTGTCAAGATGTTCTAACGTTGCTGAACAAAATGTTCATCCTCTTTTGTCTTTTGTGTAAAAATATGTTTAGCTTGAACAACATGGAGCTTAGAAAATAACTTTTTTAAACCCGATTGCTCAAGATCCTCATGTGTTCCTCTTTTTGTCTGTACTGTGCCTGCTTTTTGATTTTCCGTTTCTTATCCACACACACACACAAACACACACACACACACACACACAGACACACACACATATACACACACAGACACACACAAACACACACACACACAAATGTACATTTTCGCACACGCTCACCTTTCACATGGCACTCGCTGTGCTGGCTAACAATGCCCGTGCCGTTTTCTTTGTTTTCGGGCCATTTATAGATAAACATGGCCGTGTGAGAGGATCCAGCATCCAGGACGATGCCATACTGAAAAACATATAGTGTAGAACTCAGAAACAGACACAGGGCAGTGATTTTTGTTCTGAATTAATACATTTATTTTGAAATCATTTCATTTCATTGGCAACTTATTAATATGAGTATTTAACAGGGCTTATATTTACATTGTAAACAAGTCTTTGGTAATTTAAGGGCTTTTGAAAAACACTATTTCACTCTTAAGCTTAATTTTGGAAAATCCACAAAACATATGACTCATCAGAGATTGTTTCTTGAAGGCAGGGCCAAAATAAAGGGGTTTCTCTGTGAATCGAGAGCATGATTCAGGCAAGATAATACTTGCACGTGTGGCATCTTTCAACCCTTCCACCTGCACTCCACCCTTCACGCTGGCTTTACACTATGTGCTTGACTGTGACTTGGCTGCTCTTTTCAATGACCTGTTTTTCCACTTTGGTGCACCACCTTAAGACTGGATTTAGCAAATTAACGGTTTGTTTTGTTGCTATCTGACATGCAAAAAACAAAGGATCAAGAAAAGAAGAATTGATACACTAATATAAGCACTTAAACTAGTTTTAGCCTTGGAAAAAAGTACACTTTTTGACATTAGCCAATGTCTGACCTTGTGTAGCACAGCACTGACAACTAATGCACCTGCTTAGATACCCTGCACTTTATGGGTATACATGTTATGTTTATAATATTGGATTTTATATTATTAAACATTTAATAGAAAATAAGGCCCTTAACCCTTATTGATCAAGGGGGCGGTATCATGACTGATACTATACTCTGACCCCCAACCATCATGTTGGGGTACTTGAAAGTCGCTTTGGATAAAATCACGGACCCCGATTACCCTGTTATTCATTCATTATCTTCCGCTTGATTCTCTATTAGGTTCGCCGTGGGGTTCCCCATGCCCATCCAGGGGAGAACGTCTCGGGCGCCGGGCAGACAAACCCAGGACAGGGCGCCAACCTTTACCCTTTTAAAGTTATAAAGTTAAAAAATAATCCAAACATATATTTATGAAGAAACACAGAGAGCAAGTAAGTCCTATTGAACTGAACTGAAAAGCAGCACAGTGTGTGAAAGGTTAAATCAAAATGCTATTGTATTTAAAGCTTTCAAAAGTATTTTAAAGTTGCATAGAAAAGCGGATGGCGTTGTCTCCTACCAGTTATCTTCTACACTGAGAAAACTCAACCCACACCACTGCTTTATAGTTGTTTGAACCTGTACTTTAGATTTGACATCATGTTACTTTATAAGTACTTGTGCAGAAAAGTCTGTTTTGGAAGAAGACCCACCACAGGCAGGCTGTATGTACATTGTTTTGTATACAATGTGGTATATTTGCATTAGTCAAAGCTATTATAGTATGGGTGTGCTTCTGGACACGCCACAGCCAGAGGCAGTACATTCTGTCCCTTTATTCGGGACAAGCAGCGGCACCTGTTGTTTTCGAGTCAATTTTCTTTTAATTAGGTGTTGACTGAAAGGTAATAAGCTGGCACAGAGTTTTTACAGTGATTCCCATCCAGTAAAACTATTCAGCCTACAATCCATACACACAATCTGCTTCCATGGATACTGGATGCATGACAAAATATTGACACTTAAGTGGTAAATGGCTGGCTTACATACACGGTAAGGGTGGTTATTGCTACAGAGATTATTCCACAGTACTATTCTGATATTTACACAATGAATCAATTCTTTTTTTACAGCAAGTATCATGATTTAATGCAATTCAATTCCAGTTTTCATATTATTCTAATGCATTCTAATGCACTCAGGCTCAGTTTCCCGGCGGGCAGCCTAAGTCCTGTCTTTGTGGAATTTGCATGTTCTTCCTGCATCTGTGTGGGTATGCACCTGGAGATCCAGTCTCCTCTCACAGTTGTTAAACACGTAACTCTAACTAAACGTAAATGTTGTAATTCTGCTCTTTTAATGTAATGCAATTCCTAAACATGTTTTTCTTTTTGCACACTGTGTTTCCTATTGCAATGTTTTGAATTAAGGAGGCCAGATCCAGAGTATTTCCTGTTAAACAATTGAAGAAACTGGTGTAAGCTGACATTCAAATGTATACACACAGCTGCCAATCTATTCTGTACATCTTGTTCATACAGACTGACATGTAGTCAGTTCACCTTTAACTGCTTATGGAAAAAATAAGATTATGTCTCTGGGCAATGGCTTTTTCCTACAGCAATAATAATGGCATGGTAACGAGTGATGTTCATGCATGAAGGCAAACAAAGCAGTTTTTTCCTTCCTTTAGGATCAGTTTCAGAATATACAATGCCTCGTACAATGTATTTAGTTTCACACATTGTTCTCATTTCATTCTTTTGTTATTATATGTCAAATACATGTTTAACCTTCCCCTTCTTCCCTAAAGTCTGTAAGATAATGGTAGTCATTTGGTGGCCCCTTTTCATTAAAGAATGACAGAATAACTTTCAATTATTTCTGGACTCAAGCTGGACTCAAACTGGAAACACACACACACACACACACACACACACACACACACATACACACACACACACACACACACAATACCATGCCTAGGGCCAGAAGAGTATTTCTAATTTACCTGTCTTTGAACTTTGGAAGAAAAGCCCAAAATAATCCACATAAACAGAGGGAGAACATGCAAACTTTACAGTGAACGGACTATAGTCATGCAACAGAGAATCAAAAACAGTACTTTCTTTCTGTGAGGGCTCAACTTATCTTATTTAGTCACTTTGCCAACACTTTACACCTTTATGCAACTTCTCGATCAAATGTGTGACAGTGATGCATTGCATGAAATGATTCACTTGGCTGTAGGTGAGAGTTTGCTGCAGACGCATGTAACTTGTACATGTGCAGAATCCATATAAAGCGCTGTTCTAAGTTGGTATCACTTCTGCATCTCTACACTTTACCCTGCTCTCTTTTTCACCTCTCTACAACATTCTCCATTACTTTCTACACTGGAGTATAAGTATTTAAACGCATCTGTTTTTTTTTCCACCTCAACCACTTGTAATTAAGACGTTCTGCTATCCTTGCTTTCATTAACACACATTCTTTGTTTTACTCCTGCCACTCTTCATTCCCCTTCTCTCAAATGCACACCTCCATCTCCCCATGCTTTCATGCACCTGCTTCCTGCTCTCACCATGGATCACAATGTCATCACTTGCCTCACCTCATCCAACAGCCTGTCCATGATCATCACAAAGATTTTGTCTATAACCAAGGAATTATCATAGACACTACCATCTGAAACAAAGGCAGCAGCGTTTGCATTGTAATTGTGGAAAACGTTTACATTTAAATTTGAATGAATTAGACTTTGATTTGAATGTAAAATAGTTCACACCACAAATCTTAATTCATACCCAAATCACTATAAAGTAGTTTTAAACTGAGAAATCTAATGTAATAGCTGATAATCATAGCTTTAAGGGTTTCTAATAAAGACAGAAATTGCTGAGAAATTGTGTAAATGTTAAGGATCTGTTAGATCATTGTGATTTTCATTTAACTTGGACTGAAAAGTTAAATGTTTTTTTTGGAAATGTTTCTTTTCTCAAAAAATCATTAACATTGCAAGTCATGGATGCAGTGTTTATATTACTGCATCACGGTCATGCAAATACAGATGTAAATCTGCTTTGGTGCCACACTGCAAAACAGATGTTCAGGATTTAAAAAGTCCTTCAATTTAAGTTAAATAAATACAAAATGCGTGACATCACAAGAAATGATAAACAAATTATATTTTTAACATCTAATTTATCGTCTCAGTTTTAATATAAATGTAAACATGACCAAATCTTAAACATCTGTAATAAAATGATCAAAGTGAATGAAGGACTTCTTCATTTTCGACACCCAATTACTTAATTTGTGTTAAATGATAAAATGTATTTGATTAAAGAACAGAAATAGATTTATACAATAATAATAAGCGATACAGTTCATAACGATCATTACAGTAACGTTGCAGTGCGCTGACAGTCTGTTGACCAATCACAATCGAGTATTCTGCGGGACCTGACATGAGCGGCGACAAGTACAAAATGAAACAGAGCCAGAGTCACTTATTGTTTGTTATTTCCTTCTGCTTGTTAAGTGGACTTCGAATTTATTTGTTTATCTACCCAAGTTGATATTAATGCGCAATTTAATCGGAACTATTTTAACTTAATTGAAGTTTAAGTTCGGCTTTGGTTGCAAGATAGATTTCGTTACCGTATGTTTTGGAATGAACGCGCACTCTGTCGCTCGAAACCTGTATTTAAAAAAAAACGCGGTTGTCTTGACGGTGGGTCCCAGACTTTACTGAGTTATTTCACACACGGATTCAAACACGAACCTGCTTATTGTTGAAATGTTTTCAGGGGAATGCATGAGATTATGAAGAAGCGTTGTTTACCATAAACTGCGCGGGTCCCTTCGCATCTTCGCTGTTGATGGCGAGCAGACAGATGCCGGCGGTCGCTAATAATAAAAGGAAAACTGGAGTAATAAGGCGACCTTGCTGCTGATCCCCCATGTGAGCGGCTGTGTGCGGCTGTGAGCGGCTGTGAGCGGGACCTCACCTGCTGTACTGTGGCGTGTGTGTAAGAAAGACAGGAGTCCAGAAAGGTGGGCGTGGCTCACGAGATCCTCCTGCAACCTCAACCGAGAGCTGACAGCAAACCAAGATCATCTGAGAAGATCCACAGAAATCCACCTTTCTTGTCTTGCAGTTCTAAATCAAACTCCACATTCATCTTTCTGACGTGTGTATATCCACATCTATAAACCTCTTCTGTCAGTCAGCATTAGAACCCAGCACCGAACCTGGGGTCCTTTCTGTTGTTGTCCCTAAAACATTCATCCATTCATTCATTATCTCCCGCTTATCTTCTACTAGGGTCGCGGTGGGGTTCCCCATGCCCATCCAGAGGAGAACATCTCGGGCGCTGGGCAGATAGACCCAGGACAGGGCGCCAATCCATCGCTGGGCACACACTCACTCACACAGACACACTCTATATGGGGCAATTTGGAGAATTCAATTAACTTGATCCATGTTTTTGGACTGTGGGAGGAAACCGGAGAACCCGGAGAAAACCCACGCAGACACGGGGAGAACATGGAAACTCCACCCAGATGGGGATTCGAACCGGGAATCCCTAGCACTGAGAGGCGAACGTGCTAACCACTAAGCCACCGTGCCGCCCCGCCCTTTAGTATTTTTACTATTTTATAATTGCATTAATGTTCAATATGTTTTACGTGTTTTAATGTTATACTGTTTTATTTGTTGCGTGAAGCGTCTTTTAGGTCCCTAAAAGCGCTATATAAATAAAATGTATTATTATTATTATTATTATAATTCATTCATTCATTCATTATCTCCCGCTTTATCCTATATTAGGGTCGCGGGGGAGGAATATCTCAGTCAATAACTGATCCATGGGTTTCATTTTCAAATAACATATGATGCTGTTTGTATTTGTGGTTCGATTTCTTCAGCATCATGATACCCCTGAGGTGTTTATATCAGTTTATTTACCCAGTTCACACATACACCCAGAGTATAGTATTGTCTTTTAGTAGACACTTCTTTAAAGCAACCTGCACCAACCTGACCACCGATCTTTGATATTTAAGTAGTGTATCCATTTGCTTTTAAAACTATATAAAGGGGGAGAAAAGCATTATTTTGCTTTGTTATGGCACACCAACTGAAACTGGCACAAGTTAAGGTGCCACCTGGATTTAATAACACATTCAATACCCCTGGATCCTTCGGGGCTCTAATGGAAACAATAATCAAAAGCTTTTCATAAGAACCACTCAATAGCAATTCATCTCTTGATCATTTAAAGCAAATAACATTTTACTTTATTTCTTGGTGGACAATGTGAACAACATACTTTAATATTAGTTTGATATAAGCCAATTTGTTTATTTCTAGAGTCACTTTGAAGTGTATTTTTATCAGGTTTTATGTTTTAAAGCAGCAGTTCAGGATGTGGTCTAGTCTACAGCATATACATCTCATCATTGTGTCATTTCTGGGAAATGTCAGCGTGTGTTTTATTGTTGCCAGTTCCTGTTTGCCTCATTGTGTTTACTTTGAACTAATGTTAAATGTATTGGGTAAGAAACTTTTCTTGAACAGTGTGGTATTATATCTGACATGTTGTTTGATCTATAACCCTGTTTGAATCAGTGTGTAAATATTCAAAGGGTTGAAAACTTACCAAAAAGTAGTTTTTGGAAACCTGCTACTTCGCAGTCTATATTTCATTTCAGGGAATTTACAATCTGTACCATTATTATTACTTATAACTGTAAATATCTATGTTTTAAAAAAAATCCTGTATGAAAAGGCTGTATAAAAATAACAGAGATACAAAGGTAAAGTTCATCATTAAAATTGTAATGTTGGCTTGTGTGGTGTGAAGTGTGTGGTGTGTGGCTTGTATACCTTTGCATTAGTGTGAACAAGTGTCTGCATGCACTCTAAAGGGGTTTTATAATAAGATCCCATGAGAAAACTTACATGAGAGAAGAAATGCCTGTGTTAGTGGTAGCTTGGTGGTTAGGGTGTGGGACTATCTATCAAATTAAAAAAGGTTTGGGGGTTCTAATGAGTTCACTAAAGGTACCAGAGTGTTAGCTTTTGCAGGGCCTATCAGCATTCATTGGACCAGGGGTGCTGCATAATTTACGTCACGTTCAATAAATGCATCAGCAACAATGACAAAGTGTTCTACCACCCTGTAAAGTTGTGTGGTCTAGATTAAAATACAATTGTCAGAGGAGATATATTGAAAAAAATGAGAATTAAAGAGTAAATATATGTGTATATCATTTTAATAACTATGAGAATTTGTTTTAGCTCTGACCAGCCAGCTTTGAATAGTTTGGAGTTACTAGGAAATTAATTTATAACCTCCAGCTATTTGCTGATTCCATTTCATATTTTTTTCATGTTCAATCAGTAGTGAATTGAATGGTCATTCCCTCTGTCCTCACACATTTTCGTTATTATAAAACACTGATAATTCCACAGCAGCAACAGAACCATGACACACAGTGCCAGCAGAACCAGACACACCACCAGGAGGCGCTGCTTGATGACAGATGATCCTGCTTGGCAGAACCAGCTGCTGCTCTGTTTGCATCTCCATAGCAAAGATTTGGGGAAATGATAAGCTAGAGGTGTGGAGAGCTCTCCTGCACAATCTCCACTGTCCATGCTGAAGATCTGAGCTGTTCAGCTGCAAAGAATGCAAACAGTTCAGAAGAGAATGAAAGTGGCATGCACAAGCTTGTATGCTGCCATTGAAAATTATTTAGCAGAACTAGATTTCATGCCTGATACCTGCATCAAGTTTACAACAGCATTTATTAGGCTTAATTAAATGTGTTTCTGGCCTTCTTTTCTCACCCCACTCTCTCTGTCTGTGATTCTCTCTGTCTGTGACTCTGTCTTGTACAAATCTTTAACTTTTAATTTGACCCACTTATCATTACTCAATCTACTTAAAATTATGCAGCCTAACAAATATTGTTGATTTAAAATTTATATGTAAATGTGAAAGTGGGCGGCACGGTGGCTTAGTGGTTAGCATGTTCTCCTCTCAGCACTAGGGATTCCCGGTTCGAATCCCCATTTGGGTGGAGTTTCCATGTTCTCCCCGTGTCTGCGTGGGTTTCCTTCGGGTTCTCGAGTTTCCTCCCACAGTCCAAAAACATGGATCAAGTTCTCCCATATAGAGTGTGTATGTCTGTGTGAGTGTGTGCCCAGCGATGGATTGGCGCCCTGTCCTGGGTGTAAAGAAGTTCTTTTTAAAAAACATTTTTTAAGGTGACATGTTTATAAGTCTTATAACACAAAAACTCTACATTATGCAGACAAAATGGCTATACAATGTAAATCTATTAGTCAATTGTCCATGTTAAAGGGTTTGCGTCTGAAAAACCCATGCTATTTTAATTGTATGTCTTATGGAAAGTAATTTTTCTATGCAGCATTAATTTTTTCTGGTAATCGACAATTAAATAAAAATAAAAATCTAGAACAATTAGCTTTGAATGAATCCTAAATGTTTTTTACATTTCCATTTATTACCAGATGCTTTTATCTTAATTAACTTACAAAAGAGAGAACAACGTAAGTCAGTAGTTAAAGAAGGAACCAATTAAGCTGTATTTTAATTAATTTTTTTTACATCAAGTGCTTTTGAAAGAGATGTGTTTTTTAGAAAAATGCAGCATTACAGACCGAGTTGGGAAGATTGGAACAGTGGAAGTATTTCAAAACAAAAATAAATTATATTTATCATAAGTAATTATAATTATATCATATAGTAAGTATAATCTCTTCTGATTACCAATGTGTTGGTTTTGTAGATTGTTAAATACAAGAAGGAAATAAGGATTAATGAATTAATTAAAATTAAGGATTAAATATTAAATATTTCAATAACTAAGTAAAACAAGAAAAAATTAAGACTAAATAAAATCTTTTATTACATACTTTCATTTAGTATTTCACTATTTTAGGATTTGGGATAGGATGGGGAAAAAACAGAGCATCCTGTGAGTTGTCTTTGTATGGCAGCATAGTCGTTGCCAGAGCAACCATTCGGTCCACTTGAGTGTCACTTGGACAACTGGCACAGTAAGTGCCACTCAGCCATATTGCCATGTTGCAAGCAGACTGCACAGCTTGAGTTGGCACTTCATGTTGCAGATTTACTTTACAGTTTTGTCTATCTGCATAACTGACAGAAATAATAACTGCCTACCTCACTGATGAACCTGTCCGGGGCTGAGGTCTGTATGATGTCTCAGCATAAACCCCCTTCCTGTGCTGTGGTCCGGCACATTTGAACTGTTTAACAGAATAATGCAAACATAAATGAACCAACTCCACCTCCACCTAATCATTGGCTGCTCAGCTGACACCTGTAATGGAAAATTACGGTGAACATTTACTCAGGTTCTGTGATGATGTACAATGTGAGGTACTTGAACTTGCGGAGAACATGAAAACTCTACTCAAACTGGGATTCGAACCTGGATCCATAGTGCTGCTCCATCTTGTTTTCTGTTAATTTAAATATATTATTGTGTGATTGGATTAAGTTGGGGGGGGCACGGTGGCTTAGTGGTTAGCACGTTCGCCACTAGGGATTCTCGGTTCGGTTTGAATCCCCATCTGGGTGGAGTTTTCATGTTCTCCCCGTGTCCGCGTGGGTTTCCTCCGGGTTCTCCGGTTTTTTCCCACAGTCCAAAAACATGGATCAAGTCAATTGAGTTCTCCAAATTGCCACATGGAGAGTGTGTATGTGCGCGTGTCTGTGTGAGTGAGTGTGTGTCCAGTGATTAATTGCCCCCCTGTCCTGGGTGTATCTGCCCAGTGCCCGAAACGTTCTCCCCTGGACGGGCATGGGGAACCCCACCGCGACCCTAATAGAGGATAAAGCGGAAGATAATGGATGGATGAATGGATTAAGATGGGGATTTATTTAGTTGAAGGTAAAGCTAGTTCACCAGCAAGAACAATAGAGCAGTAGGCTTCCAAAAACTCCACACGATTTTTGCATTATTTATTGGGACATAAGCGTATAAGTTTATACATTTTGAACATTTAGGCGATTGATTGATCTCACAGACTTAAAATGGTCATCAAAAGCACAACTGGCAGTTAGAACAAACAAGCCTTAGCGAAACGTTAGGAAAATATCTTCCGAGCTTAGACAAATACCTGTGTAAAGTCCGATCTTCTTATGTTCACGAGTCTTCCGCAAGTGGCCTCATCCACAGTATCATCAGAAATGATCTAATTCTAATATATTTATGGGTATATAGGAAAACGATTTACCCACTTAACCTTAAACCAGTTAACTTAAACCTTTACAAAACATCACTAAGCATTAAAGCAGATTTCACATTTCTACTAAAAACCTGCAAAAACCAGCTCAGGGAAATGTCCTATGATGTCATCATTAGTTAGTCCACTAAAAAGAACAGAATCTTAGCCATCGACATAAAAAAGAAGTGAACAGTTGCTTAAATGTTTCCAGCATACAAAGTATTCAGTCACAGAGTCATTTATGTTTCTTAAATCTGCAGTGAAACCCTCCAGATGATTGTATTTAGACCATAGTGCTATACAGTGTAGTGAAAGTCATCATTTTATCAGTGTACTATCATGAACAAGACACCTTTGGGTGCAAAAGAAACTGCTCTTGACCATTTAGCCCAGAACATATAAGCCACTTTTACATACAAAGATAATACAACAGCCTATCGTAGTACAGTCTATATGAAAGGTTCCCCTTGTGGGCAGCAGATCTGGGAATGCTACCAGTTTCAGACAATGCTACAGGGATTATTACAGGGAATTTCAAGCAGGGGTCTAAAAAAATCCACTCAAAACCACCTGTAATAATAGCCGTATCATGATTTCCACGTCTTATTTCGGGATCCCTTCCATTGGGTTGAGTCCCAAAGCTGAAAATGTTTCAAAAAAGGGTTTTGCTACATTTTGCACTTCACGTTCGAACTCTTAGTTAGGCTATTAGTATGTTAAGAAAGATTATGAAAAAATACATAGAAAACCTATACGAGAATGAGTGAGTACACAGTTTTGTTGTCGTTAAAGAAAATTGGTTTTGGAAAGGGCAGTGAAGAGAAGCGAACACTAATGCAACGGGTCATTATGTACCTATAGTGCTATATACAGTAGTGCCTATTTTACCCTACATGTACCATTTTGCCTATCCTAAGTACAAATTACCAGACATATTATATCCGTATACAAAATGTTTTGTCAAATAAATCCAGTGGAATTAGGTCTGAGCTTGAAGTGGCTACATTTATCTCATGAGAGGTAGAGAGACAAAGCACATAATGAACTTATGTAAAGCCAGATAATTAAAGCTGTCTTAACTTTAGGTAATGGCCACATGTGCATGCTTAATATTGAATTAACAATTTGACAAATTAAGAAAATGTGAGTGAGGGTGTGATGATACAGTGCACATCGGATAGCATTTTATGTGTTACATGTCCTGGGCATGAGGCCTGGGGAGCTGGACGGATGGTGCGTGTTGGCTGTTCTTTGTGTTTTTTGGTTGTGTGGACATGTCGAGTCAGACGGTGAGGCAGCAGCCTGGGATTAGTAGATCTGGCACAATTGCAAATTACCCCTCTTTACCAGCTCCTCCATTTTCTAGCCTATCAGGTCTCCTTGTTGTTCTCGCTTTATCTGTGTCACGCATTCTGGCTTGCTTCCCTGTTTTGCGTTCACACCACTGTGCTCACTGAGGGATCAGAGAGGTTGAGCTGGCCCGTGATGTCCGTGGGATATGGCTACAGATTGGGACACAAACAAAACACACAGGAATGTTTCACATCAAAGGAAACAAAAAGACAACCTGGCCATTTATCAGCTGTCACCGGTGAAGCAAACCCCATCTGCCACAGGCTGCATTCCCCCTGATGTAAATAAAAAATGTAAATCATTTGTAGTTTTTGAGTTTGATTATACAGCCAACAGCATTTTTACTTTTACAGTTAAGTTTTTTTTGGTGCAGATCAATTTAATGTTAGTTGGATCGAATGCACAGAGTTTTATTAACAAGCCGATGAATTATCATCAGAAAAATGATACCTTTACTCTGTTTTAATGGTCAGGACCCCTATAGTACCACCGCAGAGCAGGTATTAATTAACTGGTGCATTATTCCTATCCCAGCAGTGTCACTGAGGTGTTTAAATGAAACTCCAGGAGCACTGATGCACTAAAACCTCCCTCACCACATCAGTGTCACTGCAGAACTGACAGTAAACAATCCACCACCCAAATGAAACCTGTTCTGTGATGCTCCTGACCAACAGAGAACAGAGAATCAACAGGGGACTAACTACTGTCAAACTACAATGTCCATCTATATGATAAGTGGAGGAAATAGACAAGGGAGCAAGAAGGGGGCAAACTTTTGATGATATATATCATTAATTTGAATATTTTTTATGCAAAAATTTTAATTCATTTATTCATTATCTTCCACTTTATCCTATATTAGGGGGGGGGGGGTTCCCCATGCCCATCCAGGTTTCGGGCGCTGGGCAGATACACCCAGGACAGGGCACCAATCTATCGCTGGGCACACACTCACTCACACAGACACGCATGCATACACACTATTTATGGGGCAATTTGGAGAACTCAATTGACTTGATCCATGTTTTTGGACTGTGTGAGGAAACCGGAGAACCCAGAGGAAACCCATGCCGACACGGGGAGAACATGGAAACTCCACCCAGATGGGGATTCGAACTGGGAATCCCTAGTGCTGAGAGGAGAACATGCTGAACACTAAGCCACCGTGCTGCCTACTAAATTTTTATCATCTTAATTAACACATAATGATAAAAAATTGGGTTGGCAACTTGGGGCGGTGGGTGGCCTCACCGTTGACAGTTAGAAGTACAAGCCAAAATCACATCCTACAGTGCCACCTGTCTGCAGACAGGTGAACTTACACGTCTAATACTACAACAACCACAGGAGTCATGCTGGCAGAAGAGGAGAGAGGCAGTGTGGCATGGGGCGTAGACACCGACATTTACAATCCATTCAAATCCATTTATAAAAGAAACACATTTATATAAAAGAAAAAGGATGATTAGGACTGTGATGGATAAACAGTTCAAAGTAATAATTTTGTATAGTTTGTGAGTTTCACACAGCTTTCTAAATATCACATCTGTGTATTCTGTATAAATGTACATGGTATATTTTTCACTGTCACTTTCTGCTTAACCTGGAGGAATGAACTGCTGAATAAATTAACACATAAATTAAATATACTGGACATTTCTCCAACTTATTTCTTCTCCTGATTATACGGGGATTGAAAACACACAATTGACACAACACGGATGTCAATATACCACATCTGAAACATTACCCTGATGGAATGCAGTTTTCCTATACTAAAAAAAATTAAACTTATTTTCCCACGTTGCAATAATAGTGTTTTAAAATTATGATTAATTCAAATACAACTCATGGATTAAAATAGAGAACTGTGATATTTATCCTTAAACCAAAGTTAAAAATGTAACTGAATTTATTTATATCTGGTTTAATCTGAACCTGGGGATATTAAAAGGCAGGGAAGACTTGAAGCAGATAAGAATGTATCTTAGATAAAATGGTATCAGTTGGACCCATACAGTCAGCTGTGGGGAAAAAAGGAGGATGTAATTGACCTGATGAAGCTGCAAAGAAAACGCTTGAAGGTTAAATACAAACTGGGAACAGTGGACCAGGCTTGCTGAGAGAACAGACACAGTTATGTACAATTTTATACAATTTTTTTATATTTAAGTAATTATTGGTGCACAATGTGAGTCAGTTTAAAAGGTGATTCTGTAAGTGACACTGACTACATAAAATGGAGTAATAGAAGGGAGGTGGAAAACATAGAAATACGCATCAGGACTAAGCATGACGAGGAGGACAAGGCACACATATAAAGGAAGAAAAGGAAAAAAAAAGTGTAGCATCAACTTATAGTCCCATCCAGTTTGAGTGTCAAAAGAGAGATTTATTTGCCCCCTAATTGGGGGCCATAATCCTAAAAGCCCTCCAAACTCAGCCCTAACCCCACTTCATTTGGAAGCTAAGTGGCTACGTTCCTAATTTGGGCTTTCCCAAACAAACGTCTGGATGGAGCACTGATGGCTGACTGACAGACATGTGTCCATGAGCTCAACTCCATGTGTGAGGGTGGAGAGAGTCTGAGATGAGAGTCGCTTTGCATAAAGATGAAGTGACAGGAAGAGAAGGAGCAAGAGAAACAGGAGATAGGCAGAGTTGGAGATGGATAGAATAGAGAGGAGAGAAGTACAGGGCAGGGTGGCAATTCTTCATCTCCTTACCGTGTCTTTGGAGGACCTACGTCTCTTGATGTTGGAGGCCAGGTTGGTACTGATGGACCTAAAAGTGGCTTTCGTTTTGGGGTCGGGCTCTGCTCTACCACTTTTTCTATCCTAAAATAAATATACAGTATATGTAGAACAATTATTGCCGTTTCTGGAGGAGTGTGCTTGGTTTATCTCCAACCATAACCATCCACCGCTATTTCTATAGTACTATCAGTACTACTACTACTACTACTGTCCAAACACTGCCCCAATACTGAGCAGTATCTTTATCCTGTATTTTTCCTTTCATTTCCATCAGCTGTAATATCAAATGGAATGGCCACAGTCACCATGGCGTCTCCAGTTCACTTGACATCTTGGCTTTTAGTCACAATAGTGCTTTTATGCACCCTCAGGCATCTAGAGAGCAAAAATACACTGGCAAGCACTATGTTAAGACGTACTTATCGAAGTCTATTCATACAACCCTCAGACTCTGAAAGGAAAGACTGCTATCAAGGATGGTGTAGTACAAAAATTAGAACTATCCTTGATTCATTTTTCTTTACGATGGAAAGCAAAAAGCATTGGCAAAGGAAATGAACAAAATGAAAGCAATCAAGACAGAAATAAGCAGCTTTCCTTGTTTTTTTTTGTTTCAGTATAAAAGTGGTTTGACTGCTAACATGAAAAAAAGAATGAACAAACCCATCCAGAAATAAAAAACCCTAACACAAACTCTTAGCATTATACTCAGGGGCAAGTATAATGCCTGGGAGGGCCAAGACGAGGTGTGAGAGCTCATAAGCAGGGCAAAATATTACCATGTCAGGGGAAGGTGAATTCAGCCAGAGGACATGCAGTACATGGAACCAAATAAGGTAATGCAAAATGAATGACATGACAGTTGACCGTTTCCAAGACCACATTTATGGAATTGTCTGTCACACCGAATGGGACTGTCATCTTTTCCTGTGCACTCAGTATGACAAGGAACGCGACACTAGACAGAAATTTGGATTGCACTTTATTTTACAGCTGCATGATGCTTGAAAGTCACATATTAGTTATGTATGACTGCATGATTGACCTTAGTAAAATGGTGTCCTTTAAAAAGATGAAGTCCCAGTAAAATAAAGTGCATTTTGACACTTTTAGAGAAGCAGAACTCTAGGGCAATCTTTCTAACTTTGTAAACGAATAACTTCTCTTCTCACTTTCTTCTTGGCAACACAACAAGATCTGTCCCAATTCCCCACAGAAAGTGCACCGTACTATTTCAACCAAGTAAAGACATTTCTTTTATATCTTTGTCAGGTCAGTGGAGGAGTTTGGGGAAATCGTGACTGCTGCCTTTTTTTGGAGTGTCCATGCTTTCATCCACAGCATTTGAAACCCCTTTTGATGAGCCAGTGTCTTGCGGCTCTCTGAGAGCTGGCTCAGAATGCATGCTTTCTCGATTTGCACCTGGTCTGCCCTGTTTGAAGTGCAAATGCCAGGGACACATATGAGCAGTCATGCATTCATTGAGAGATGGGCAGTATTCATTGGCTTAAAGCGCACACCATGGAATCAGCATCGCACTTTGCATGGCATGGTTGATTTGGCTATAAGTGCAAAATAGTTTTGCCTGCATCGATTCATTTTACATATGTATACATACACTCAGTTATTTGTATTTTGGATGTTCTCTTTTCAATTGGTTTCAATGAAATGAAATAGTTAACAGAAAAATACATCAATATTCCCTTACAGACTAACAGAAACAAAATCCTCTAATTATTCACTCGCATCATTACTGGCCTGTGGCTCCATGTGGGTTGAAATGTGTGGGCATTATAATCATGCTGAAGAGTCTTTGGACACCAGTAGGCATAAAAAGCCTTCGGGCCAAAACATCTGTGATTGGAGAGACACAGTGCAGACCAACAGTGTTTAATATTTATGTCTAAAAAAAAACTATGCAAATTATTAAGAACCATATGAATTAAATTGTTCTGCATGGTTAGATGTCTTTAGTTTAGTTAGTGAGGGATAACTATAAGATTAATTGGCTTGTTTAAATACTGTATCTAATTACTGCATGCAGTGTCACATTACAATGCTCCTGTCACTGGCACCTTATACATATTACATGTTAACTCAATTAACTTGATCCATGTTTTTGGACTGTGGGAGGAAACCGGAGAACCCGGAGGAAACCCACGCGGACACGGGGAGAACATGGAAACTCCACCCAGATGGGGATTTGAACCGGGAATCCCTAGCGCTGAGAGGCGAACGTGCTAACCACTAATCCACCGTGCCGCCCACATTTCTAATTTAAAAAAATATAAATTATTGAGGCAGCACGGTGGCTTAGTGGTTTAGCACGTTCGCCTCTCAGCACTAGGGATTCCCGGTCCGAATCCCCATCTGGGTGGAGTTTCCATGTTCTCCCCGTGTCCGCGTGGGTTTCCTCCGAGTTCCCCGGTTTCCTCCCACAGTCTAAAAACATGGATCAAGTCAATTGAGTTCTCCAAATTGCCCCATATAGAGTGTGTCTGTGTGAGTGAGTGTGTGCCCAGCGATGGATTGGCGCCCTGTCCTGGGTGTATTTGCCCAGTACCCGAAACGTTCTCCCCTGGATGGGCATGGGGAACCCCACCGCGACCCTAATATAGGATAAAGCGGGAGATAATGAATGAATGAATGAATGAATGAACTTTATCTTGCACCTCAAATTCCATGATCTCTGTTTAGTGTTTACAACATACATGTCATTCCTAAGTACTAATTATTTATTATTATTTTTCACCTTTTTTAAATTCTTAAACTGTGTCGACGTCTAATCATTAAATGTTCCGTTATATGCACTGTTGATTGCTGCACAATTTCGTTGCAATGACAATAATGGAATCTTGTCCTATTTTATGTCACCTTGTCTCATCTTATCAGTTTCCAATCATTTGAACCGCTAACTGTTTATGTAAAATGGCTGTTGGCTTATCAGGAATTAAAATCACAATCTTCATCTACATTACATTATGTGACATGAGGTCAATTAGGAAACGTTTTTATCCAAAGCGACTTACAAGTGTCCCAAATGTCAGAACAAAGGGTTTACCATACAGACCCCTGGAGCAGCAAGGGTTAAGGGCCTTGCTCAAGGACCCACACTGACAGCTTTGGTGGACTTGGGCTTTGAACCTGGACTATCAACCTAACCACTGAGGAACCACACCTCATTTAATACCTAACCTGTTTCTCCTAATTAGATTCATAGTAGACAGGTTACCAATACTTTTACACAGACAAACAGTCACTCACACATTCAGAGATGTCCGATTAACTTCCATGTCATCCACATACAGACACTGAAAGAACATGCACACCTCACACAACACCCATCCAAACCATCTGCTCCAAAATCTAACCCAGGTCATTTTTTTCTAGAGAGGGTTCAGAGGATCTACCAGAGTCGATTATTTGTTACACTTTTGCGAATTAGTCGGAAGATATTAACATATTAGAAATCAAGTCTAATAAGCATGTGTCAGCTCACTACGTAACAAACATTACATTACAACATTACAAACATAACAATCCAATGACATCTGTCTCATGTTGCTAACACACTTTAAATAACATTGTACCTGTAGTAGAAATTTATCATGTATTATATTTTATTAATCCATTTTAGTGTTAGTGTGACATTTACAAAACTTCTCTACTTAATCTTGAAGGGACTAAGAGAAGATATTATGGGATGCAATGTGTTGGGAGGATGTTATTTCACAAAGCAGGTGCATTGGAAGCGGGGTTGAGCAAGGTGTTCTGGGTCGAAGTGCCCCAAAACTTTCCTTTCCGGATGCAAACAGGTTGTGAAGGGTTGGAAACCATATATGGTATAGCTTCCTCCACCTGTGTTTTTCTTTTTTATCTGGACTTCTTACATTATTATTGGACAGAACTGTATTATCTATTTTTTTATTGGCTGTGTTTTTATGTATGAATACTGAAGCTGAGCAGTCATCAGCTCAGAAGCTTGCAACAACCTCCATTAGGTTGTTTTGTCTGGTTTCTCGATTTGCAAATCTTATTAAATAATTTTTTACTTTAACTGTTCCTCTGTCATCTGATTATTTACCAGCACAGTACCCACACAGATCTTTATACAGCAGGGCTTTATAGTGTGAGAAGGGAAGGCATTGCTGTTACTTCCAGCTTCTTGCTGGACCAGTGAGCCTACATGTAACAAGATAGAGGCCAGCAGTGAGGGACCAGTGATCTTAAGACGGGCAGGAGGAGCCTCTAATCCTAGTTGGAACCCCACTGAGCCATTGATCTAGCATGGCCTTTCAGATAGCGCACCGCCCAGTGTGCATTTGGCTGACACCACCATGGAATCTCAGCATCTCTCTGCTGTTATGTGTGTGGCGTGTGTATGTGTGTTTATTGCTCTGCTTAGTGAAGAGTTTATAGGGCTGAATGAAGAAGCATTTTCCTCATGACGCCCAGTGGAAGACAGAGAAAGAAATTGATCCTTATTACGGATCCGCAGTGAAACCATGGTAGGCTATTGCAGTACACCTGATTATAACATGTTGCATTAACACACCAAACATGCTTCTCTAGTGCTACACTAATTATGCAATAATTAATTCAACATGACTTTTATTGTTGACTGACTTGTAGGATACATAAAGATGAAAGAAATCCATACACATCGGAAATGTAGCGGGTAACGACACTCGCTTGTCCTGTGGAAAAAGAGAGAGAGGGAACAGTCATACCTGTAGGTTCTTCCTCCAAACATTAACTGCTGCAAAAGCCAGCTGCATCTGCTTTCTGCGAGCATCTTTGTGTCGCTTATATGCAATTTCAATAAAGATGAGGAAGATCCCGGCAACAATGCCTCCAGCCACCAACATAAACACGCCTGGAATGTAGGAAATAGTTATTAAAAAATTAAAAAGCAGAATCATTCTGTTAGATCACACCAAGCTGTAAGAAGCACTCATACCTGCCATATTTTCAAAAGTGAGTGTGGCTGGGGCATTACTCCTGGAGTCACACTCCTGGTATCTCACCCAGGTTTTATCCAGGTCCTCCATGAATCCATTCTCATGGGAGCTGTTAAAAACACAGTGGATTTACAAATCAGGCCGTGGCAACAATATTATACAAAAATGAGAGTAGTAACAGTAGCATCATCCTAACCTGAGAATGGCCAGGGAAACATTTTGCTTCCATGGACTGTCCTTGCGCATGCCGATGCCAAAGCCGGAACGGAAGAAGAGTTCTCCCGTGGTGACCAGGTCGCATTTCTGCGAGGCTTCAAACTCCAACACAGCTGAGTCCCATATAAAAGCATGGAGTTTGCTAATGAAACAAAGAATTCTGTGTAAAATATCATTGTGGTGTTTGTTTTTTCAGTAAATTTTCATATTCGGGTGGCACGGTGGCTTAGTGGTTAGCACGTTCACCAGGTTTGAATCCATGTCAACATGTACATCTACATACCGTGGCAAAGTCCAAAGATTAAGATGGAAAACAGTAGCAGATTGAGTGTTCTTAAAATGGATTGCTCTTAAATTTTTAAAACATTATCAAGAAATACATACCTGTTTTTCTAACCTAAATGTATATTTTTGCCATGATTTCCAATTTAATTTATGTATATTACACTCATGTTGTCCCTCAGGAAACAACCATCTGCTGAATTTAGTTCATGTAAATCAACATGTAACTATACAGTCTTTATTATAATCTTGGCTGAGCCTGGTCTCATTCCATCTTCAGCTTTTTTTATTAGGTAATAAAATTTGTTAACCTAGAAAAATAACTCTGCACAGTTTGAAGAAATACACAATACATAAACTCTGGCGGGTACAGTAGTAAAGGTACATTAGTACATGTATTGCATGTGTTAACTTAATTATACTGGAAGAAAGCATTTCATGATATATAATAATAATAATAATAATAATAATAATAATAATATGTATCCAGGATTGTGCAAAAGACAATATGCTGGCACCAGGAACAGACTCACCCGTCTCGCACAGCCTGGATGGCCTCAGCGGCGCTCTCATAGTTGTGCTTCTCCATGTGGCGGTACATGGTGCTCAGCTCAACTTGGCGCCGGAAGTAAATGTCCACAGAACTCTGCTTTACTGTGGCATAGATGAACTTATCTGATGGGTTTCGCAGCTGAAAGAGAATAGCATGGCGGGGGCTGCTGTGTTGAGCTGTACTGGTTTAGGTCATGAATTAATCACAGCATTATAATGCAAATGACAGAATAACATCGGAAGCCAGTTTCATTTAAAAAATAAAACCTCAGTGCATGAGATTTTATTTATTCTAAAGTAACTTGAATTGTATAAGCATTTATATTTTGGATGGCATTTATTGTGCCATCCAAATGAAATGTGATCTGATTGCTTGATTGTTTGTATGTTCGATATATTCAGTCATTTGCATCTGGCGCATCTGCATTCAGCCACATATGCATGTCATTTAACACGCCCCAATTGTCAGAGCCACGATAAAATTCTAGTTATAGTAAAGAATTAAGTATGGATGGTTGCTCAAGAACAAAAATCTAAATAATTTTATGTCAAAGTTGGAATTTAAAAATATGAAAAATTAAAACCTGAAAAAATATCTAATCTATGGTCTTTTTATTCTGAAATTAACCCAAAAACATAAAACTGTTTTAGTCATGTATGAACATTATGTATTTACAGTTGAACGGAACGGACAGCACGGTGGCATTAGCATTTTAAGGCCCTGCGGCCACATCCCACGCTTTGGCTGTACATTTCCAACTCATATGAGGTCAATAAAAAGTTAGCGCATCATGCTATTCCAGCTTACTAGAGCTTTCCAGAAAAGGAAAGCCATCCAAAAATGGTTTCTTGTGTCCTTTGCTGACCTGATTACACGTCCTCAAGCTGTATCTTATAAAATATCACCTTTGTAATCCCATGCTCTCACCCTAGGGTCGTTGATGCCGGTAATGCGCTCCTCAGGCCGATCCAGCACCAGGAAGGCTGCCAAATTGGCAGTATATGATGCAACTATAATCATAGCAAAACCTGCCCACACCATACCTAAAATCCTCGCCGAAAAGCTCCGTGGGGCTCCTGAGAATGTCGAAAAAAAAATAAATAAAAATAAAGCAAAGATTTCGGCTTGGAAAGAATCAATACACTGTCTGAGAATTCTCTCCAGACAGTCTTAATACAAAATTCTCTTTCGTGTCCTGTACCTTCTCCGATACCGGAGTTCAGGAGTACGCCCCATGAGAACCACATAGCAGAGGATAAGGTGAGGGCATCCTCCTCTTCTTCTTCACTGTTTACCTTAAACCTTCCAAATGGGCTGCAGAATAAAGTGTAATGAAACTTCAGACACTTAGTACAAAAGAAAGGACATTTTATCCTTACTACAAAAACAAAAGGTATAAATAAAGAGAATACGACAAGTGGCGATTCTAATGCTTTTTAACCTAATCCCTATACATAAATATTTATCTATTATAAAATCAAAAATCCAAAAAGTAAAGCCAAGAAACACATAATACACTATATTTACAAAAATATTATGGGTCACCA
Source organism: Corydoras maculifer (assembly GCA_019802435.1). Taxonomy (NCBI): domain Eukaryota; kingdom Metazoa; phylum Chordata; class Actinopteri; order Siluriformes; family Callichthyidae; genus Corydoras; species Corydoras maculifer. The sequence continues at coordinate 1,162,722 of JAFMOD010000464.1, forward strand.
TTTTCATCACTAAGTTTAGATATTTCGTCTAATTTTATTGACACAAGCGGCACGGTGGCTTAGTGGTTAGCACGTTCGCCTCTCAGCACTAGAGGTTCCCGGTTCGAATCCCCATCTGGATGGAGTTTCCATGTTCTCCCCGTGTCCGCGTGGGTTTCCTCCGGGTTCTCCGGTTTCCTCCCACAGTCCAAAAACATGAATCAAGTCAACTGAATTCTCCAAATTGCCCTGTATAGCGTGTCTGTGTGAGTGAGTGTGTGCCCAGCGATGGATTGGCGCCCTGTCCTGGGTGTATCTGCCCAGCGCCCGAAACGTTCTCCCCTGGATGGGCATGGGGAACCCCACCGCGACCCTAATAGAGGATAAAGCGGGAGATAATGAATGAATGAATTTATTGACACATGTGTACAAGTAACTGCAACATTTACATTATGTGCTTAAAATTCATTCATTATCTTCCCACTTTATCCTATATTAGGGTCACGGTGGGGTTCCCCATGCCCATCCAGGGGAGAACGTTTTGGGCGCTGGGCAGATACACCCAGGACAGGGCGCCAATCCATCGCTGGGCACACACTCACTCACACAGAAACACTCTATATGGGGCAATTTGGAGAACCTAATTGACTTGATCCATGTTTTTGGACTGTGGGAGGAAACCAGAGAACCCGGAGGAAACCCACGGGGACACGGGGAGAACATAGAAACTCCACCCAGATGGGGATTCGAACCGGGAATCCCTAGCGCTGAGAGCTGAACGGATTAACCACTAAGCCACCCGCCCGTGCTTTAAATTTTTTTAGTAAAAATTCAGGGAAAGCCCTTTTATATGGCTGATGGTTTAGTGGTTAGCATATTTGCTTCACAACTCTATCTATCTGGTGGCATGTTCGCCTCTCAGCACTAGGAATTCTCGGTTTGAATCCCCATCTGGGTGGAGTTTCTATGTTCTCCCAGTGTCCCCGTGGGTTTCCTCCGGGTTCTCCGGTTTCCTTCCACAGCCCAAAAACATGGATCAAGTCAATTGAGTTCTCCAAATTGCCCCATGTAGAGTGTGTCTGTGTGAGAGAGTGTGTGCCCAGCAATGGATTGGCGCCCTGCCCTGGGTCTATCTGCCCAGCGCCCGAAACGTTCTCCCCTGGATGGGCATGGGGAACCCCACAGCGACCCTAATAGAGGATAAAGCGAAAGATAATGAACGGATGAATGAAAAAAAAGATTGGGATGCTATAAAAGCTCTGATATATGTCTGTATAGCGTAGCTGCAGTATATCTAGATGGTTATTTTAGAATTAACAATGAAAGTGTGTTGATTAATACGGTAGGATACCTGAAACGGTCTAATAGGTAGAGCATCACCGCCACAACATGGACCGATAGACCCACCAGTAACCACAAAGTGCTCTGAAAAGGCTGCATGAACGAGTCCAATGTACTGCGTGGTATTTCCTGCAGCCAAAAAAAATAATTTATATTAGTCATTTTTAACAGCCAGATACACACCACCCACACGGGCAAATGTGCCACCATATTGAGCATCCCGCGTTCTTTTTGTATTTGTGCTATAAATGAACTGTACTGAGCTAATGTTTTTCCCAACAGTTTGGGTGTGTGAATAAGTTCTCCGCGTTAATGTAATTAGCTTGGTACATGGGTTTATTAAACATTTGAAGGCAGAATTCCCGGCTGCATGATCTCTGGAGAGTTTTCTTTTTCAAATTTAATTACAGTTTAACGACTTCTCTCCGACAAAGTTTAAATGAAATTGACCTCAATTCAGGAGCTAATTCAATTCTTTATCCAGGTCTTATCTTAATACATGCAGTGAGTCTATTCTCTGACTAAAATCTCACAGAAATCAAATAGACCAATTGATTATTTTTTAGATTTAATTCTTTATAACTTCCTTTGAAAATATTTTATAGTCTTAATCTTAATATTTTTGGAAATTTATAAGTTTGTACAATAACATGCCTACATTATAAATTTAACTTGCAATACACATTCAAAGGTTTAAACAAAACTTTGTGTCTTCTCACTATTAATTAGTCAAATAATACTCAGGACATAAACTGCATTACATATTAATTCAGAGGCAGTGTAACGGAACATAAGCTGTACCTTTTTCACAAGGATGGTCAGCCCTTGGTACTTAAATGGTTTGGAGAACTCGATGTACTGTGCTCGTTCATTGTTGATTGTGAGTGGAGCCACAATCATGTCAGCCAGGCCTCCCAGCAGCTCTCCCATCATTCCATTCCACTCTTTCTTGTTGCTGTTATTCACCTAATCACACAGGGAAAATCACACTCAGCAATATGTCACGTTCAGTATGCTTTCAGCTCTGCCTCACAGACATAATTACACCTGTGAGCAATGGTCCTGCAGCCTGTAAATGTCCAAATGTTTTATCCCTCCCCTGTGTTTGACCTTGGAAAAAGGCAAACGAGACGTTCAGGGCAGGAAACGAATCAATACCTGACTTGAGTAACTTACACGCTCCTGGGTGCCAAATTTCCCATCAGCCACCAGATGCACTTCGTAGGTAAAGTTCATTGTCATTGCCAGCTTGATCAAAAGGTCAATGCAGAATCCATAGCAGCACTGAGGCACTATGGGTCGACCTACAGAATAAAGAGTACAATAAAAATTAGGTCAATAACATCACAGTGAAATTATACATACGGACTTATTACACATACACAGTACAAAACCTAATAATACACCAAAATATAAAAAACATTGGCATAAATGCTTGTAATTATATTATTGCACCGGTGTGGCGGCAGTTTGCAGAAAGCTGCAATAATACAATTATATATAATAACTATTAATTTGTACTGTAATATGTTTACAGCGTAAAATGAATAAGCAATAAATGAATTCTGGTTAACTAAGGTGCTGGAAAATGCTTTAAAATGATGAAACATCTGAGACTAAATTAGTTTATAGACTTTTGACTGGAAGTCATTGATCTTAAGTTGATTCATAAAAAGAGGAAAATTTCTCAAATATTTGTGTTTATTACAAATGTGAAATAAATAAAATATATATTTCTTTGCGGCACGGTGGCTTAGTGGTTAGCACGTTCTCCTCTCAGCGCTAGGGATTCCCGGTTCGAATCCCCATCTGGGTGGAGTTCCATGTTTTCCCCGTGTCCGCGTGGGTTTCCTCCGGGTTCTCCGGTTTCCTCCCACAGTCCAAAAACATGGATCAAGTCAACTGAATTCTCCAAATTGCCCCATATAGCGTGTGTGTGTGTGTGTGTGTGTGTGAGTGAGTGTGTGCCCAGCGATAGATTGGAGACCTGTCCTGTGTTTTTCTGCCCAGCGCCTGAAACGTTCTCCCCTGGATGGGCATGGGGAACCCCACCGCGACCCTAATAGAGGATAAAGCAGGAGATTATGAATGAATGAATATTTCTTTGCAGCTAAATCTAGAGAGCACTTTAAAATCTATCAAGGATTCACAGGGTCAAGTGAAGATAACAAAAAATATGAGTGAATTCTCAATACTTTTACTTTATTACAGCAAAATGAGTGCTTTTTTATTTACAATTTAAAGCAAAAATATTATTTGATCATAGATAGATAGATAGATAGATAGATAGATAGATAGATAGATGTTATCTAAGGTTGAGTATGCAACACATGAACATTACAGTACCAGGAATTGTCTCATTTGGCCCAGTGCAGATCACTTTCTTGATAAGAACTCCATTCACAGTGTGTTCCTCCTTGCAAGTTCCATCTCGCATTGTCGGTTTCACATAAACAAAGGGTTCTTGATGAATGGTGACAATCTACCGAACACAAAATCGATCAGCCTTGGTATAATTTAAAAAGGAAGCACAAAAAAGAGTGAAAAATAATCAATAATCACCTTCAGCTTTGTGGACATCTGATATCCTCTTGGCTTTTCAGTTTCTCCTCCCGGCCAAATAATCTTCCTTTGTGTGTTCATTACAACCTGTAAGGTGATTTAAATCAACTTTAAGATCAAGATCAAATGTGAATATCTAAATGCTGTACATTTCAGGCTAAATGGCTCTATTTTAATTTGACGATTCATGTTTTTACAATAAAGAATAGATATTTTTGTACAGATATGAAATGACTGGATGCTTTAAACATCCATACTTGCGAGCCATTGTAAACGCCCACTTGAACCAGTCGGGTCTTTTGGTAGTTGAGGATGCTGTAGTGGGCGAACCTCCTGTCCCCGTCGTCATTAAACTCCACGCGGCCTGTGAGACCATCTGGATACTTGGAAGACATCAGTACCCTAACACATTGGAGGGGGAGGAGTGAGAGCTGCCCTTGCCCTCTTAACAATTACAGCAATCGAAATGTGACACTGACAGTCACTGACATGCGAGTGTTAATGACAGGGGATTTTTGCTCTCTTCCCAAATAGCAAGATTGTTCTGATGATACAAATAGACTGATACAAAGACAGAAATGAAGGCAAATCCAATACGCAAATTGATTAAATCACAGGTTCCTGCTTGAGAGTGAAGGCTCGTTTAAGGAAAAAACAAAGTGTACAGGTTAATGACGACTGGCATTTTGTATATAATTTACTGTAGTCGAGGAAATAGTTCAATACATTGTTATGCCTACATACCACACCTCTAAAACACACACATACACTCATTAACATTAACATGCACTGTCATGTCAACAACACACTATATACTTTCTGACTGATGACATTTGGAGTGAAAACATTTACAAGCTTGGTGCAACTAAGTAGCATACCATCCTTGCATCACCTTCAACACATCATGATGCAAGAATCCTGCAGGTATGTTTGCACAAAATCATGCCTGGAGTGAAGATATTTCTCCCAGCAAATCTCATTCTCATTTATTTAAAGCAGTGCTTTGCTTAATTCAATTCCAATCTCAAAGCTTGGTGTAATGAATGTATGGTAATGCATGAGAGCAGATGGAGGTGTGACATGATAGTAGTCCCAAAGCACCTCACCGTTTGAAGAGTGGGCCAGTTTTCCAGATGTTCGTATTGCCCACACAGCCCCGAGGAGGCTCGGTAATGTTTTCTTTTTCGAAGAGCTCCTGAATGGACTGAGCCACCACGGCCACTGCATCGTAAATGTGCGCTGACTCGTTCTTGCCGTTGGTTAGCTGGAGGCCCAGTAAGCCTGCCCGGTCGACATCATGACACAGTGTTAGGTAAGAGAGCATCACATTTTTAGACTCGGTCATTAAAAACGGTGACGTGCATAGTAATTGCAAAAGCAGCAAAAGGCCTAGAGGCAGACAGATAGGACTGCGAGAAGACAGAGGAGGGTTTGGACAAGGTCAGTCTCGCAGAGTCAGACTTGAGGCTACCTAAGTGACCTGAAACACCTCTGGAAGCTGGGCACACACTCACTCACACACACACTCTATATGGGGCAATTTGGAAAACTCAGTTGACTTGATCCATGTTTTTGGACTGTAAGAGGAAACCGGAGAACCCAGAGGAAACCCACGCGGACACAGGGAGAACATAGAAACTCCACCCAGATGGGGATTCGAACCGGGAATCCCTAGTGCTGAGACGCGAACATGCTAACCACTAAGCCACCGTGCTGCCACCCAGCTACATCCATGGTGGTTAATTAAATTGGCTTCATAACTCCCTTATTAAGACTGATTTAAATTCTTATTATAATTAAAGCTTGGGGGTGGCCTTAAGAACCCTAGACAGGTCGTCAGTGTTATTGCAGGGTAGACACACAGACAAACACATTTACACACATACTCTAACTTGGTAACCATTTAGTATTCAGTTAAGCAGCCACAGTTCCTGCAGGTCTGGGAGAACATGCAAACTCTATCCAGCTTTCTGTGAATCAAACTTATGATATTCTTACCGTGATATGCACTGGTGTTATGAAAAAGTATAGTTCCTAATGCAAACCCTCCCAGCTTGTTAATAATGCAGACAAGTAGATATCTTCAATTGAACCACTCTATTAGCTGTAAATTTCAAAGATTCATTTCTACAAATATCTTTTCCAAAATATTCATTCATTCATTCATTCATTATCTTCTGCTTTATCCTCTATTAGGGTCGCAGGGGGGTTCCCCATGCCTATTCAGGGGAGAACGTTTTGGGCGCTGGGCAGATAGACCCAGGACAGGGCGCCAATCTATCGCTGGGCACACACTCACACACACAAGCACACTCTGTATGGGGCAATTTGGAGAACTCAATTGACTTGATCCATGTTTTTGGACTGTAGGAGGAAACCGAAGAACCCGGAGGAAACCCACGCGGACACGGGGAGAACATGGAAACTCCACCCAGATGGGGATTCGAACCGGGAATCCCTTGTGCTGAGAGGCGAGCATGCTAAACACTAAGCCACCGTGCCGCTCTTTTCTAAAATATAAATATATATATATTTCGAGAACATGTCTGGCTCTGTGAGACTGGGACAGGGTGAGTATTTGAGCACACTGATGTGAAGACTGATGCTTGAAGAAAGTGAGACAGAAAGAAACTGCGGTTGTAGCTTACCATCGTATTCACACTTCAAAGACGAGGTAGCAAAGCGCCACTTACAAATAAACTCAAACCGCAACAGTGTACACACATTCAAACCAACACGGTTTAGCACAACTGTCAATCGCATCATTTGTAGTCTACTGAAAGAAAGGACACACACTTATAAGATGAGCACAAGTTAAGCATTAGACAAAGAGCACAGAACAATGAGCAGATCGTCACCGTGTTTAAAACCTTTAAACATCTGCATGTTTAAACGTATAAACACCAAGGTACAACACAGACACCAATTTGCTGATGTGGACTGCCAAACCGTAATCAAAAAGCGCTAGGGCCAATCGGTCACAGGTTCTAAGCAGAATAGAAAGCGAGAGGGATGGGATGGCCGACGAATACATACCATCTGGAGCTTCACTCAGTGCTTTACCAGACATCTCCCTCTCTCCAACCAGCCACACGTAGCCAGAGCCCGTCATATTGAGCTGGCGTGCCGCTTTGTAAATGGCTGCCGCTTCATCTTCGCTGCGATTGGGACAGACATTGAGAAATTAATGCCTACGATATCAAGCTGGTGGCTGAGGCCGAAAGCGCCTCCGCTCACACTCGCAGTTTGACATTTCGTGAGAATCTCCTACTGATATCAAATGGATGTCAGATGGAATCGCTGAATAACACAGATGGTAACCGCGCTGTTTCGTAGTGTGAAGGCATCTCAGCCAGATTCCTGGCATTTCCATAGCAGTGCAGAGAGCCATTACAGCACACAAAGCAGATTAATGATAATAAAACATCAATACAGTCACGACAAACAGGATTTATTTAAACACATTAGGAAACGATTCTTTACAAATACCAGTATTTTCTGAGGAGTCACTGGTCTTTTTTTTTTTTTCAGCCGAGAGCACCATATATAATTGCTTTATTCACACAAATCACAATTCTGTCAGATTTTATAGCAGATATAAAAATTCGACTTAATTATTTCATGGTTTGTGCACTATGTTTGGTTGGAATGGGAGGTCTTGTAGTTCTCCTGGTTTACAAAATGGAGTAAAATTAACTGCACCCACTGCAAACTTAATACTTGAACCATTGCATGAATGGTAAAAAAAAACATTTGGAAATTTTTTCATTGTCAGTTTTTGGGTAGACTCTATTAATATTCATTAATTACTTGTATGAGTCTACTTAGCAGTTTAATATTAAGACAGTTTTACTGCCAATGTTCCAAACAGGAATAGTTACAAATGAAACAGTCATGGGGCAATTAGTATCTCCAATTTGCAATCAGCATGCCTTTTTACCAGGAAAACCCATGCAGGCATATGGAGGACATGCAGACTCCACACTGTAAAGACTGTTGTTTGCTCCAACCAAAAATCAAACCCATGACCTTCTTGCTGTGAAGTGAAAGTGCTAATTGCCGCACCACTCTGCACCCCAACACCAATTACAGATATATTAATAGATTTAAAATGACAGCAATCTCTATAATAGGGCTGAACAAAAATATCTTTTTTAAACCTTGCAACCTCGCATTTGCTTTCTTGTTCTCATTAGTAGATTTAACTGTATGTGCTCTGTCTGCACCCACTGACTCCGTCTGGTTCTCAGTTCTTTTACCCTGTTAAACCTCATCATCCTCATCTTTGGTGTGTAGGATTTCGTGTTTTGAGTCTTGTTGATTTCGTGTTAATTAGTTGTCAGTTGCTTTCCTCTCATGGCTTCTCAGTCTTTATATTTCAGCACTTCGATTTTAAATCTGCATATTCGGATACATCCCTCAGGATGATAGGGTTTCTGTCTGGTTCCACATTTTAGACAAGCACATGCTTACCATGTTTGAGACTGTTACAACAGGCACCCTGCTCATCACTCAGAGTTGCTACCTGAAGGGCCACTATTTACTTTTGACGTTTGACTTCCAGTATAGAGGTTTCTGTTCTGCCTTTAACCTCAGGCACAATCATATTTCTCCTGCAATCACACTCCAGTTAAGTGTTCAGTTGTTCTGCAATGCTGATTAATTGGTTAATAAACTACCCAAGGGGGTAAGAGCGTAACCTGCAGGCATCATCTACTTCAACTCATCCAACCCTCTCTGGTAGCAGGTGGTGAGAATTCCGACAGTTCTGTAATGACTTTATTTGTTTTGCAGAGATTAGATATGACAGAGCTCAGGAATGGTTCACTTAAAGACTGGACAGCAGCAATGCATATTTTCTGACAGGTACAGTTACAAGTGATACAGTCTATGGGCAATTAAGGAATTCCATTTAACCTACTGGTATGTTATTGGAGTCCCTAAAGTTGTGATTAACCCTATGCTCACCTTGTAAGTCGCTTTGAATAAAAGCGTCTGCTAAATAACCAAATAAGTAAATATGCACATATGCACGAGGAGGACATGCAGCCACCACATAGAATGGTCCTGACCTTTATGCGCCTTTATGCAGCACTGATTAAACTATTAAGCGACACAATTGGGTTTCTCTATTTAAGGACAACAGCACAAGCAGACTATTTATTCAGATTCTACATGCATTCAAATGCATGTGATTAGTATTCAGCAATGTTCAGGTACGAAAGGTAATAAAGCAATTAGACCAGGTTCCCTCCAGGACACCCCACAGTGATAAAGACCCAATATCAGTTCAACCTAAAATTTAAATCCTGTGGGTTTTTTTTTTTTTAACAAATGTGTTGAGCACTTACCAGCACACATTCTTCTCATAAAAAAAATAATATGAAAGACAACACAGTTATTTTAAGGTTATATATATCAACGATTTTGAAGAAACAGTTTAAATCCACCCAGTTTTTATATAGAGATCCAAGCATTGTGTCGTTAAAGGTAAGGGATGAGCTCACCTGGCAGACAGGATGATGACTCTGGCCTCCAGCTCTTTGGCTTCCTTAAGCAGTGCAGTCAGATTTGTGTCTTGGCTGAACAAGAGCACTTTCTCTGCCTGGGATCAGGACACAACATTAGTCAAGTAACCAACTCAGTGCCACCCTGAACCATGCTCCTTCAGCACTCTCACTTTTTTCTCTCTCTCACTTTTTTCTCATTGGTTTTGAAAGGGTAGGGATAAAAATGGAGGGGAAAAATGTTCCGTGACATTTTGCTTAAAATGGGGGGTAGAAAAAAATAGGAAGCTTGGAGGAGGAAAATAGTTTTGCAGTTTTTTTTGCATGCAAACTGAAGGGAAACAAGACTCCAAGGAACAGCGTGCATGTTAGAGGAAAAGGGAGAAGAAGATTGATGCAACCGGAAAGCAAAAACCGGGTGGAGGAAAGGGAGCAGGGTGGTGGTGGTGGTGGCTTCTTTCCCAAACGTAAAAAGGCAATAATGCTGCAGAAAGGTGGGAGTAATATCTGGATTGTGCCTGTCCCACATGACCAGATCTCCACGCACTGTGTCAAAAGAACAGACTTGCAAATCTTGCTGGTTTCAAGTACATGCATTTGTTGACACAAAAATAAAAAAGTGGGAGGTAAAAAGGGGGCGAATTGTTTCTTTAAATTATACTTTTTTCAAAACAAAAAGATAATCCATTCTCGATTGAAATCATAAAAAAACCCAAACATAAATAGACGTGCTAGCAGGATAAAGAATTTTTAGAATCTGGTTGTTGTTTTTTTTTTTTTTTTTTTGGATTGGATTCTAGTTGCTACGTTCAGATAACTGTTGGGCGGCGTGCATTGACCATGCAAATATACCTTGGGTCCTCGCTTGTTGTCATAGGACAGTTGGTCGAGGTTTTCATAGTTCCTGTTTTTACTCTGATGAATAATGTGCACAGAGAAAATATGCAGACACAGAAGAATATTATAAACAGGTATAAATGGTGTGCAGTAAAGCATTCCAACAAAATCTCCACTTTTCTGCTTCAAACTGGGAAACTAACCCTGGGGCTTGCAAAAAGATCAACCAGAAAGAAATATACACTGGCCTGCAGTCCAAAGGAATACATCCGGGGGTAGAAGAGTCATTTAGTTTCATCTAATGGTAATTAAAGATGCATAGGAACCAGCTCTCATGCATTTTTTAAAATCCTTCTGTTATTTTTTAATGATCTGTGTGGCCAGGTCTTGAATATAACAGACAAATTTATAAACCGAGTCGCTGTAACCGCTGCATCCCGAAGACTGTAGCTGCTCGCCAACCAGAGATCTGCGGAACCAAATATATTGCTTACACTAGAAACACAACTGGAGCGCTTCATCTTGATAAAGTGCATTTATCAGCTACAGAATACTTTATCTAGCCCACATTTCACACTCTGGGATAGCATCTCTCCCCTGTAACCGTCCTCTGCACTCACGACTTGTGAAATAAATGAAAGTACAGCAAGCGTAAAGCCGTGCACACATTGAGAACTACAGCCCCACTGACAGCCCTCTGCAGTTAATTTACACATTATTATCACTGGAATATTTTCGGTGCATGAGGATATTATTTTAGGCTGGAAAGAAATCAAGTGTTGATTAGTCAAAATCTCTAAGATTCCAAAGGGTATCATTCAATTGTGAATGCTGGCATCCAGATTTCTGTAAAACTCATTCTAGATAGTATTTTTGTCTATGCAAAATGTAAAGATGCATGTCATGACATCACCATAACAAGTCAATGTTGCAGCAGCTGCAGCCCTACTGCTCTAATTATGAGAATCATAAAAAGAAAATATATGAGGTATGTGATAAAACAATTGTAATGGAGGAGGTACAGTGGAGCAAGGTTTAGCACCTTACAGCAAGAAAGTCCTGGATTTGATTACCAGACAGAGACATGGTTCTTTCTGTGCTGAGTTTGCATGTTCTCCTTTTTTCAGGGTAGGTTATTTTTCTGATGTTCTACCTCAGTCTAAAAAGATGTTAATGTATGATTATAATTACAGGATAATGTAACTGCCTGAGGTGTGAATGTGATTGTGTCTGCTGTGTTCCCTTTTCTGTGTATGTCTGTGAGGGTTTACTCTGAGAGTGCCAATTTAAGATAAGCTAAGATAATAATAAGATAATAATTTATTGGTCCCACAAGTTTTCTTGTGCAGTTTAGAAAACATTTTAGTTGGTGGACTAAACGAGTAGGACAGTAAGTTGTCCTGTGTGGAAATGTGTTTGTATGGATTGGACAGGCTGCCTTTGTATGAGTATGCGTGCTGGGATAGGCTCTAACAATACCTTAAGCAGGACACCCAGCAAGCCTGACCAAGTCCCATAGAAAATAAAGAAAGAAATAGTCTGAAATGTTTTGTGCTCTGTACAGTTTTGATCCATAAGCAAAGAAATTGGACGAATGAAACTTGCATGCATCATTAAGTCGGCAAATGCAGCTTCATGCTGCAAATTTTAAAGATTAATTGATGGTAATGTATTATGATCATAATGGAGTTATAATTAACTAGTCTAGTTTGAGCTTTAAGACAAATTTATATTCAAAGCTCTAAAAGAGACTATAAGCCTTATTATAAATCAGTAATATAACACCCCTTCATAAGACAGACATCTCTAACAGCATAACGCTGGCAAAAATGAGACTGATAATGAGTCAAGCTGCATTATTCTTGGATCAGTAACTCCTCTGATGAGATTTTCGCAGACTGCAGCATTTAAAACAAGCATGGCTTGCGGTCCCCATTAGTACAAACAGCATTATAATGACATTAGGGCTATTGTAAAACTTTATTGGGGGGAATAGACATATAGGATTACTTGGCTCTGACACGCCAAACTTATTTATAAGGTAGGATGACACTAAACAGGTTGTATATCCAAATGCCTATGCGGTAATTCGACAGGCGAATAAACAAGAACAATCATTCTCAGTTAAAGCCTGTAAGGCAACTGACGTCTCGCCATTAATTTCACAAAGCGCAGAGCTTCAGAGCAAACATCTCCTACACAAAACACCCTCAACCTCGGCGCACACTGTAATTAAATACTCCTACTATTGATTTTTTGCACAGCCCCAGGTTAAGTCCCTCATTTTGGTCCTTGTTGTGGATTGAGACACGTAGGAGAATCTGACTATGGCAAAAAGCAATGTGAGATGAGTAGAAAGTACAAAGTTTTGCAGATAAACCACTTAAGACGCTGTTGATGTCTCCGGGCATAAATAATGTTAGCCAACGGAAAGAAATGTGTTTACACAACAGAAAAAGGAAACAGTTAACATACATAGAGGACCTTAAAGCTGCCAGTTACAGGAGCACATAGACACAAAGGAAGTCGAGGAGGCGTCCGACTACGAGGACCTTCTCACCTTTGTCTCTCTCTCCTCCAGCAATGTCTCCAGTCTTTTCTGTGCTGCGCGGCCCTCGTGGTCGTCGCTGACGATCAAGATGATGTGGTTCCAGCGGAATTCCCGCATCATATCGAACCACACCTGGGCTTGGTGGGAGTAAGGAGGGACCGTGCGCAGGAACGACAGGTGGATGCTCTAAAAGCAGTGGAGACGAATTGCATAGTTAAATCATCACTATTTAATATGTGTGTACTGTTCTGGCTCTGATAACACGAGTGAAATAGTTTCCGGCTCGGTGGCTTAGTGGTTAGCACGTTCACCTCTCAGCACCGGGGATCCAGGATCAAATCCTGATCTGGTTGAAGTTTTCATGTTCTCCCCGTGTCTCCCCTCCCACAGTCCAAACACATGGATTCAAGGAAAATGGTCTGCTCTAGGCGGCACGGTGGTTTAGTGGTTAGCACGTTCTCCTCTCAGCACTAGGAATTTCTGGTTCGAATCCCCATCTGGGTGGAGTTTGCATGTTCTCCCCATGTCCGCGTGGGTTTCCTCCGGGTTCCCCGGTTTCCTCCCACAGTCCAAAAACATGGATCAAGTCATTACATTTATATTACATTACATTTGGTCATTTATTAAACGCTTTTATCCAACGTGACTTACAAGGTGAGCACAGGGTTAATCACAACATCCCTGGACCATTGGTAACTTCATTGGACCCCCAACCTTCAGATTGATAGGCCAACGCCCTAACCAAGTCAATTGAGTTCTCCAAATTGCCCCATATAGAGTGTGTGGGTGTGAGAGTGTGTGCCCAGCGATAGATTGGCATCCTGTCCTGGGTGTATCTGCCCAGCGCCCAAAACATTCTACCCTGGATGGGCATGGGGAACCCCCTCATGAACCTAATAGAGGATAAAATGGAAGATAATGAATGAATGAATGGTCTGCTCTAAATTGTCTCTATCTAAATTGCCCCTATAAAGTGTGTGGGCATCCAAAATGTAAAATAACAGAAAATTCTATATAAAAAAGTAAAACATTATGACAACAGTGTTAAAAAGCAACAATTATTTAACATTCTTATAGCTTGACAAACACACAAAAATAATAATAAATGGTAATGTTGTGTTCAGTCTCACCTTGTCTGAGTAAATGGACATGCGAGTGGTGAGCCCCACCACGGGTATACGGTAAAATCCAGCTGTGTAGGACACTGGTGTCGGAGTTAGATGGTCGTTGGACTGTGGAGGATGACTTACCAAAATGGCATATACCTAAAAAGAAGGTAAAATTAATTTAAAAAGCAAGAAGACAGAAATATCTAAAACTTAAACTTTACAATAATTATTAATATAAATAATTATGTTGGAGTGGCGGCACGGTGGCTTAGCGGTTAGCATGTTCTCCTCTCAGCGCTATGGATTCCCGGTTCAAATCTCCATCTAGGTGGAGTTTCCATGTTCTCCCCGTGTCCGCGTGGGTTTCCTCCGGGTTCTCTGGTTTCCTCCCACAGTCCAAAAACATGGATCAAGTCTATTCAAATCTCCAAATTGCCCCATAAAGTGTGTGTTTGTGTGAGTGAGTGTGTGCCCAGCGATGGATTGGTGTCCTGTCCTGGGTGTATCTGCCCAGCGCCCGAAACGTTCTCCCCTGGATGGGAATGGGGAACCCCACCGCGACCCTAGTAGAGGATAAAGCGGGAGATAATGAATGGATGGATGAATTATGTTGGAGCAGTTTTTGGTTAAGGAACCAGCCTTGCCGGTTTGAGTCCCACTCCTACCAAGTACTTTGGCTGAACTGCCCCTGGGCAAGGCACCTAACCCCAATTGCTCCTTGTGTGCCATGTACAGCGCTGCTCACCGCTCCGGGCATGTGTGCTCACTTCACTCAGTGTGTGTGTATTTGTGTGTATGTGTGTATCACTGCACGGATGCGTTAAATGTGGAGAATACATCGCTCTGTGAACAAAATAAATCACTTTATCATTTCATTTAACATGTTTAATGCAAATGTTTAGGGATTTCCTATTGATGCCTTATGGTCAGCCCAACTATACTTTCATTCATTAACCCATCAAACCATTATAATATTGTAGTTCATGGTAAATAATTACTGCTTGCTAGGCCTGTGATTTGGCTGTTATCCATAACCTGTATTTATGTAGTCATCCTATGGCACCATTACACACCTGTGGACTGAACTTTGTTAAATAAATAAGAGAATGAATAGGGATTCATGAATGTCAGTGGATTCCTTGTTTTGCATAAAGCCACTTGTTTCCTTTCTGTGTGGGTGGAACCAGGACAATTACTGTGCTATAATTATGCAGTGAATGGGTCCTCGTCAGAGCTCCTCTTCCGATATCTTTAACGACTGCTTGATTCTTGTTTAAATGATTAAATAAATATTGTTAAGCTGTAAACCGATATGATAGAACCAAGGTGACACAAATGCTGTGATGCGGAATGCAATCCTCACAGCTTTAAATTATACTTTAAATGAAAACTAACATGTTTTACTTTCAGTGGCTCACTAGTTCAATTTTATTTTTTTCATTCATTCATTATCTCCCGCTTTATCCCCTATTAGGGTCGTGGTGGGGTTCCCCATGCCCATCCAGGGGAGAATGTTTCGGGCGCTGGGCAGATACACCCAGGACAGGGCGCCAATCTATCGCTGGGCACACACTCACGCATACACACTCTATATGGGGGAATATGGAGAACTCAATTGACTTGAGCCATGATTTTGGACTGTGGGAGAAAACCGGAGAACCCGGAGGAAACCCACGCAGACACGGGGAGAACATGGAAACTCCACCCAGATGGGGATTCGAACCGAGAATTCCTAGTGCTGAGAGGCGAACGTGCTAAACATTAAGCCACCGTGCTGCAATTTCATTTTTTAAATTCATTATTTATTTACCTTTGATCTAATTTTCTGTATTTGCTGTCTGTAAATTATAGACTGATTATAGATGATTCTTCTGCGTAACATACTTTACAGTAAAACGTACTGAAGCGAAACATAACACGACATCTTTCACTACTCATAAAGCACAACAACACAGACAGATCACTAGACGGTGATGTTTTTCTTAGTCATAGTACTGTATGGCAGACAGAGACCGACAGAAACCATGTCAGAATGTAATTTACAACCCAGGGTTTTACAGAGAAAACAACATGTTTCAAAAAACACTAGTTAAATAGCTAAAACAATTGAAGGAAAATCAAAATGAATACATATTTCCCATTCACAGTTGGTGTCTCACTTCAGATTTTGAGATTCATCTTTAATAATGCATGTGGTATGTGCATGTGTGTGTGTGTGTGTGTGTGTGTGTGTACAAGCGCATGTCTGTGACACAACTGGTATGTTAATCCTCTCTGATGTGTTGGAAGCTGAAATCTCTCTCTTGCTTACTCTCTTTCACACACACACACACACACACACACACACACACACACACACACACACACACACACACACACACACACACTCTCTCTCTCTCTCTCTCTCTCTCTCTCTCTCTCTCTCTCTCTCTCGATCTCTCGATCTCTCTCTGTCTCTCACTCTCTCTCTCTCATTCACTCTCTCTCTCACCAGGACAAGGCAGCTGTTATCCGGAGGCCTGTCGCCATGTTGGCCTCATTTTACTTACTCTGTAAAATAGACGGGTGACCACTTTTAATGACTTATGACATTGTAGTAAAAAAAAAATCTCTATATTAAGACTTCCCATTAAAGCAAACCAATCACTCATTCATACTTTTTCAAAATCGACATTTTCAGATCATGCTTGTTGGTGGTGCTAAAAGCCATTACTGTGTTTTGGGGCAAAAGGTGAGGAAACACCCTAGACAGGTCACCAGTCCATTGCATGGCAGACACCAGCATGACTCACATACACATATATTAAAAACTAAGTGGACATTCAGATATCAATGTCACCTGCTAATATGTTGTTGGATTGTAAGAGAAAACTGGAACTCCTGTTGAAAACCAGCACAGAATCCATAGGGAAAGCCCTTGTAAAAGCCTCTTGAAATCAAACCCATGACCATCCAGATAATCAGTATATTGGTATTGCATTGGTGAGAATAATTGTCCCTTCATTCAGAAGAGCAGTTGTGAGGTCAAACCCTGAGGTTGGATGGAATTGTCTGGATCTTAATCTCGAGTTCTTCTTAAAGGTGTTTTATCAGGGTTAGTGTCAAAGCTATGTGTGAGTCAGAGCACCTAAATGCACCTTCCTCCAAATGTTGGAAGCACACAGTTGACCAAAACGCATGTCTCGGGATTATATTACAAAAATGTGGCAAGCGGATTATAAGTAATAGATAAATGTAATGAATGCAAGCTGTGTGCCAATATTTTTTGCAATGTAGTGTCTATAAGCAATCAATATTGCTCTGTAAAAATACCTCTTAACACCAGTGAATCATCACTGCTCCTTGATGAATCAACAGCTGCCTTGTCCCAATCCACACATCACTGTGCTTTAAGGGGCTTAGTGTTTGAAGCAGTTTGCCCCCTTCTGTTACTATAGTAACTCGTTTAGTCTGTGCATACAATTTGGACAGGTGTGAAATGCAGGTGTGGGTTAAAAAAAAACTATGTATATAGTCTAATATCATGTCCATCATTAGACACAAATAAGAAAAAAATATTTAAAATATTTATTAATTAAATACTAAATAACTTTGAATGAGCAAACATAACAATTCAACATTGTTTATAGGCATTTTAGGAATGTAAAAATGAAATCTGGGATTTTTGGTAACAACATGCTGCTTTTGTTTTTATATTTCAAAATATAAATGCAAACAGTATATTCATTGTAAGTCCATAAGATTTACTGGATTGGCATCACTCTGTTAATGTTATTATTAAACTTTTTAAAGATCAGCTCATTCTGTTTTAAATCATTTCCAAGAAGCAATAAATATAGGCATAAGCAAAATACACTGTCAAAAATGAGAATAAAATTGTCTGCTAGTCATCCAAATCACACCCCATTGTACTCCCCGGGGAATTATAATCTATTTTCACAGTTTGAGGGCCGAAAGCAACATCAATACAGCAAAAAAATATACTACTGACAACCGTTTGATGCATGAAGGTACATAATTATTTTTTCTAGAGGCTCCACCTGCATGCATCAGGTACCAGCTCGTTAATCCCTTGTCAATTTTGGATGTAGTAGGTAAATGGAAAACAATTCCACTGGTATGAGGCTTAGAAGCGTTCAAACTTAATTAAGTTGTGTTCATTAGTGGCGTAAAGAGCCAATGTTTTGACTGCGTTTTTTTACCCAGAGGAGAGGCATGTCATCACTTTAACCTCTTATTTCCTACCCCGTCCCCTTTAAGCGTCTGTACCTGGTTGGAGATGAGGTCCTCACACACGGACAGTGCCATCTGAATGGCGTTCGGTTTGTGCGTAACGGATATCGCGTTCATCTTGAACTTGTCTCGACCGAAGATGTTGTTGGCCTGGGTCACCGCGTCCTTGAACACCTGTTCATAGCGCTTCTGGCTCAGCACCGCGCCGATGTTCACGATCTTGGGCTCGCAGCCGCCGCGGGCGCACGAACAGGACACCAGAAAGGCGAAGAGCACCAGACGCATTTCGTGGCTTTAGGGTCAGCCTGTCCGAGTCCCTGGAGTGAGCGACTTCAGCACAGGAATGCGATCAGATCGATCCTCTGTGCTCAGGCATGTGCATGGTAACTGCGCGCGTCTGGCGCTCTGACCCCTGCGATCATCGAACGCGCTCTGGACGAATGACGCACGCTCCTGTTGATATGCACCTCAAGGATTCGCTCACTTTTCCAAAATAGCAACTGGAAAAAAAGCCAAGCTGCCGGAACCAGCTGGATTCTGTCGCTTTTGTTGGGTTTGAGTGGCTGGTTGAGTGGACAGACCCTCGCCCGTTCCCCTCTGATGGTGTGCTTCCAACGGGGCTGCTGATGTGATGCTCTGCGCGATCTCCGCTGTCCTTGGTGCTGAACGCCGTGCGCGTTCCCGGATCGAAAGCGCGCTCCCGTGTCGATTCCACCTGATTAGTGCTAAACGGACGCGCACATCAACAGCAGCATGGGAAATCTCAAAGCTTTGGGTTCGAGCCCTGAGCTGATGGGTAGATCACAGGTTTAACATTCACACATGGTGAAATCAAACAAGTTACGAAAATTAAGAATTAAGAATTGATTCTTTGCTGGTGGCTTAATGGTTAGCATGTTCTCCTCTCAGCACTAGGGATTCCCGGTTCGAATCCCCATCTGGGTGGAGTTTCCATGTTCACCCCGTGTCTGCGTGGGTTTCCTCCAGGTTCTTCGGTTTCCGCCCACAGTCCAAAAACATGGATCAAGTCAATTGAATTCTCTGAAATTGCCTCATATAGAGTGTGTCTGTGTGAGTGAGTGTGTGCCCAGCACCCTGTCCTGGGTCTATCTGCCCAGTGCCTGAGATGTTTTCCCCTGGATGGACATGGGGAACCCCACCGCGACCCTAATATAGGATAAAGGGGAAGATAATGGATGGATGGATTGTTTGCCTAACATTAAACTGAATGTAATTTCAAAAATCAATCAGTTGAGGAGCCTTAGAAGGACTAAGATGTCTTTGTATAAAAATTGGAGGACCGTAAACACTCACAGATCTGCTACAACTAAACCTCTGTTCTACATTCATTGTTCCTTTCATCAGTTCCAGTTACCAAATAGATGGACATTGTAGTTCTACAATTACAGCTTGTAGTCCATATTTTACTGGTTATTTTGTTAGTCTCCTTGCACTCTGTTCTATAATGTACAGGACACTTAGAGTCCAACAATTCAATTACTATTTGGGCGGTGGATGATTCAGTGAATGATTTGGTGGTGGTGCATTTTCAAATTTTAGGTTTATTTACAATAGTGCATTGACTCAAAGTAGCTTTACAGTTTTCCGAGTCCAACCCTCTAAACAGCAAAAAGAAACAGAGAAGAAGAAGAAAAAGAAGAAGAAGAAGTTAGCTCAGTGGTTAGGACATTGGGCTATCAATCTGAAGGTTGTGGGTTCAAATCCCAGGTCCACTGAAGTTACCAATGTGGGTCCTTGAACAAGACCCTTAACCCTCATTGTTCCAGGGATGTTGTGATTAACCCTGTGCTCTTTGGATAAAAGCGTCTAATAAATGACCAAATGTAAATGTAAATGTGAATGTAAATGTAAGTAGCAGATAAAAACTCCATGGTGAGGATATTGTGAGGACCAATGGCTTAGTGGGTAACTGATCATATTTGAGCAGCCGGGCAGTGTTAGATGGTACAGACAATAAGGTTCAGATTATGTGCATAATCAATTGATATTTAGATAAAAAGACTGTTAATGTTGGATACACTGGTGCTGCATTTTTCAACTTTGTATTCTAACATCCTGTCCTGATCTTAAAAAACAAAATAAAGAGGATTAAAGGTATGCAGAATACAGATGGTCTACAGTCTGTAACTGTGCAGGTCTAATAAAGTGTACAATGTGTGTAGAAACAAGGATCAGTACCTAAGTGCTCTGTGAGTGTAAATGCATAAAAAAATGCAAATAACCTGGGGGAGGGGTATTTATCATTTCTTTGTTATAGACACAACACAAGAGAAAAAATGGCCTACTTTGCTGGCAAAAGCATTTTTATAGAGAACCTAATAGACCTTAAAATATGTATTTATTTAAAATTTCAAATACTTTTGAGATACTTTAAATATGTATAGGATATGTTGTATTAATAAAGTGTATATGCTAATAGGTTAATTACAGACATAACCAAATTTCTTACATTAACCACTATAAGATTATCCAAAGGGTCAAACAGGTTGGATAGGAAACACCGACACCAAGCTTTAAAATTAAATCAACAACATAACTCAATGGGCTGAGCGATGACATGTTGAACTATCTAAGACAGTAGGATTTTAATCCAAGATGAAATACACTCTCCGTGACGTCCATGGATACACAGAACCCAACACGCCACAAATTTTGTGGAAAATTCTAAATTTCAGTGTTTTTTTTTTTCAAACAAGTTGTTTTTGAACTGCTCTCATACATGACCTGTTTGCTTCATTTATTCAGGCAGGTCCTCGAATCACAGCACAGTCTTTATGCACTCGCATTATGGTTCACAAAAGACATTACAGATGGACAACAGTTGTGCTTTTCACACAGGAGAAAGATGCTTCCCCGTAGAAATAATCGATGTGCGCCCTGCTCCGTCCATCACTTGCAACCGCGCGAGATGTTCAGCTGGAGCCTCGTTACCAAGGAAACAGGGATCTCTCCCTGTCTCCCTCTCTCTTCAGATTGTAATTCACAATTATTAAACCTGTTTTGGTCCTCAGAAAAGAGCTTCATGTCGTGCTATTTTTTTGAATGATTTTCCCCCATGTGGTAAATAAATAAGAATTACCTTTTTATACCCTCTCAGGGTATAATTGCTGTTGCAGTTGAATTACATCAGTGCGCACAGTTGACTGCATCACCCGCGGTCATGCAAAGAAAAAATCCGCAAAGTCAGACATGGCTTGAATTTTGATGATCTTTCTGCTTGACTTGTTCCAATACACAATTTTTTTAGGAAATACATCAAATTTACCTTTTGCCTTCATTTCCCGCGACAGCAGTAATCTCTTTATTCCCAACAGCCGGCGATTTAGTGCACCAGACTACACTGATTTCCTAATGCATAATCAATACTGATACTTGTACAAATGGGATGTGCTATTGGGAATGTGTTCCCTGGATGGAAAGCAAGGCAGGTTCGGTGTAATAGCAACACTACCACATCCTTGTGTACTGGATGATCACTAATAAAGAGACAGCTCTAGCGATAGCAGTAATAATTTCAAAAATATATACGATGCTATTAGTATACAGTATGGACAAATGTATTGGAACAACAGCAGCAGCTTTCAATAACATCTGTTTATAAGGTGGTTGCCCATTTCAGCTATAAGCACTCATTTTGGTTTTCTAAAAAATGTAGAATTGTGTCTGTTGGACATGTTTGCTGTTGTAGTCAGAAGAGTCTTTGTGAGGTCAGACGTATGTGTAGAATGAAGGAGCATGAACTAGAACTGAGCAATCTCTGAGCAATCCGAAGGGGTGAAGGTAAGGGCTCTGTGTGGGCTGATCAAGTTCTTTTACAACAAACCTACTCAACCATAATCACAGCACAGTTCGCAAGGTTGGAGGCACACAATGCATGGCTACGTGGTTGATTTCATAAAACTGTATAAAATGGATTAAATACAACCCCCAAATAATTAAGTTGTTAGTCCAAATACATTTATTGTTATTTTATTGATTCCTGTTTGGTGGTGGGGGGGGGGGTCTGACCTGGAATTTGAGATACCAATGGGAAACACATTCCAAAAACAAGGGTATAACCCCAGATTAAAATATCCATCCATCCGATATCTTCCGCTTTACCCTCTATTAGGGTCGCGCATGGAGGGGGTGGGAGAACGTTTCAGGCCCTGGGCAGATACACCCAGGACAGGGCACCAATCTATCACTGGGCACACACTCACTCACACAGACACACTCTACATGGGGCAAATTGGAGAATTCAATTGACTTGATCCATGTTTTTGGAAAGTGGGAGGAAGCCAGAGAACCCGGAGAAAACCCACACGGACTTGGGGAGAACATAGAACCTCCACCCAGATTGGGATTCGAACCGGGAATCCTAGCGCTGAGAGGCGAAAGTGCTAACCTCTAAGCCACCGTGCCACACAGATTAAAATATTTTATGTAAAATAATTGTTACCCTTAAAACATTTTAGCTGATTAAACATTAAAAAAAATAAACATTAAACAAATTAATTCTGTCTCTAAATATTTCAATATTTATATTCGATTAGTCTTATTGTTATTGTCCACATTTACAGAAGTGCAGACCTGAAAACGCTCCACACATATCAAGGAAAATTTGGTTTCTATCTCTGACAAGCGCTTCAAGTTTTTTTTCCACCTCATTATCCACTGAAACTGGTCTCCCCACATCATGCGGCAGGCTACACGCACGTCGAGAGAATGAGAGTCATTACTTGGCCAAACTTACAGAAGGCTAACAAGAGACAATGAAGCGGGAATACAGCAAAGTGTCTCAGATCCTGCCCTTTGTTGCTCCAAGCTCCAAGTAAATGATAAGAGCACAGTCATGTTCACAATGAGTCTTAATGTGTCAGCTTGGATTAGGTCATGTGGATGCACTTTCTTTTGCTCCTCGCTAACTTGCTAGTCCTCTCATATTGAACTGGTCGCCGATGTTGTGCATACAGTGCCAAGAAAATTAAAACTATAGCACAATGTTGTACAACACTCAACTGTGGAAATAATACCACTGGAGTAAGTGTTTTTGTTACATGAGACTGGAATATTTGGTAGATCTGGGCAATGACCTACAAACCGAGACTGTGAGCCAGCCGTTCTGAATAAATGGGATCAAATTCCCACTGACACAGTCCAAAATAGTCATGCGAGTAAAAGTCAAGAGTAAAACATGTTACAGCAGCAAAAGAGGACAAACATAGAAAGGGGTGTCATTGAAGCTTTTAATAAGTTGGTGTCCCAGAACCTTTGTCCACACTGTGTATTAGTTCTAAAGTTGTAATGCATGGGCAGCTCTAATTTATTCTAATTTGTTAAGCATTAATTTTCTAGTTTTTTTCTGGGTGACGTTTGCATGTTCTTGGGAGCCCTGTGATTCTCCTACAGGTCTAAAAACACAAGCCAGGTCCAAAACAAACAGACTCGGGGACAGCTTCTTTCCCAAAGCCATTACAATACTAAACGGGAACCTGCACTAATTGGCATATCATTTTACACATTACACGTCTATTTGCACAGTACATTTTTGCACGTCTTTTCTTTTGTTTTTTTTCTATTTATGTGCACTTTAAAGAGGAGCTTAAATCTCGTTATATGATGTATACTGTGTATGAAGGGGTATAATGACAATAAAGGCTTTCTATTCTATTCTAAATCTGTAAACCTGTGGTTTTTCCCAACCCATGTACTGAATTCCTTTATAGGTACAATGTACAATGTTATTGTACAGTACTGATTACAATAGGGCGGCACAGTGGCTTAGTGGTCAGCACGTTCGCCTCTCAGCACTTGGGATTCCCGGTTCGAATCCCCATCTGGGTGTTTCTATGTTCTCCCCGTGTCTGCGTGGGTTTCCTCTGGGTTCTCCGGTTTCCTCCCACAGTCCAAAAACATGGATCAAGTTAATTGAGTTCTCCAAATTGCCCCATATAGGGTGTATATGCATGAGTGAGTGTGTGCCCAGCGATAGATTGGCGCCCTGTCCTGGTGTGTCTGCCCAGTGCCCGAAAATTTCTCCCCTGGATGGGCATGGGAAACCCCCCCTCCCCCCGCGACCCTAATAGAGGATAAAGCGGAAGATAATGGATGAATGATTACAATGGAGTTAACTGATTGCTCCAACCTAAAGCACATAGGTATAAATATTCCAGACCTGCAGGGTTACTGAATACAATCTTTATTTTTTTTATTTCTACAACCACACCCGCTCCAATTTTTAATAGAAATTCTTTTCTACAGGTAGAATATTTTTGGTGGCATGTAATATGTGACACACAATGTCTGTTCTTCATATTTCACTGGTCCTGAATTAAACTATCATTACACATTACTCCATAATGTCTAAAGAGAGGTGGTCTCTACTAAGTTTTAATAGGAAATCATCTTAATTGTCTTCCTCTGTAGCATATGTTCACTGCATGCTTAATTTAAACTGTTTCATCCCATTCGAAGGCTCAACCTGAATAGATTTTAATTATCCCTGGGTGCACCTAATGAGCATGCTGCTTTTCAATTGTCTAGAACAACATAAAACAGTCCCAGCTACCCCCTTTCATTTAGCTCCAGGGCAAATATGTAATCTTTTTCATGGATTGTGACCAAACTCACATCCTTTTTGCTGTGAGACAAGAACACTCACCATTACACCACTGCCCCACCTGTATTGCAAATTCAGTCCAGTCTAATCCTTTCCTCTTCAGCAATGACTGAAGTGCCCTTGGGCAAGGCACCTAACACTAACTGCTCCCCAGGCACCACGTACAGGGCCGCTCACTTCAATCAGTTTGTGTACATGTGTGTGTTTCACTGCATGGATGGGTTAAATGTGGAGGACACTTTATGAAATGATTTTTAATTGGACAGGTTGTTTCAGTATCAGTTGGTTTTGTCACTCAGTAAATCAAATGTCTAGTGTTCATAATGCTGTAAGACTTTCTACCGAAATAGACAATGTTTGTCTGGTGACAGTTCCATACAGGGTATGACTAATGTTTTCATACTAATAAGATGTGATCGAAATTGGAACAACACCTGCAGTGAAGGAGCGCCACCTATAGGATTTGAAGGACATGGTCGCTCACTGGTTAGAGGTTTATCCTTTTATTCTGAGAGTTGGGAGCTGAAAGAAGGATAAATTAAACATGAAGACCCCCTTGCAATTCTAATTCTTTTTTAATGTGTTTGGTTGGTTAAGCTTTGGGTTTGGAGTGGGAGTCACTGGAGTTACATGTCAAATTATCATATATCTGTCTTAGGGCAGCACGGTGGCTTAGTGGTCAGCACAATCGCCTCACAACACTAGGGATTTCCGGTTCGAATCCCCAACTGGGTGGAGTTTCCATGTTCTCCCCATGTCCGCATGGGTTTCCTCCAGGTTCTCCGGTTTCCTCCCACAGTCCACAGTCCACACCCCATACAAAGTGTGCGTGTCTGTGTGAGTGAGAGAGTGTGTGCCCAGCGATAGATTGGCACCCTGTCCTGGGTGTATCTGCCCAGCGCCCGAAAAGCTCTCCCCTGGATGGGCATGGGAAACCCCCCCCCCCCCCCGCGGCCCTAATAGAGGATAAAGCGGAAGATAATGGATGGAGGGATATATCTGTCTTAATTGTATAAATTAACCAAATGGGACCCAACCCTATGAATCAGAGAGGTGTCATTATTTTGGCTAAACCTCTAATGCACACTCCTCCGTCCCTGTGTGTATGATTTTAACAGCGGGGGGGGGGGGGACTGAAATTTATGACACATTGAGTTTAAAGTTCAATTACACACTGCAAGCTTAATGTTAGAATGGAGTAATTGCTGTACATCTTTGCATTCATCATTTTGCCACTCAGCGTTGCAATAAAAAAATATTGGTCAGAAAACTTTTCTCATTTTGTAATAGTTACCAATACTAAAAAGTTTTTACAATATATTTATGAGGATGAAACTTTCATAGGTAATTCGATTCTCATCCTCAATTTGAGCTCAGTTCCTGCAGGAAATCCAATACAATGCTTATGTGTTAGCTAGAAACATAAAAAATCCATACAGTATACATTTAAATGAATGGTCTCATCTTTAATTAACTTATAATACATTGAGAACTGCATTAAGTCATGTTACATTCATTTAAAATTGATGTACAGCACAAGTACATTTATTTTAAGAGTAACCAGCCAAACTTTTATCAACACTCATCATTCAATATGCCTAAATATCCCCTGACCCCAGCTCTGTGAAAAAGGTAAGATACGATAAGCCTTTATTGTCCCACCATAAATAAAAAAATCACTTGAGACACTAAAAAAATTGTCTTATCTTATTGTAAAGATGTGTTTTAGGATGTATCTTGAAAATGCTTATAAATGGAGCTTGTGAGATCATTCCACCATTTAGATTTATAAAAGAAGTGTATGTTACTGACCTGTTTAGTTAGATTTAGCTGCATGTAATTTGTGAAATCAGGTTTATGGACAAAGCCGACCTGGGAAACTTTTGGAGTGGTCGATTTGTATGGTCAGGTTATGATGTACAAGGCTTTTGCTGGAATGATAAGGAGCTTAGTTTTGGCCAAATTTAGCTTAGGATGATTGTCCTTCATTTAATCAGATATGTCGGTGAGGCAGGCAGAAATTGCAGCGTCATCGGGGGGAAAGGACATTTATAGCTAGTTGTCTTTGGCATAGCAATAATAAGCCAAAGATTGACCAAAGGCCTTATAAGCCTTAGCGTAAAAACAGAAGAAGACTAAGGGGAGTCCCAGGGTTTGCCTCATAAGATGTCCATAATAATTAAATAATATAGAGTATTGAGGCCTAAATCAAAAAAACAAAGTGAGGTATATATATACATATTTACACATGTATTGTCAAATTTTTGGAATGTGAAAGGAAGTCAGGGTCGTTAGAGAAAACTCATGCGGTCACATGAAAGACTCCATACAAAAACACTCCATACATGCTGCAATGCAGCAATGCTAAGCGCTCCCCCACCATGCCAGCTTTAAAAAAGCAAATAAACAAATAGCTGGACTAAAGTCTGTCATGTTAAGCTAATAAGGAGGCTGTTAAGTATATTCATTCATTATCTTCCGCTTTGTCCTATATTAGGGTTGCGGGGGGGTTTCCCATGCCCATCCAGGGGAGAAGGTTTCGGGCGCTGGGCAGATACACCCAGGACAGGGTGCCAATCCATTGCTGGGCACACACTCACACAGACACGCACACATACACACTCTATATGGGGCAATTTGGAGAACTCATTTGACTTGATCCATGTTTTTGGACTGTGGGAGGAAACCGGAGAACCCGGAGGAAACCCACGCGGACACGGGGAGAACATGGAAACTCCACCCAGATGGGGATTCGAACCGGGAATTCCTATTGCTGAGAGGAGAACATGCTAACCACTAAGCCACCGTGCCGCCCTGTTAAGTATAAATAAAGTGTAAAAATCATGAACTGTGATTACACAGCCAACCCGAAACAATCAATCCACACATATAAGACAGACAGACTCTGCAGTAGAGCCGCTAAATCACCTCTGATTTAAAGAACTCCTTCAGACTCCTTCATATTCAAAAATATGCACTGTTCTAATTTCTATTTCTTTCATGGCTTTCCTTCTTCCATATAGCTTTAGTTGCATTTTTAATATGTAGCCATATATATAACTTTATAATAAAACTTCTAAAGTCAAACCTGAGGTCGGAATACATTTCGGCGCATTCGAAGGCTGATTAGCTCCAGGAAAAAGTTATTTCTGCCTAATGAGCAGCGGTTATTAAATAAAATGTTCTCCACTCCACATATTCCACTCTGAGTGATTCTCAATTCCAGAACAAAGAAGCAAACTTTTTTTAGTCGGTTATTAGTTCCAGATAAAAATCATACCAAATTTTATGAGGAGTCAGCAATCCACATCCTCTGGAACTTTTTGCTGGGTTTACTTTAAAAGTTTGGCTTATACTTATTACAAGTAAAACATTGGGGTGTGAGCATACACAGAAGCTCCTCCAGGAAATCAGGGGTATTATTATTCGAAACCATAAACTGACATAGAATATACAGTTTACGTTTTGTATTTTATACTAAAGGGTTTATCAGATTCATTTTACTGCAATTACGTAATTACAGAATCTGTAGACAATGCATTTGGATATTTTTGCATAACATTTCAGACAACTAAGAAAGACCTCTGCAAAAGGGCTTGTGGGCAAATGCAATAACTGTATTTGCAACATGTAAAAGTATATCAGGGATCGTGACAGCGGGTCATTATCGTTGGCTCAGCTCACTGCTGTGAGCTTTTAACAGAACATTTAATGAAAGCTGAAGGGGGACACATTTTTAAACCTCTATTTACTAAATGCAAAATGAATTTGATGGTTACATCACTGGAGCCTAAATAAGCGTCTGATGGTTTGATGGGAGGTTTAAGTGGAATTGATAAATGATTCATCCAGTTTTTCAATCCATTTAAATGTCAGGGGACTGATGTTCACTTTAATAAAAGTGCTTCAACAAGCATTATTGCACCATCCTGTCAATAAATATTCATCTGAAAATAGACATTTTACAGGTTTTAAAGTTGGTTTAACAGAATTACAGTCCAGCTCCTTAACAAACAGGTGGAAGCTGCTGCACTGACCATAGTATTTGCAACAAAAATAACAAACTACACCAACACAATAATAACTTCATAGAAACTCTACTAGGGCTGCAGAGGCTTCCCCATGCCCATCCAGGGGAGAACGTTTTGGGGTCATGGTGTGTGTGTGTGTTTGAGTGAGTGTGTGCCCAGTGATAGATTGGCACACTGTCCTGGGTGTATCTGCCCCCCCCCCACACCATGACCCAAACATAGGATAAAGTGAAAAATAATAAATAGTTGGATGGTATAAAAAGAAAATAATTTTTGCATGCATTGTTCAGAAAGCCTGACCAATTATTTAACATTTCAATTATAAGAGGTGTCTTAAAATGTTAAACAGAAAAAAAGGAAATAAAAAAATAGTAATTACCCTTAATGGACACATAATTAGATACTAAACCAATTTTCTTCTGTTTTCCTAAAATGTATATTAAAATATCATGGTTGAAATTGGTTATTATGCATAGTTTACAGATTTGTGCTCTATTTGGCTTTTGCTTTCACCACAGTTAGCTTATCAGTTTGTTACAGAATGGAAGTTGACAATAGATACATGGAAATCATGTCATCTCAACATGATGCAACAAGACTTCTCTTTGTAGTGGCATCCAGATGGCTGAATAAATGTCCCCTGGCTGTCCAAACTATTAACGTCAAAGACAGGTAAGTAAATAACAAGATATTAACACTAGACAAGCAAGCAAACATAACCCCCCCCCACACACACAGTGTGTAGAAACCCTTCTTCCCAAAGGTGATAGATCTCTACACAGGACACTCAAGTTCTTCCACATCAAATCAGTATTTTGCTCATATACCATGTGCTGTGTCTCACGTAAACTGTTTGCGTGTTTAATATTTGTATAATTCCTTGTTACAATGTTGCATGTATGCAAATATCCATCCATCCATTATCTTCCACTTTATCCTATATTAGGGTAGCGGGGAGGGGGGTGGGTGCCCATCCAGGGGAGACACTTACACCAACACACTCTATATGGGGCGATTTAAAAAATTCAATTGACTTGATCTATGTTTATAGACTGTGGGAGGAAACGGGAGAACCCGGAGGAAACCCATGCGGACACAAAGAGATCATGGAAACCACCATGCCACCCTGTATGCACATAACTAAATAATATATAAATAAATAAATATAATTTGAGACTGTTTGGGGCGGCACGGTGGCTTAGTGGTTAGCATGTTCGCCTCTCAGCGCTAGGGATTCCCGGTTCGAATCTCCATCCGGGTGGAGTTTCCATGTTCTCCCTGTGTCCACATGGGTCTCCTCCGGGTTCTCCGGTTTCCTCCCACAGTCCAAAAACATGGATCAAGTCAATTGAATTCTCAAAACTGCCCCATATAGAGTGTGTCTGTGTGAGTGAGTGTGTGCCCAGCGATGGATTGGCGACCTGTCCTGGGTGTATCTGCCCAGCGCCCGAGACGTTCTCCCCTGGATGGGCATGGGGAACCCCACCGCGACCCTAATAGAGGATAAAGCAGGAGATAATGAATGAATGAATGAATGAATGAATGAATGAGACTGTTTGTTTGCAGTGGATACAATAAAGCAGTAGAATGGAGTGTAAAATTTGGTAACCACGATCTCAACAGTATATGATCTGGATTAGTAAAGTTTGTGAGGCTGATAAACGTTCAAATATTAATCCAAACGTTAATCCATAGAAAGCAGTGATGTTGAATGTTTGGGTGGTGTGCTGGGGTGAATTCCTCTCTTTAAACGGGGCAGATTTCTCGTCAGATTGGAGTTTGCAGGGGAGTCCGGTTACCTGACGCGGCGTCGCTTATCAGCGTTGCAGGTGCAGAATATACATCAATGACGTCATTTGTTTTTAAATCCGCGCATGCGCACTGGGTGCCTGTCAGTCTGAATTTGGCTCTGTGCTTTGCATTTGCGTTAAAGTTTCATATCCGAGGACACTGTTCAAAATGACACCAAAAAAACTGTTCCATTAACGACGAGTACTGAACGGAAACCGGATCATTAGATCCTTATTTGCATCCACTAGTTATTAGGAGTTCTCCGTGGGACTACTTTTCGATTGCGCATGTATCCTCTGAGCGCACGAGTGAGTCGTGAGGTGGTCAAGATGGCGGCAACGTGTAAGGTCCAGACTTTGTAGAAGGTAATGTGTTAAAGTGATTTTTCAGTCGGGACGCGGGTGATAATGCAACAAATTGTGCTGAAAATGGTGTTAACTATTGTAAATGGTGCGGTTTTAAACATGTCATTAACGTTTGGTCGGGTTAGAGCGATGGCTTTCTGTTAGCTGGATGGCTAACGCTTGCTGGGACAGAGATGTTGCTTTCATACAGAGATCAGACAGAAATAATGTTTAAACTCTTTAATCTTGATGACTGAGACGTTTACACTCAATATTTGACGCTACACGTTGTTTGTCATGGGCTACGCTTAATAGAGATATGTGACGTCATTCCAACAATAACTTCACCAGTCAATGTATTCATTTGGCTCGTCTTTCTTTGCATTATGTTTTATGTTTAGTTATTTATCTGCACACTCCTTCTATTAAGAACTTGATATAGATTAAATATATTGTTGTGGTCCTATTGTCGCTACAAGATCACTGCGTAAAGCTACTAGATCACTAACAAGATCTTATTTGGGTGGTTGACGCTTTCATTTCAGCAGATCACTCACATGGTCGAGGCACCCTGCACTGCAGTTTGATTAGTGTGGGCAGGGGCGTTTTTAGGGTTTAGAGACATCAGGGGCTTAAGCCCAGATCCCTTATTCCCCCTTGTCCTTTTTAAAAATTGCCCTTTCATGAGTGTATTTATCCATTTTACAACTGTTGTTACATTCATTTCGTTTGATCATTTATTAGTTATTCATTCATTCATTCATATCTTCCGCTTTATCCTATATTAGGGTCGCGGGGGGAGGGGGGGGTTCCCCATGCCCATCCAGGGGAGAACGTTTCGGGCGCTGGGCAGATACACCCAGGACAGGGTGCCAATCTATTACTGGGCACACACTCACTCACACAGACAACACACACAGACACACTCCATATGAGGCAATTTGGAGAGTTCAATTGACCTTGATCCATGTTTTTGGATTGTGGAAGGAAAGCGGAGAACCCGGAGGAAACCCACGCAGACACGGGGAGAACATGGAAACTCCACCCAGATGGGGATTTGAACCAGGAATCCCTAGCGCTGTGAGGAGAACGTGCTAAACACTAAGCCACCGTGCTGCCTCCATTTATTAGTTATGATGTATAAAATTAAATAACATATGAAATATGTCTCTCAGCAGTGAAGAGCACATTCAGTTGTAATGTTTGAATAAAGGATCCTGAGTTTCTGCAGAAAAGCATGGATCAGTTTTACGAGTCCGTCGCAGATGAGACAGTTTTAATGAGGTTTTGCTTTCAAATACCGTGACTTTGCAACAGTTTGCCCCTTCAGAAAAAAATTCTGATGGTTAATGAAAGTTGAGAAGCTGCTCTTTACAGCCAACATACAGTTATTACGGTAACTGTACTCCCTCACACACAAACACACAGGTGCTTGGAACCACAAACAGCTGATGGTGACTGTATCGTTCTGCTGCTGGTGGAGAGACTGCAGAGAAAGCTGCTCTCATTTGATCCGGGGCTATAGCCCCAAAAGCCCAGGTCTAACGACGTCCCTGAGTGTGGGTAAAAAATCTGAAATCACTAGTGACATGTGCTTCTTTTTGGCTTGTTTTGTGCAATTTAATAGATATTGTTTGCTTTGCCAAGCATATTATTATCAGCAAAACCCTTCTCTAAGCATTTAAACAGCAAATAAGATCAAAAGAATGGTGACAGTCTTGTGCTTTTTCCTCAGTCATTTGACTACAACACCATCTACAATGTATGTGGCACTTAAAGACATAAAGACGGTCATTCACCAAAGTACCATCATAACATGCTCTGTTGACTACAGTGGAGTTATGCTGCACTGCAGTAAACATTTGATGTTATGTCCACGCAGCTTGAGTGCACGGTGACATAACAGACAACACATGAATATTAATACACTCTGAAATATTCTCGTCACTCAAACCATTGACATTTTAACCTCTAAAGGGACATATTGTATGTGATTCAGAAGACTTTCTGGATTACAGTACATATCCAGCCTGCTTCTACATCTTGTAGATAGAAACACGGATTGTTAAAGATTTACAGAAATGGTACACGCTGTACATCCATTACCCAGTTTTCAAGATTAATCAAGGAAACAGTTTGGGGAAGATCCAGTTTTCCAGCATGACTGTGCAAAAAGAAAACAGAGTTCTGACACCATTGAATGTATTGGGGATGTGTTAGAAGGGAGATTTCCTATTGATTTTTTTTTGCCACATCAGTTTTTGACCTACAGTTTTTTCTGTATCAATAGGCTTGGTACGGATAGAAACGCTACAAAAGCATAGGTAAAACCTATTCATGTGTTGGGGTGGCCCCACGTAGATTAGGATGTCATTAAAGCCCTGTAGGAGTAATGCGTTGATATTCTAATACAGTTCAGCCACAGTGCTTGTGTCTTAGGTGTAAGTTTCCTGACCTGTTTTTTTTTTTTTTTTCCCAGGCACTCCATGTTGACCCTACACAGCTTTACTATCCACTGTGACAACGTCTGCAGGCCTGCCATCGGTCCAGTACTAACATGGCCAAGGACCAGACAAATGTCTTGGATCTCCAGCTTTTGGAATCCACAGATCTCCAGGAGCTGGAGCAGGTCCGAAGGGTGGTACAGGAGAACCTCAGCACAGGTTTGTTGTCCTTATGTAATTAATTTATCCCTTTTGTTTCTAAAGAGTAAGTTCTAAATGCCAATTAAGTGAGATATTTAGCGCAAGTCACTTATTTTTCACTGCTATTGAAACTAAAGGTTAAACATGGTTATGAACTATGGCTTATTGGAATCCTGTAGAAAGCCCAAAAATTGATATTTTATCTGTTATTTGAATTAGATAAAGGATCTGTGCTGCTCAATAGCCTTGTGGATTATTACTTTGACTCCAATTCTCCTCAAGCGCTGGACCTCCTGTCCTCAATCAGGGAGCCTCATGACAAGGTGAGCACTTTATTATTATTTTTTTTATTTAACAGGCATTAAATTTGAGTTTTTGTATAACTTTGCATTACTTATTATATTTGTCCACTTAAAGCATCTTTTAGAGAAGATGACCGAGTGTTTGGCCAAACCCGCCTGCAGACTTGCAACACTCACCCTCCTTGGTCACGTTGTCCGTAAGCAGCAGCCGTGGATTCACAAGATCGCTCGCTCCACTCTTCTCACTTCACTGCTCAAATGCCTCAAGGTACGGAGTAAGATGGAAATAAGCTGGTGGCTTTTGAAATTGAAATGCGGCCTATATATGTAATGGGTTTTTAATGAATTTGACCTGTATGAGAATCTAGAAATGCACAAATGAATGTTAAGTGTTTTGTTTCCCAGAACATCTGCTTTTATTCATTTAAATGCTATAATAAACCTGCATTATGGTATTATGTTTCTACTTTTCACAATATGGACAAAAGTATTGGGACACATTTAAGTTACAGGAAATAGAAAAGCTTGTATAATAATCTATTATAAGTTGTTCCTCTTATTTGCAGCCGTAAGACTTCTTTGGGGAAGCCTTTGTGTAAGAATTTGCATTGTGTCTATAGGAGCTTTTGTGCCTTCACACTGAAAAGCAATTGTGAGTTCAAACATTAGTTTTGGGTATGAGGTCCTGGCCCACAATCTCCATTCTAGTTCATCACAGAGGTGTTTGATGAAGTTGTGATCAGGGCTCTTTGTTAGCCTTGCCTTTGCAGATCCTGATTTACGTAGTGGGGCTCATCCAGAAAACATTCGTCTCTAAACTGTTCACACAAGATAAGTCAAGAGTACCCTTTATTTGTGCCACCATGTAAAAATTTACTTTGTCTACAGCAGTAAAGGGACAGTATTGCACAAGTGGTATTAAAGAGAGAGATTTAAAAAAATGCATCAATTATTTAATAAGGCATTTCGGGGAAGTGTAATTTAAGGTGTAATAAAATAGGATAAGAATTAAGTGAAAAAGCAAAATACAATATTATGTACATTAATAAGTATCCTGTTATTGAACAATGTTGCCTTCAGATTGCACAATCCAAAAAAGCACAGCAACAAATTATTGTACATAGATTGTTTTTGTATTGCACAAGGGCTATTTCTTGATTAGGGAGGGTGTTTACTAAGAGAAGTGTTGGTTGTTATTGAAAAATTAAATGCATACAGTTTATGGAAAGGTGCTTAATTTTATACACTTGTGTCAAACGGACTGGAAGACACACCTAAATGCAAAACACGTTTTGTCCCTATTGTATAAATTCCTGTAATTTAGCAGCTTTTCATTTCGCTTGGTTTGTGTTTTCACCTAAACAGAGTGAGTCAGATGTTGTGGTTCTCATAACTGGAGTGCTGGTGTTGGTGATCCTGCTACCCATGATACCACAGAGCAGTAAACAGCTCCTGTTTGAGTTTTTTGACATCTTTGGACGTCTGGCTGCTTGGAATCAGAAAAATCATGGTATATTTTGTGTAATATTTTTATTATCGTCACAAGAACACTCAAGGGCATGTTATGTAAAGTCTACATGTAGGTCAATGGAAGCTAATTTAACTTTATGCTTTAGGTACTACTCAGGGCGTATTTGCAGTTCACCTTCATGCCAGTGTATACTCGCTCTTCCACCGCCTTTATGGCATGTACCCCTGCAATTTTGTTTCCTACCTACGTGCCCATTACAGTATGAAGGAGAATGTGGACACTTTTGAGGAGGTGGTAAAGGTATGGGTTCTGTTTTCATTCATTCATTCATCCATTATCTTCCGCTTTATCCTATATTAGGGTCGTGGGGGGTTCCCCATGCCCATCCAGGGGAGAACGTCTCGGGCGCTGGGCAGATACACCCAGGACAGGGCGCCAATCTATCACTGGGCACACACTCACTCACACAAACACACACTATATGGGGCAATTTGGAGAACTCAATTGACTTGATCCATGTTTTTGGAGAACCCGGAGGAAACCCATGCGGACACGGGGAGGACATGATACTCCACCCAGATGGGGATTCGAACCGGGAATCCCTAGTGCTGAGAGGAG
Organism: Corydoras maculifer; assembly: GCA_019802435.1. Lineage (NCBI taxonomy): Eukaryota > Metazoa > Chordata > Actinopteri > Siluriformes > Callichthyidae > Corydoras > Corydoras maculifer. The sequence continues at coordinate 1,198,665 of JAFMOD010000464.1, forward strand.
ACCATGCTAACCACTAAGCCACCTTCTAAGTCTGGGTTCTGTTTTAGTTGCAATGTTAGTACTTGTAATCTTAATCTTGTTAATAAGCCTGGCAAAAATTTCACTGCTTTATTTGTAACAATCTGGTTGTTAATTTATTAGCCCATGCTGGAACATGTGCGGATACATCCGGAACTTGTTACTGGAACCAAAGAGTATGAATTGGACCCAATAAGGTGAGTGTCATTCGGTGTTTCCTTACGTTATTGAGACCTTAATATTAAAGGTGCCATTTTAATGTTTCATTGCCTTTATTGCTTTTCATCTTCATGCAAACTTTAGATGGAAGAGGTTTGAGACACATGACATTGTGATTGAATGCGCTAAAGTGTCCCTGGACCCCAAGGAGGCATCGTGTGAAGAGGGCTACTCGTCCCTTCCTGACCAGGTGCCACGGCGCTTTATAGAGAGCAGCAGATCCTGTTCAGATCTTAGCAGTCATGGTTAGATTCAATTCTTTTTATTTTATTTTTATCGGATTAATCTTAAAACATGTACATTCTGAGTGTGGTTGTCTTCATTGTTCTCTTTCTAGGAAACTCCTCTTTTACCTCCATGTCCACTGTGCGCCAGTCCCTGTCCCTTTCCCTTTCTTTACCACAACTTACAGTCACTCAGCATGCTGACCGTAGTCCACAACCCCCCATACTGCAGGTAAATCATCCTGTCAAGCTTTTACTCACACAAATGGATGTATCAGAGATTCCAGCCATGTCGTAAATTTAAGGCAGACTATTCTATATACTAATTGAATGTTTGGTCTCCTATCTTAATGGATTGCTTGTGCTTTTTCAGGTTATGACATTTTCCAACAGCACTGTTTAGAACATGCATTCTAATTAAACCTTTTATTTTTAAGAGTCCATAATTGACTATATGCATACTTATTTAGATTGAGATGTTATTTTACACTGTCCTTGTGAGCTTAAATTTGGGAATACTGGGAATATTTTATGAGATGCTTTTTATTTCAATTGGCTCCCCTCTTTGCAGCCTCCACACCTCTGAAAAGTCCATCTAAGATTTTGGAGTGTGAGGGCTTGTGGTAAATCTGTGTGTGTCTGTTCTACCTCTAAACAATCAAGGTTTTTTCTCCTTCATTAAACTAACCTTTGCTCGCAAATAAATTAAAATCGTCTCAGGACGGCAAATTAACACCTGAAATAATTTGGAAAAGGTTGACTTAGATTATAAAGTATATAATTTCACACTAAAACCCTGAAGCAATTACAGTGTTTGTATCTGCAGGCGTCGTCCTCAGGGAAGAAGGATATGTGGAGTCCTTCCTCTATGTGTGGGATGAGTACCCCTCCCAGCTCAAGAGGAATGTCCCCCCCAAATGTCTCTGAACTCTCACACAGTGCCTCCCACTTGAGTCGGGTCCCTTGCACACCAGGTCAGTTAGTTCAGGAATTGTTTCTTGTCGTGGTGATTAGCTCTAAATGCTGATTAAGAATGTGTTTATCTTACTTTATCTGTTCCACAGTTGATGGAAAGTGGACTTCATCTGCTTCCACACCCTCAGGGTCCTCTCCTCTCCCATTTCCAGGGGAAAGTGAGAACACTGCCCAACACACCAGCAATCTCCAGGCAGCTCCCAAGGTAAAAGTGGAAGTAAAACATCATTGCATTTCAAATTTTAGGTATTGATGCCTGTATCATTTTAAATCCGTGCGTTCTCCCCCAGACAAATCAGGACCTGCTCAAAGAGCCCAGAAAAGGTAAGTCCATGTGATGGCATTGATAAAGATCATAGTCATTGTTTAAAATGATGTGTAGAGTTCTGTTTACAAAATATTACAGTATTACTTTACAGTAAGTAAAGTAATTTTAGGGTTCTAACAAATAGCAAAGAGGCAGCGTGCTGTAATTTAACATTTCAGTGTAGTCTATTTGTCAGCACTTGTGGTTGAAAGTTTCTTTTAAAATAACAAAGATCTTGATTGTATGACTATTATAAACTAATAATGATGAAAGTATAACGTGGTAAAGTTATATTTTGTGTTGAATTATGATACTCAAAAAGAGTATTGTTTTTCAACAGAAGCAAAATAGCACAATTATTGTAATAATAGTATCACAATTGATTTACTCCAGATATTTTTTAATCTATCCTTTAGAAGTCAAAGTTGTTGTTTTAAATAATTATTAATTACGCAGCCCCGACTCCTTCGGACAGGGGTTCGTGAAAGGACGAGCTGTATTCTGATAGCTATAGCTTTAAAAACTGTTGTTTTTCAGGTGCGAATGATGGTCCCTTTACGTTAAATGAAGTTTCTGACTTTGTTAAAAGAACCAAAAGAGAGAAAGAGGAAGGTAAGGGAGAAAATATCACTAAAATTAAAAAAACTTATTACACGTTGTACATATATTAATGCATACACTATTCACCAAATCTGTACCTCAGATTCCATCACTGAGGAGTTGCTGACAATAACCCACAGCAGTGATGACCCAACACCAGCCCCTGACCTATCCTTCTCCAATTTTATTGAACCTCACGAGCTAGTGTCCACCCCACACAGGGCAGCGAACAATGCTGCCGGAGATCAGCAACCTGCCTGGTCTATTTGGCCATGTTTTACTCCCATAGATGATTCCCTCAGTCCGTCTGCAGCAGATGATACCTCTGTAGAGCTGCCGAGGAACTCCTTTCCCTATGAGCCCTTATTCGACCTGGCATTGCCCAAACTGGCTTCTCTGTTTGTGGAGAAAAAAACCACAGAGGTCCAAAAAAGAGTCGGAGGGGAGAGTGAGTACCAAGAAGAACTGGAGGGGGAGGATCTGTCTGCTACGTCTCCTCTTGAACTGTTGGATCGCCTTGTTCAGCAAGGCCACGACCTTCAAGAAAAAATGTTGAGGTAATGCTTTGATTTCAGCAGCTTTTCCATGTCTAAATTTGGTCCTACTGTAAGCAGATTTTTATTACTTGGTCAGTTAAGCAAGTGGTTATATATTATTTTAAGAAATTTACAGGGCTGGCCATGAATATGACGTGTTTTATTTTGGACCGGTGCAGCTGCCTCATGATGAGACATTCTGGGCTTCATTTCAGACAGATGTCTTTACTGTAGACTGATACAGTGCACTGACTAAAGTAAACCTAAACTGTTCAGATAAACAAATGTGAAGTTTTAACATGTGAAGGTAGCATTAGATTAATAAGTTAATTATTGTCTTAAATCTACGTATTAAAGCTTTTCATACAGTGTACAAAAGGATTGTCCTCTTATGTTTTTGTAAAAATAATAATAATAAAATCCTGATTCTTGGGGTTGTTGATCATATGTTGAGTGAGTCCAGGGCTTTTAAATAATAAATAGAAACAAAAAAGCAAAACTAAAGTGAAATTACAGATCAACGATCATTTAAAGCATCCTTCTTTTTGTGATTCATGGCTTGCAATTTTCACTAAGACAAACAGACATGGTTCAAAAGCTACTTCTTAAATACACCTTAAAGATGGTAATGTGAGTTTACAACAATTTTTTTATTCTGTAAATACTGTATCCAGTATTTATCAAAGAAAATGTTTTTATAACTTCAGATTACACATGTGTGCAAAAACCAATACTATTGTTAATAATTAAGGATAAATAATTATACTGCAGGTTTTTTTTTCAGTTTAAACCAGATAACTTGGGTTAACGTTACATTATAATAAACAGATCATGTTTGCACAGTGGCTTAGTGGTTGGCATGTTCACCTCTCAGCACTAGGGATTCCCGGTTCGAATCCCCATCTGGGTGTAGTTTCCATGTTCTCCCCGTGTCCGTGTGGGTTTTCTACGGGTTCTCCGGTTTCTTCCCACAGTCCAAAAACATGGATCAAGTCAGTTGAGTTCTCCAAATTGCCCCATATAGAGTGTGTATGTATGAGTGAGTGTGTGTCCAGTGATAGATTGGCACTCTCCTGGGTGTATCTGCCCAGCGCCCGAAACCTTTTCCTCTGGATGGAACCCCACCGTGACCCTAATAGAGGATAAAGTGTAAGATAATGAATGAATGTTTAAGTTGTTATAAATATTCTTGTGATGTATTGTCTTTTAGATCTCCTTCATTACTCTACCAGACAGCTGAACTGCCCTCTGGAGGTAAACAACATAGCACTAAAGGAAAAGGTATTTTGTGATCTTATTAATATGTAGATTCTATCCCCTGTTAAGAAGTTCTTTCCTGCAGCTTATCGTTTGGACCCATTTATTTATTTTTTTTGCCCTATCCATTTAGTTTCCAAAAATGCACCGCTATATATTTAAAAGTTTATTGTTAGCCGTTTGTGTTGTTTTAATGCTGTTTGGTTATTTGTGCAGGCTCAGGGGCCCCTGATGAGCTGGCACTGCTGCGCAGTCAGCTGGTGCTACTGCATAACCATCTGCTGTATGAGAGGCACAAAAGAGAGCAGCATGCACTACGCAATCGTCGCCTCCTCCGCCGTGTCATTAACGCCACCGCGCTGGAGGAACAAAACAACTCTATGGTAAAGGAACTGTGCCACAAAAGCATTTATCTACATCTGATGCAGTGACACGTAATGAACACCACTCAAGTAGGACACTATCATATTGCATAGAATATATATATATATATTTTAGTTAGTTATTGAACTAACACTTATTTTTAACACACATACACAACGCACACACCCTTATTCTTTAGTTTTGAAGAAGCATAATATTTGAGCTGACTCATCCATCCATTATCTTTCGCTTTATCCTTTATTAGGGTCGCGGGGGGTTCCCCATGCCCATCTAGGGGGGCATGGGGAACGTTTCGGGCGCTGGGCAGATACACCCAGGACAGGGTGCCAATCTGTCACTAGGCACAAACTCACTCACACACACACACTCTATATGGGGCAATTTGGAGAATTCAATTGACTTGATCCATATTTTTGGACTGTGGGAGGAAACCGGAGAACCCGGAGGAAACCCATGCGGACACGGGGAGAACATGGAAAATCCACCCAGATGGGGATTCGAAGCGGGCATCCCTAGCGCTGAGAGGAGAACATGCTAACCACTAAGCCACCGTGCCGCCCTGTTGAGCTGAGTCAAAGATGTTAAAACATTTCCTTTTTGCGTTTATCATCACATTTCTGTTAACTAAACAGCTTTTAGTTTCAAGTCTAATTTAGGAAGTTCAGGGCATGACGAAAATCGTAACCTTCGATCATGATGCCGATCTTAAGTAAAGGCTTTAAGACTTCAGCTCTTGTTTGCGATTGTAAAATCGTAAGGATTTTATCTCTGCAGAAGGTCCAGCTGCGGCTACAGGAGGTGGAACTACAGGCTCTGCGCCTGAGTCTGCAGGAAGAGCAGAAACGTTCAAAGCATCAGCAACAGGACAGGGGAGCACAGGTGCAGCTACTCCAGCGCCAACTCCAGCAGCTCCAGAGTGAGAAGTATGAATATTACACCAAAAATCAGGAACAGGAGGTCAGTACAAAGCAGTGGGGCAGATTTCTCAAATCTACGAACCAATATGAATGAATATAATTCTAATGAGATATGATGGAGGGATTCATTTTTTCTTTTATTTATTTGAACCTTTTAAAGTGACAATTGCAAAGAAAAGCATTGTAGTGCTGTTACTGAGTGTCTTATGTCAATAAAGATAAGAATAAGGCTAAATGAGAGGGAAACTTTTAAATTAAATTTCACTATGCTTGTAGCTGGTCAGGGAGGGTTGCCTGATTGATATAAAATGAATATTTATCCATGGATTTGTCTTTAAGTGTACATGGGCCAATTATCAGCAGATTGTTTCAAACATAATAAAGAAAAGGACTTCAATTAGAATGTGTTTAATTGTTTGTGGAAGTCAGGTCTTCTTTCCCACCTACCACACACAATACAAATGTTTAGGGCTGGAAAAATTCAAGATTCAAGAAAATTTTATTATCATTAATATCACGTGTTACATGAGATAAGAACGAAATTATGGGTCACGGACCCCAATTACCCTGTTACTTAAATTTTTTAATTTAAATGTACATTTTGATGAGAAATGAGAATTTCACATAGCAATATGTGAAATGTAATATAGTCTACAACTATGAAAATACCCGGAAAGTACCCAGGTTTTCCGGTGGGTTTCCTCCCACAGTCTAAAAACATGGATTGTCAATTGAATTCTCCAAATTGCCCCATATAGAGTGTGTCTGTGTAAGTGAGTGTGTGCCCAGCGATGGATTGGCGTCCTGTCCTGGGTCTATCTGCCCTGCGCCCGAAACGTTCTCCCCTGGATGGGCATGGGGAACCCCCCCACGACCCTAATAGAGGATAAAGCGGGAGATAATGAATGAATAAATAATATACCACTACAAATATAAATAAAATATAGAGTATTTAACTATAAATATAATATAAATATATGTATATACAGTATATAAAATAAATGTAAGAACATGTTCTCTCTAACAGAGTGATTTGAAGGAAAATTGCAAGAGAATGGGTGAGATGGAGGCAGAACTACAGACAGCTAATAACAAAGTGTGCCATACAGGACACCTGCTCAGCCAGCTGTCCATGAAGGTGAGAGAAAAAAGCCAATTATAGTTTCATGTGTACAAAAATATTCATATCCATGTCCTCCAGTTGATTGATTAACACCGTCTTCTGAACACTAGCTCAACAACTTTGAAAGCATGGAGCAACAGATGGCCTTCTTGAACAAACAGCTGTTACTGGTTGGGGAAGCCAACAAACTGTGTGTGCAGGAAGTCCATCGCCTGGGACCCGACTTGCACAAGGTAAGCATTCATTTTTCTCATGTGAGACACTACTTATTACAGTATACACAATATACAAGGACACCATAGTTCTTTCATACACACTTTTAACTGCTGTGGGTTATGTGTACCATGTCTATGCCAATAAAGCTATTTTCTTATAGTTTCCATGGAAATGCATTGGGTTACTATGTACAGTTGTTTTAATGGTTAAAAACGTTACAATTAATCATTCGCAAGAGCGCCTCAACATTGCCATGACGATGTTTTGTAGGTAGAACTTCGGACCGACTGGAACAACTCACAGAAACAAAAAGAGTTCCATTTGCAGCACACTTGTCTGTTTATTTTGTCCTTACAGAAAAATAGGTTTTATTTTATATGGATTTATGAATGTTACCGATCACTGCTCTTTTTTTACTTTGATTTTTGTAAAATAATTTCTACAAACAATATGGCCTGCCTTAAAAAAAAGAAATAAAAGGTCCTTTAGTATAATTGTGAGACATTTTATGCTTGTGTGATCACAGGAGCAGAACATGCTACAAGTCTGTTCATCACGGGAGGCTGAGAGAACCAAACAGAGCTCCATTCAGCAGAGTCAAAAACTGGAAGCAGCGCTGCAACGGCTCGCGGACCTCGAAGCTCAGCTCAGCAAGAAAGAACATCTCGTCCTGGAGCAGAAGAAACTGCTGGAAAATGTCAAAAACCAGGCCAAGTACCATCCTTTAAGCCTCCTCCAATCAGAATACAGTATTGATTTTTAAAGACCTTTGTGCGGACGCTTTTCGTCCCTGCTATTTTTAAAGTAGTACTTTCCATTTAGTGATTTGTGTCTCACTGTGCACACCGGCGTGTTTCTGTCTGACAGGGACCAGCTGCAGGCGTCTGAGAATAGATATCTTGCCCAAAAGCATGTGACTCAGGCGCTGCAATCAGAAATGCTCCATCTCTACAGTCAGCTGGAGCTCAGCAAGCTACACTGTTCACCAGCAGGGGTCACTACTGAACCCCCTCAAAATCCGAGGTGAGGAAGTTTGCAGTAATAAATGACCGGACACAGTGACACAGAGCCTCATACACTATATGGACAAAAGTATTAGGACACTACACATTTGAGTTTTTGGACTTTTTTAGCCAATTATAAGTTAATCTCTGCGTCGCGGTGGCTTAGTGGTTAGCACTTTCGCCTCTCAGCGCTGGGGATTGTGTCCGCGTGGGTTTCCTCCAGGTTCTCTGGTTTCCTCCCACAGTCAAAAAACATGGATCAAGTCAATTGCTTTCTCCAAATTGCCCCATATAGAGTGTGTATGTGTCAGTGAGTGTGAACCCAGCGATAGATTGGTTCCCTGTCCTGGGTCTATCTGCCTAGTGCCTAGTGCCTGAAACGTTTCCCCTGGATGGGCATGGGGAACCCCCCCCCAACCCTAACCCCGGCGACCATAATAGAGGATAAAGCAGAAGATAATGAATGAATGAAAAGTTAATCTCTTATTTGCATTTATAACATCTTTAATTCTATGTGAAAGAAATTAAATTCTATGTGACAGTTAAGTTCTTTCACTCTAAGTGCACCTGGTCCTTAGACCTTCGGCCTTTACTAAACTTTTTTTACATAATGGAAGTAAACACGTGTTTAAAAAAACATGACATGGTGCTGATCAGAGGTGATCAGAATTCAATAATAAGTTGTCCCTTTTTGTTCATGTACGTTTTATACATTGATTTCTAGGTCGAATGGCAGCAAAACCTCCAGATCAGCTCAAACATCTGAATCAGACCAGAGAGACGAGGCTTCCCACATGTGCATCAACGGTGACCATCTCTCTCCTGGTTCTCCATCATCCACTGCACTGTTCAACGGCAGCCAGGAAGAAGACCTTTCTGTCCTCTCCTGCAATTCCCCTTTAGATAAAGACCCGTACGTGAGTGCCAGAAGCTTCCTGGAATTGCACAATCAAGAGCTTGTAAAGAAGAGAAAGAGTCAGTATGAAGAGGAGCAAGCGCCCGTGTCCCCACTGCCCCACCCTCTTCAGGATCAGAGCTCAGATCCTGCTGTGAAACACCTGGCTGAAGATGGCACAGAGTCTGGAACCCTCAGCCTGTCGGAGTTCCGACCCGCGGATCAACCCAGAGCTCGGGCTTACAACGTCCAGAGTCGGAGGCAGCAGGACCTGCGCATCATGGATTACAACGAGACTCATCAGAGCAAAGCTTAGGGGTGTGGGGAAAGGTCGAGCTGTCCACTTGCTTTCAACACTAGATTCAACCAGATAAAAGATGTCGACCCATGCAGCTAAAGACTTGACTGCATTATTTTAGCTAAGTTTTAAAAGTTCTACTGTATTATAAAAATGGCCAAAAAAAAAAAACATACATGTACATACTGAGGGCTTAAAGCTGGACTTATACTTGCCTATTGGCTATGTGAACACTGGTCACATCTTTGCCTCTCAAACCTTAGTAATGTCTGGGTAGAACAGGGCCCTTATTGATTGGAAGGTGACCCTTGACCAGAGCGCATGGAGTCATTTGCAAATTTGACTAAAATCGACATTGTGGGAGGAGTTAAGCCGTGGTCGCACCGTATAAAATCCACTTTGAGAAATTAGCAGGGTGAGATTATGCCATCTGCTTTTATACAGGCAGCATTGTTACCTTGACATGACACCCAGATATGCACATGTACCTCTGATTTAACCCCCCCCCTGATTTACTTAGTAAACATTTATTTTGTTATGCCATCAAAATGTATAGCATTTGGATTTAGTGACGCTCAGTTTTTCCTCCCAGTATAATGCTTTAAGGTCACCAAGCCTTTAAGGTCAAAGCCCTATTCTGTAGAACAGCATGATCTTCAGTGTGATCTTGCTTTTTTGTAGTTGCATCAGTGAACGGTACCATTTGCTAAAATGTCTTTGTATTTGCATCTTTTCGAACCTCAAACCGTCTCTCAGTTGGACAGGAGATGGGACGGTGTTGGTCAGGGCTCCGATTTGCACGTTGGAGTTTACCAAACAAATTTATTTGAGCTTGTGCATTTATAAGGCCCTCGATACAATACTAAACATGCATGTTACCAATGAACCTACAAAGTTCAGTTAAGTTTAAAACTAATTGTCACTAGTCTAACATGTAAATATTTTGCTCGTGAAGTGAAGTCTGTGTTGCAGCGAGTTCCTCTACATGCTAACAGAATTTAACAAACTTAAGCAGACGAAAGTCTAGTGTGACCTCGGCTTAACTGTATGGAGTTTAAACACTATTACATTTACCCGCTACTATAGATATGTTTAAAATGCTGATTCAGCTTTTAATAGCCCATAAAAGTGCAGTATGAGACCCAGATTATTATTTAATGTTTTCACCAAAAGTAACTCACAGAACCAAAATGTGTTCTGCTGTTCAAAGGCAAGTATAACTCTGGCTTTAAAGCAACTATCAAAGGACTTTAGGACTAGTGCTTTGTGTTCGTTACATTCTCTACATTATCCCAACTGAATAACCCCGAATAACTGATGGTAGCTTTAATCATTCACTCCAAACTTCGAACCACCGCGGTGTGAAATCTAAGCACTTTGTCATTGCACCAATCACACGCTTAAGATCCTTTTCTTTTCAGATCTTGGACCTGCATTAGATTCATGGCGGTGTGTAAGCATTTCGGCTCGTTCAGCACATGCTGCAGTGGTGGTTCATTTGTGTTGATTTGTCTTCGGCCCTCATATTTCAAAGCAAACTTATTTTATAAATAGTTTTGGCGTCTATAGTGGAATTATTACCTCCCGACCCCTTCGAGTTTCACACCGGACAGAGCGGGGTCCTTGGGAGTGAGGGTTAGACGAAGCACTTGAGTGTGTCGGTGAACTCCGAACGCTTCTCTGACTCATGATTTGCTGCAAAGTGAGCGGAGCAATAACGTAGCATTTCTCCCCTACACAGCGAGCATTGTATATAGTTTACGAGCCAAACTCATGAAGCCCAAGTAGAAAGATGAAAACTGTGAAAGAAAAAGTAAAATAGCAGCTATTAGAGAACGGTAGGTGGAGAAAAGGAGATCAGTACATTTTTGCTGGACAGGTGTATGTGATGTCAGAACTCTGCGTTGGGCCTTTCAGCCCAAAGGACTAGATGAAGCAAATGTGAGCGTGATAATAGATTTTATTTTTATGAGTTCAGTTTGATGCTGGGTTCATTGTGCCCAGTCTCCAGTGCAATACTAAGGCATTTCACGTCAATGCCAACTCAGACGCATGAAAGATGTTCAAGCATGTAGGTGTTTCCGCTGCTTTCAGCCAGACGTCGGATGGTAGCTTCTCCCATAGAGACGTAGTAGAGCCTCAGATTTTAGTTTTCACAGTTGCATTAGGACAGATTCATTGCTGCTTGGAATGTGTGTAATGTGAATGTTTCATGGGAAGAATGTATAAACTACAAGAAGATACACTAATAACCAGACAATGAAAAATGTTCAGGGATGTTTCATGTTTTTTTTTTTTTTTTTTCCCTTCAAATGCAAAGTGGGGAGTCCCATCTAAAAGGCTTATTTTCAACTAATCGTTTATTGAAATCGCAGCGGGTTATGATTTTTATAAATGTCGGTACATTGTTAGTCACAGGCAACTTGCTACAATAGCAACGATGATAAATCTTTACCGTTGATTATGTTACTGATTCAGCTTTAAACTGTTTGAAGCCGCGACGAATCTTTAACCATACCTGACGAGAATTCCATCTACAGTTACAAATCTCACCGCTTCGATGCCACAGATGGTCATCGATGTTGTTAGCTTGTTTTTGAATCTAATGCCCCTCCCACCCCAGTATTTGTGTGATTGAGATCGTTCACAAAATGCCTTAATACGAACAGGACATCTCTCACTGCCCCAGAGGCCAAATTTCAGTGGTTCTTACTACTATGGTACAATTTAAAAACCAGTCTGGAGTGGAGTCAGATGTCCTCAGGGACTCTGTTCAAAAAGTATTGATTCAGACAAAAAGGTGTTCTAATTGTCAAGCTATGTTCAAGAAAAATAAAAATATATATGTTTTGCACTTCATTGACTTTTGCACATTTTTTTTCCCCAACAAGCCGTTCGGGTGCCGTGTTTGATCGAAGATGTAATGAAGATATGAGTGACGCACATATGTGTTAATGCATGCCCTCCCCGTGCCTGGATGGGTTTTTTTTTTCCATGTACTCCACTGTCAAAAAATGCTGATTGGTAACTTTAGGATACTGAAGTTGGCATTACTGTATCGTTTGACATGACTTTGGCAAGACATTGTGGCAAAACGATTAGCTACTAATAAACAGAGTATAGCAGTATAGAATGATGATGTCACTGATGTCATGGAACATGAGTACTCCTGTCCCAGAATACAAAATAAGTGATCTTTTGAAAAACTCCATTCATGAAACATGCAGGAGACGAAATGACTGTAGTCTTTAATTCCAGGTCAATGAGGAAATTGAGGAAATGACTGGACATCATTTTCTTTTGCGACCTGGTGGCTTCCATGCTGGTTTACACCCTTCTCTGCTGTTCAGCGCAGCCTTCGCAGATTGTGTGGTGGATTTTCTGGTCACACTTGCAGATGTGGTTCCAGAATGATCTGTAGCTGTTGACAGGTCTGGCGTTGGAGCGAGGACTTGAGCGCTGGCTTTTTTCAGTTTTGATGAAGCGACCTTGAGAAGATCCAGAGTCAGTGGAATCACACTTACTACCCCACCATAGTAATTCAGTGCTTCGTTACAGCTCAGACGATTAACCTCATCATGTGGGTAACTGCAGAGGCAAAAAGCAGCATTTGTAATTAAATTAAACCAGTAAGAAGGATTTTATAGAAAGTTCTTAAACAAGAATAAAATAAGAGTTTTATATCGGGGCAGTCGTAGGCTTGTGGTTGAAGAACAGGCCTTGTGACCTGAAGGTTCCCAGTTTGATTCCTAGTCCCACCAAGTACTTGGGTAAGTCGCCTCTCAGCACTAGGGATTCCCGGTTCGAATCCCAATCTGGGTGGAATTTCCATGTTCTCCCCGTGTCCGCGTGGGTTTCCTCGTGGTTCTCCAGTTTCCTCCCACAGTCCAAAAACATGGATCAAGTCAATTGAGTTCTCCAAATTGCCCCATATAGAGTGTGTTTGAGTGAGTGAGTGTGTGTCCAGCGATAGATTGGCGCCCTGTCCTGGGTGTATCTGCCCAGCTCCCGAGACGTTCTCCGCTGGATGGGTATGGGGAACCCCCCGCGACCCTAATAGAGGATAAAGCGGGAAGATAATTGATGAATCAATTAATATAATCATTTCTTAACTGAGCCCTCAGATGTCTGATGTTAAAGTCAGGGCTGAGAAGTTTCCGACAAGTTTCAAGCTGTTCACTCGTGTGGTTGATTGCAGAAGCCGAAGAGTCGAGAATCTGAAACACGGCCTGCAGATCAGCCACGATGTCCAAAAAAAGTGTGAAAACCCGTTTGTCTGTAGCATTGCTGCAGTGGTGGCTCACATACTTCTGCACCTACAGGCACGAACATATTAAAAACATGAAACAGGAATGTCATCACAACTTTGCTTTGCTGCTTCAAAAAAGAGAGCGCTGGGATGGGGGTATCTGCAGTCCCTGTAACACAACTGAGGATCAGCAGCTCAACCAGCAAGCGTATGAACCACCTGACCTTAAATAAACGAATGGAAACTCACACATATATTAATACCATCTGCTAAACATTACATTTGGAGCTCGCAGAGGTTTTACACTGAGAGGTGTATCTGAAGCTGCCCAGCGATGGATTGGTGCCCTGTCCTGGGTGTGTCTGCCCAGCGCCCGAAACGTTCTCCCCTGGATGGGCATGAGGAACCCCCCCGCGACCCTAATAAAGGATAAAGCAGAAGATAATGAATGAATGAATGTATCTGAAGCCAACCTGTGACACTGAGGAGACAGGCTCGGTTCTGTGATGAGCGTGTTCTCTGGAGCGCTCCAGCGCTGCGATGAAGGTAAACTGCTGCTGTGTGAAGCGCTGCTGCTTCCGCTCCACCGACTCCAACTTCTGTCTTATTCCATTCATCCTGCTGTGACCTCAGTTAATGAGATCATTATAATAATCAAAACATCACACATTAAATCTGCTTGAAATAAAAGTTACTGTGTTTAGTTTAGGGCGGCACGGTGGCTTAGTGGTTGGCATGTTCTCCTCTCAGCACCAGGGATTCCCGCTTCGAATCCCCATCTGGGTGGAGTTTCCATGTTCTCCCCGTGTCCACATGGGTTTTCTCCGGGATCCTTCCACAGTCCAAAAACATGGATCAAGGTCAATTGAATTCTCCAAATTGCCTCATATAGAGTGTGAGTGAGTGTGTATCCAGTGATGGATTGGCGCCCTGTCCTGGGTGTATCTGCCCAGCGCCCGAAACATTCGGATAGGCATGGGAAACCCCACTGCGACCCTACTAGAGGATAAAGCGGGAGATTAATGAATTAATGAAATTAATGAATATTGTCTGACCTCACGATTTTCTGGATAAATAAGCAAAATTAGGAAGACGATGGATGGATGGAATACATATATATACATTATATATTATAATACATTATAATTATAATAATTCATTTCAGTAGAGAGTCATAAAGAAGCAACATCAGGTTAGAAATCTTGGTCTAAGGTTCTAAATGTACATACTGAAATCATACAGAATTTACAGAAACACAAAGCATCAATTTATTATTAGTATATCAAAATGCGGCTCTGTCCGATTTCGTCCTGTTCGAAATATAGTGCACACTTTTTAATTAAACTCTCCACTGAGAGAGTGTGTAGGTTACATGTGATGTTGAGATAGTAACTCTGAGAAGAATGTTGTTGGTTCGTGACAATCACACAAATGAAATTTGCAAAAATATTTTTTTAATGTGGTGGCACGGGGTCTTAGTGGTTAGCATGTTCTCCTCTCAGCACTAGGGATTCCCAGTTTGAATCCCCATCTGGGTAGAGTTTCCATGTTCTCCCCGTGTCCACGTGGGTGTCCTCCGGGTTCTCCGGTTTCCTCCCACAGTCCAAAAACATGGATCAAGTCAATTGAATTCTCCAAATTTCCCCATGTAGAGTGTGAGTGAGTGTGTGAGTGAGTGTGTGCCCAGCGATAGATTGGTGTTCTGTTCTGGGTGTGTCTGCCCAGCGCCCGAAACGTTCTCCCCTGGATGGGCATGGGGACCCCCCCCCCCCCGCGCGACCCTAATAGAGGATAAAGTGGGAGATGATGGATGGATGGATTTTTTTATGTAGTTTGTTAGTATGAAAATGTATGTAAATTTCAATGTTAGTAAAAGCTAATGATAATGTGTCAGAGTCAGACCAATTATAAGTGTACAGTAATGTACACTTGTTGCTATAGTAACGCTATAGTAACGCAGATGCAGTATCCTAAATTAAGTCTTTAATACGCGGTAAGTAAATTAAAAACAAATAGACGTTTCTTACTTTTTTTCGTCGTTTATTCGTAATTTTGCAGACGTTTTACACTCGGAGGCGAATTCCACAGTACGTTTCTCAGCAACAGGATAAACTTTGGTTGTGCTCACTACGCATGCGCGGCAGCAACGCTTGGCGGATTCGGTAAACATTGGCAACAGAAACAAAAACGCAGCTTTAAAAGAAACTGACATAGAAAAGAAATCTATCTNTTTTGGACTGTGGGAGGAAACCGGAGAACCCGGAGGAAACCCACGCAGACACGGGGAGAACATGGAAACTCCACCCAGATGGGGATTCGAACCGGGAATCCCTAGCGCTGAGAGGCGAATGTGCTAACCACTAAGCCACCGTGCCGCCCATAATATAATCTATTGAAAAAATGTATTTACTTGTTCAGAATCCATATTATAATATTATAATAATATTCTATATAATAATATAATAATGGGGCGGCACGGTGGCTTAGTGGTTAGCACATTCGCCTCCCAGCGCTAGGGATTCCCGGTTCGAATCTCAATCTGGGTGGAGTTTCCATGTTTTCCCTGTGTCTGCGTGGGTTTCCTCCGGGTTCTCCGGTTTCCTCCCACAGTCCAAAAACATGGATCAAGTGTATTGAATTCTCCAAATTGCCCCATATAGAGTGTGTCTGTGTGAGTGAGTGTGTCTGCCCAGCGATGGATTGGCGCCCTGTCCTGGGTGTATCTGCCCAGCCCCTGAAACGTTCTCCCCTGGGCATGGGGAACCCCACTGCGACCCTACCAGAGGATAAAGCTGGAGATAATGAATGAATGAATATAATAATATTTTATGTAAAAATTATTAAACATCATTTAATGTGATACTTTCACAATTAATAAATTCAGGAAAGTAGCTATTGACTCAGAAGTCGATAAATGAAGCCATCACCTAATTTGCATAATAGACAATTTGCGTGTATTTAAAGCTAGCATAATGGACTAATTTGTGAGAGAGAAAAAAGTGAGTAAAAAACTTCTGAAATATGTCAAAACTAAAATAGAACAGTATTTTCTAGGTTTTCTGAATCATTTATTGTCCACAAAGTATAATGGAAAGTTCCCAACAACTCTGGAACATTAAGAGCGGCTGTTGTTATAGCGATACTTTAGAACATCAGATTGATTGTGTTTCGATGAAGCTCCGTTGAGTTACAGAACGCTTTTGAATATTGTTAGAAGATTTTAAAAAATACGTTCAGGTAAAAAATGTGTCTTAACACTGAAATGTTATGACTTTTGACAGAGAGATAATGTTGGTTTAAATAGGTAAGCCGTGCTGGCAAAAAGCTACCATCAAAAGAAATATAGTAAGCAAGGTTACACAAATATGGAAAAAGTAACTTAACTACTCAGAAGCTATTTCATGTTTAACAAACCTGAGGCCAGATTAAAGTTAAAGTCAGATACACTGATTCAAACATTTATTAAAGAAGAGTCATGAAAAACGATCTTTATATAATTCAGTCTGAATAAGGAGCTTATTGATAAAAACACCCACATATATATTAATCTTATTTCACATAACATCTACATGTAATGTGGGTTCTTAGGTTAATGTTAAATGTCTTAGATGTCGACAACAGTTCGGTTTTGGGATCACTCATAAATCACTAGTCCTTATAACAAAACTGAAATCAGTTGGTTCAAATGAAGTGAGAATGTTTTTGTAATTATTTTTTCTGGTTTGCTCTGCGTGGACAACTTGCCGGACTGCCTGGTCTGTCCCTGTTAGCCGTGAAATCTTTGTCCCTTGTAAGTAATCTTCTGGACAACAGAATGATTGATCCTCTGATCTTCTTAAACCCCTTCCCAAACTCATAGGCATCTAAAGCCTTCTTTCTGTGGGCCTCAGAAAGCCCTTTTGATCTGGCATGATGTTACCACATGTCAATTAGATTCTGAGTCACATCAAAAAAAAAAAAAAAAAAACTGAGACCATTACACTTTCCGATAAATAGTTTAATCCAGCTAAGTTCAGTTGAAGGTCTTACTGACCTGGGAATTGTGGATCTTACTAAACAGGGCACTGAAATGAAAAAAAAACAGACATGAATTATAAACTACTACTAATGGTGTTTTTTCAAATGGTGTGTGTGTGTGTGTTTGTGTGTATATATATATTTATATATATATTTGTTTAGTAAACGCACACACAACCACTCAAACTTATTTATAAGATGTGGAAGATGACACTTTTGTTTGTAAAAAGCAGTTACATCTTTTTACATGGGATTAATTTTACTAATCAGGACTATATTTACACTCTTTAATTCATTCATTTATTCATTCATTCATCTATTATGTTCCGCTTTATCCTATATTAGGGTCGCGGTGGGGTTCCCCATGCCCATCCAGGGGAGAACGTTTCGGGCGCTGGGCAGATACACCCAGGACAGGGCGCCAATCTATCGCTGGGCACACACTCACTCACACAGACACGCACACATACACACTCTATATGGGGCAATTTGGAGAACTTAATTGACTTGATCCATGTTTTTGGACTGTGGGAGGAAACCGGAGAACCCGGAGGAAACCCACGCGGACACGGGGAGAACATGGAAACTCCACCCAGATGGGGATTCGAACCGGGAATCCCTAGTGCTGAGAGGTGAACGTGCTAACCACTAAGCCACTGTGTGCCGCCACTCTTTAAATCACAATTTAAAAATAATTATTAATATGGGAGCTATAAATTCAC